>CM069165.1:17121889-17286889 GCA_035221665.1 Okamejei kenojei
CTTGTTGCTGCAAGTTCAATAGACGGCTCAGTTTCCCATGTGGCTATAGAAAGCTGCCACAGTTTGAGCATCGACCCTCGGTTCTTAATGGCCTGTTTTTTTTTTTTACTCTATGAATCTTCTTACTAACTGCAATCAAGTCCAGATTTGAGATTTTAAAGCCATGTTTTATATTTGTGAAGGTAAAGCTACTTAATATTTTTAATCAGGTGAGATTTGTTTAATTCTAGACTGCAATGCAACTTTTATCCATTCTAGTGGAGCTTGATTTTACAAAACTCTTAGGGGTCTGGATGTGGTGAAAACCCAGCTCCCTGTCACTCATACACGTAAAATACTGCATTTCTACTGTTCAAATCTGAGGAGATTACAGTTCTGATCATGAGATTCACCTTGCCCTAGGCCCGTGAAGTGGGATTGGAACAGCGTGAAGGATCCAGATATATCCAAATGTCCCACAGGTCTGCAACACCAAGTGTGAATCTGCTCCCATTCTTCATACATTACATTACTGCTAGACTTCTATAAGTGAATATGGGGAAGACATTTAATAATATTTTAATCAACATGTACAGCTACACATCCATATCATGCCACAAAAATCAATTCATTTTGAAAAGGATAGGAATGTTTGTGTTATAATGAACACTGGATAATTAGTTTTTAAATAGTCTGACTAGAGTGGGTACATTTGACTGGATATTTCCATTTTTTCTTCCCATGTTGGCATCTCTATCCTTTATGAAATGATCAAGTGGAGCAATTGGACCCATTACAGAGCTCTGTTGCATCCTGTTTGGCAGTATATACTTCAAGCAATACCTCCCTTCCAGGGACAAGCTATCCATGCTTCACTGCTTGGGGAAGGTGAAATTGGGTGTGGCTATGCTTAAAGTAGAACATTACTTCAATCCTGCAATCATGAATCACGACTGAAATTGTACACGCACAGGCTTCGATCAAGATTTGCTGTCGGTAGAGTAATATTAAAGCTTTTAATTCTATTGCTAGTCCTGCCAGGTGGTTGGGCACATTCTCCCTTCACTTTAATTGCATCTGTGATCTGTGTTGATTAGAATACGCTGCATTGGATTTCTGGATTAATTAGTTGAATATTTATCAGAGCATAAACAACATCTATGATGTTTCAGTAATTTTTTTTAAATGCTTTGAAACCATGCTGAACAGGATGATGGGACCTGGGGAACAGCAGATTATTTTAAGCAGAAGGAAACGTTTAATTAGGTTTATGTATTGTATGTTGTGTTCAAGGATGGAGAGTGTTGAAAAGGTTTTGTTAGACCTCGGGTTTGTTTGCGCTTTAACTCTCTCTTGCTCTTCTGCGATTTTGCAGACAATTTGACAAAAATGTGAAACCTGCTGTGTTGGAATTAATGAGCGCAATTGGAGGACCACCCTTCATAATTTGGAAGCAGAAAACCTAGTAGCCTGGTCAGCTCTCTCCTTTACTGTTTACACCTTATATTAGCTCTCCACATTGCTGCAAAGTTTAGATTTTTTAAGTGGGCTGCCCTGACAGTGATGGATTATTTTTGCCACGCATTTGTGTATTAACGGGGCTTTATGAACATCAATGCCTCAATAGGTGGGCTTTGGTTATTTTGTGTAAATTAGGAATATATTAAATATAAAATAAACCAAAGTGGAAAGTTTGAGCTGTCAGATCTGTCCAGAGATAAGGAATGGCAAGTTGTAGTTTTCATTGTAAAATATGTTGGTATCCATTGGCAAAACCCAAGAGAAAGTTGAACTGAAAGATATTGGCAGGTTTGTGGTGAATGTTTTGCTTTGGCCCCATGAGAGAGGTCACTAATAATGGAAAACCATCTTCACATCCACCGATTTGGACTTGGGGAACCTCTCATGGTTCCTCTTGTTTGCTTCCATCCAGACTGTGGGGAGGGAAAGGAACTGAAATAACCTTTCCACATTTTTTTTCAGATGACAACATTCATTTATATCCTGTTCATGAATATGCATTTTGTAACAACCCCAATTTCAGTTACTTTAAAAAAAAATATTTTGAGAATAACATTTGTGTCTCACATTCTTTACAGTTTGTAAAATTTAAAGATCTAGCTAAGAAAACTATTGACTATGTTATGGTCCTCAACAGTGCAAATTTATTGTGCATACCAAACAAGTTTCATTAGTCCAAAGGCATTTGAAATGTCTATCTGTCTTCACCAAAGGACCATCCTGGGTGCTTTTACACTTGAACTCTGGTCTATATTGATCATGTTTCCATCAGATGTGGTAGGTTCTTCCTTGCCAGTCAGCAATTCTGCGAATTTGAATTAAGCCATTTAATTGGAGTTTATCAATTGGAGTGTTCAATAAGCATTCTAGTGTGCATTTTGGTAACTGAAACGGCTACTAAAATCAATTGGTAACTGAGAAAGTGCCAAAAAATGTTTCCATTAACCACATATCCTATAAATCACATCAGATAATTTAATATACAAACAGCTCATAAACTGTGTGTGCAAAAATTCTATTCATCAAATATTCTTTACAGCTATCAAGCTTAGTTGGGGTATTTAATATTGTTACTCCAGGTAAAGGCATCCCTGAAATCAACATGGCCATACAGATACTGCCCACCGCTGCCAACTCAAGTTGATCATCTACTCGTCTTTCTCCATACATTTTTCATTGCTAACCTGTTTGTGCGTTCATGTCCACTTCAAGGCTGGCTCCGCAGAGGCAGAGTTGCTTTGCTTGCATGAATCCCACTTGGGTGGTCAATATGCGCACAGTGTGAGAATGCTGAACATTGCATGAGGTTTCTTGGTTCAGGTGGTGGGTATTTGGCATTCTGTTGTGATGGTGCATGTTACTCCACCTGTAGCAGCTCTGGGGAGGAGGTGCATCCCAGGAAGAATATTTGGATATTCTGAAGTTTAGCTGCTCCAACATGAATAGACAGCATAATTTTCATATTCTCACCTTAATTGTTATCTCAGTCAAGTAATAATATTTTAGAGCCTTCCTGTTCTGATGGGAGTGGTGCTTCAAACTTGGAAGAACTCATCTCTCATGATTTTGACCCTGCATATACCTGATTCTCTGATAGGTTGGAATGGAAGAAATGGCAACCCTTGGACCGCAAGGATTTCCGGTTGATGTGTAGACTTCCAATGGAACTTAAGCAGCAAATTTCTAACTTGACGAATTGTGTGGGCTTCCAAAGGTGAATTTATAAGGATTTAAGAAGTGTTTCTCCAATGCATTAAACTGTCTCATTCAGAAGCAATCCCAGTTTTCGTTACGATTTGTAGATAAGAGATATGGCTGCGTTATTTTAGAAGGAAGGTTACCTCTCGTGCAGTCCTCGCGTTCCTCCACGTTTCACTCTCAGCACTCGCTGTGCACTCCGTCAGTTGCTTGTGGCTTCCCCACAGGTGAAACCCGTGTGTCTCCATTTGCAATTGTTTTCATTCCATTCCGTTGTAGCAATCACATGACTGCAAAGGGTACATGAGGGCCTGAAGAGAATGGATTTAAAATAAAATTTAAATGACTTTCTTTGTGTAAATAGTTGTGTAAATATTGGCAATTGGAAATTTAGAATGGTAGAAATACTTTTCAGATTCCGATCCTATTTTTATTTTATACATATTTCTCAGTTTCAATCTTTCAGAGTAAAAGCCAAATGGCAGGAAATAGAGTTTGTACCAGTTTCTGAAGTATGTCTTTGGTTACCTGTAAATAATTTTAACTCGAATAAAAGTTGCTACTTTCAGTACAGTTGGTTCTGTAAGTCGTTTCCTTGCATTTGCGCCCAGTTAATCGTGCACCCTTTAAATCCGTTGATGTACCTGTTGAATATAAAGCCCTGATCACAGCAGCTTCATTCAGGAATACATTTCACAGTTATATCTAGGGTGCAAATGCTGCCCATCATCAGCAAACCACATGTGTCCAAGTGGATGTTTTATCTTGGCTTCCTTTCAATATCCCCATCGTCAATTAACCCAGTCTTGCCAATTTGCTTCACAACCATATTTTATCAAGAAACGGCAAAGAGCAATGGATTCAGCAAAGGCTCTGGAGTCGGATACCATTTTGGCACTCAGTTCTGAAGAGTTTCTACAAACTACCAATACCTCTGTCTGAGCCATCCAGTGCAGCAAAACAAAACTAATCCCTGCTTAAAGCTACCCTAGTATTTTCTTCACAAATCCACTCACACTAGTTACCACCTCATCAATCTAGAAGTCATCATCTGCAAAGGGTTGGAAGTTTTCAGCAACAGTGCTGTAAAGTATCACTGATAACATCCTCACCAGTGGGTTTGGATTTATCCAAGGCCATTTGGTTCCAGACCTCCATGAAGTCTTGATGCAAACACAGGCAAAAGAGCTAAATTCTGGATAGGTGAGTGACTATCCTTAATGTCAGGTAACATCTGTCCAAATGTGGTGAATGTAAAACTGATCTTGGTGAGAATTAAGGGGGTGCTTTGCATTGACCGGGGTCAGGACACGTAACGATTCTCAAGTTTGGAGCTCCACCATCTCTGAGTCACTCTGCATGGAAACGGGCCCGAGTCGGCCATGCCAATCTCAACCCCAGTCATTGCAGGAGCTCCAAAGGGCAGTTGCCTGAACCTAACTGAGCTGCAGCAGCTGCGCAATGACTCTCCAGCGAAAGGCAAGACGTTTGCTGTTCACAGTACCTCAGCAACTAGAGCAGCCCACACATCTCTGCAGGAAGATCATATTCAGACTGGTAAGTAAGTGACAAGTTAATGCTAGGTGATGTCTAAATCCATATGGCGTTTTCAGCCTTCAAAATCCTGAATATCACCAGGTCATGCATAACACTCACTGAACATATAAGCTATCCAGGTTCCGTAATCAAAAGATGATGGTTTATTGTCCATTTGCCCAAGTGCATACATCTCTATTAATACAAGAACCGTGACACCAATCAAGATCAAGGCTACATTTTTGCCCTGTAATTTAATTACTGGTTGTCGTGTGTGCAGGCTATAGGTGGGGCCAGTTTCTGTTGCATCTACATGGTGACGAACACACTCAATCCATTGTGCTCAAACCAGTCCTGTGCACAATGGATTCAAGAAAAGGATCTTTATCAGCTGAAATAATCCCAAATAAACATGGTTCGAAACAGCAAATCAGGCAGTATCTGTGGACAGAAATTGAATTCATGTTTTGGCTCAAAATCTTTTATTAGAACTGGGGGGAAAAAAATTAACCAAGAGTTTACAACGAGTAAGTTTAGTTTTTCTCCTCACACTGCAGAGTTCTTTGAGTATTTTCTTATTGTTCAAGAAGGAACTGCAGATGCTGGAAAATCAAAGGTAGACGAGACAAGTCTTCAGTCTGAAGAAGGGTTTTGGCCCGAAACGTTGCCTATTTCCTTCGCTCCATAGATGCTGCCTCACCCGCTGAGTTTCTCCAGCACTTTTGTCTACCTGGTATATTTTTTATTGTTTGATCAATGAGAGCCTCTGGCAAACCCCATGACATCATTATCTTGCACTGCCCCCAAAGTGGTCAAGCTAAAGGTACGAGAAGCAACAAGATTAGTTCTAGGAGCAGAACAAGGCCATTTCGTCCATAAAGTCTACTCCACCATTCAATCGTGGATGACCTATTTTTCTCTCTCGGTCCCATTCTCCTGCCTTCGCCTCGTAACCCCTGACACCCGTACCAATCAAGACTCTGTCAAACTCCACCGTAAAAATATCCATTGACTTGGCTTCCACAGAAGCCCGTGACAATGAATTCCAGATTCACTGCCCTCTGACGGGAATTCCTCCATCTCCTTTCCAAAGGTACCTCATTTTATTCTGAGGCTCTGGCCTCTGATTCTAGACTCTCCCACTCGTGGAAACATCCTCTCCACAGCATTGAAGGCTGGGAGGAGATAGGATGTGTATAAATAGATATTTTATAGGGAGCTGATGGGCTGGTTCCTGTACTCTGTAACTCCAAGGTGTGATTTGCAACCTAGATGCTTCTAGGAAATTAAGTAAATATTTTATTCCAACTTGTTTAATAAGAACATAATCCTTTGTTCGGCTTTTGAACCCCTGGATCTGTGTAGGTACAATTTTTAACTTCTGCAAGCTGATTTTGAGGTGTTGCAGATAGTCACCGTAGTTTGGTGGTTCATCTCTGAATAAAGAGATCATTTCTTTCTACCCTCAGTCTGTTCCGGGGCGTGGTGAACTTATTGGTCGGGCTGATCACCAACGGTGATGAAACACACTATAGAGCGGAGGTGCAGAACCTGGCGGACTGGTGCTCGGATAACAACTTGTCCCTAAAACCCGTCTAAGACCAAGGAGCTGATTATCAACTTCAGAAGGACACATAATGGGGCAATATGCTCCAATCTTTATCAATGTGGACAGTGTGGAGAGAGTGTCCAGCTTTAGGATTCTGGGCGCACACATCTCAGAGGACCTCACATGGTCCATCAACACCGCTGCCATGTCAACAAGGCACAGCAACGACTGTTCTTTATGAGAACACTGAAAAAGACTGGTCTGCCCCAACAGCTGCTGACGACCTTCTACCGCTGCACCACAGAGAGCATACTAACGTATGGCATCCCTGTGTGGTATCTCAGCTGCACGGGAGAGGAGAGCTCTTCAGCGCGTCGTCCACAGAGCGCAGAAAGATAATTGGGACACCGCTACCAGCCTTGGAGGGCATCTATAATACACGGTGCCTCAGGAAGGCTGTCAGCTTCCATCCGATGTAATAACTTAATTAGCTAAAAATGTAGACACCCAGAGAAACAAGATTTTTTAAATTTTAAAGTTAAAACAGTATAAAGTGCAAATAGGTCTGTGCCGGGTCGATGTGCGACGTGGCCATCCGAGGGAGACAGTTCATGGGGAAGATATGAACTGTCTCCCTCAGATGGTCACGTCGCACATCGACCCGGCACAGGCCTATTTGCACTTTATACTGTTAACTTTTTTTAAATCTTGTTTCTCTGGGTGTCTACATTTTTAGCTAATTAAGTTATTACATCGGATGGAAGCTGCATACCAAATCTCGTTGTACTTCTGTGCAATGACAATAAAAGATATTATTATTCGATGTCTTGCCAGAATCTAGCTCCAACGGCAACCAACTAAGCTGTTAAAATTAACGCCCAATTCGTGATCTGATAATCTAGTTCCGATGGTTTAATGCTTTTGATCACGCACTGGGTACAGTGCATTTGTTGAGAGTTTTCTCCCTTCCTCTCCAAATGTTCCACCCGTTATAAGTGTGTTAAGTTTCAGGGCAGCTCCCTAGGCTGTGTGTCGGTATCGTTTCCTGCATTGTGTGTGGGGGATGGCACAGAGAGAGAGAGAGCCCTAACACCCATAACAAGTGTGGACTGCAGCTGTGAGCTTATCTTTCAAGGCTAGTCCTTGCGTGGAGACACAAGAGGCTGGTGGAGATGGAATATGAAGTAAAAAAACTAAGTACTGGAGGAACACAGCGGGAGAGGTCAAACAACATCTGCGGAGCAAAATGTACAGATGGTGTTTTGGGCTGGCACCCTTCAGGCAGATAATTTAGTAGCAACAATTTACAATTTCTTGTTTTAATACAAAGCCCTGGCCTGAGACGTCCACTGTCCATTTTCCTCCACAGATGCTGCCTGACCCACTGAGATTCTCCAGCACTGTGTCCGGGTCTTACTTTGTCTGTTTTAATACAAGAAGGGCCTTATAATACAAAGCCCTGGCCTGAGACGTCCTCTGTCCATCTCCCTGCACAGATGCTGCCTGACCCGCTGAGATCTATCAGCACTGTGTTTTTCACTTGCCTGCTGTGTCTGCGGGAAGCAGGGATAAGTCCACAGGGAACAAGTCAGGAGACACAAGGCACTGCAGATGCGAGGGGCAAGAAAAAAACAAAGTGTTGGAGCAATTCAGGGGTACGTCCAGCATGTTCTGCCTGTAGTATAGAGCAGAGAAAAATAGGTGCAGGAGCAGGCCATTCGGCCCTTTGAGCCTGCACCGCCATTCAATATGATCATAGCTGATCATCTAAAATCAGGAACCCGTTCCTGCTTTTTTCTCCATATCCCTTGATTCCTTTAGCTCTAAGAGCTAAATCTAACTATCTTGAAAGTATCCAGTGAATTGGCCTCCACTGACTTCTGTGGCAGAGAATTCCACAGATTTCGCGATTCTCTAGGTGAAGTTTTTCCCCAATCGTGATATTTGCAGACTAGGAAGGATTTAGAGGTTGGTCCTAAGTCACAGATGGGCACAGCTGCTGCCCAGCTCCCCCACCCCCAAGCCCTCACTCTGTGGGTTATTGCTGACCAAGCAAATCTGCGGGTGATTTCAAAAAGTGGACCATCAATGGTTCATGTCGGGACCCTTCTATTGAACAAGAAACTGTAGATTTTTAGGACCAAATTCTCCGTCTTAAGAAGGGACCTGCCGCAAAATATTGTTTGCGGAAATAAGGAACTGCAGATACTGGTTTATATAAGAAAGTGTTTGAGTAACTCAGCAGGTCAGGCAGTATCTCTTGAGGGCACGGATAAGCAGTGTTTCAGGTCTGACCATTTCCTTCCACAGATGCCGCCTGACCTGCTGAGTTCCTCCAGCATTTTAATAAAGAAATTCGGATTCCAGCATTCGCAGTCGCTCGTGTCTCCATGTTACTGTAAGTAGGCAAGGATGTGTTATCTTGTGTGCTGCAGCAACAGTTTGGCCTGGACCAGCCACATCAAAGCTGTGTCGAAGAAAGCACCAACTCCTCTACTTCCTTACGAGGCTTAGGAAGATCGGCATGTCCCCAACAACCCTCACGAACGTAAGGACAGAGTCCCCCTTGTCCTCACCTTCCACCCCATCAGCCGTCGCATACAGCATATAATCCTCCAACATTTTCGCCACCTCCAACGGGATCCCACTACTGGCCACATCTTCCCATCTCCACCGCTTTCTGCTTTCTGCAGAGACCGTTCCCTCCGAAACTCCCTGGTTAACTCGCCCCTTCCCACCCAGACCAACCTCTCCCCAAGTACTTTCCCCTGCAACCACAGGAGGTGCAACACCTGTCTCTTTACCTCCCCCCTCGATTCCATGCAAGGACCCAAACAGTCTTTCCAGGTGAGGCAGAGGTTCACTTGCACCTCCTCCAACCTCATCTACTGTATCCGCTGTTCCAGCTGTCAACTTCTCTACATCGGCGAGACCAAGCACAGGCTCGGCGATTGTTTTGCTGAACACTTCCACTCAGTCCGTCTTAACCCACCTGATCTCCCGGTGGCTCAGCACTTCAACTCCCCCTCCCATCCCATTCCCAATCTGACCTTTCTGTCTAGACCCGAAACATCACCCATTCCTTCTGTCCAGAGATGCTGCCGGACCCGCTGAGTTACTCCAGCATTTTGTGTCAACCCTCACTAACTTCTACAGATGCGCCGCAGAAAGCATTTTGTCAGCAGACAACAGCATGGTTTGGGGACAGCTCCATCCAAGACCGCAAGAGTATGCAGAGTTGTGGACGAAGCCCAGACCATCACACAAACCATCCTCCCTTCCATTGACCCCATCTATACTTTCCACTGTGCCTCGGCAAGGCCACAGCACAATCAAAGACCACTCTCACCCCCCTCTTCTCCCCTCTCCCATGAGGCAAGAGATCAGAAGTGTGAAAACGCCTACCTCCAGAATTGGGGACAGTTTCTTCCCATCTGTTACCAGGCAACTGAACGGACCTCTCATCATCTAGAGTGCAGTCCTGACGTCTTTCGAGACCTTTGAACTATTTTGATCGGACTTTACCTTTGACCTTGCACTAAATGTAGTATCCTGTACTCTTTATCGGTACACTGTGAACGGCTCGATTGTAATCATGTATAGCCTTGCTCCTTAGATGCTGCTGCACCCGCTGAGTTTCTCCAGCTTTTTGTGTAGCCTTTTCTCTAACTGGATAGTGCACGTACAGAAGCTTTACACTGTACCCCGGTACACGTGAATACTAAAGTAAGCTAAATAATGTTGTGAAAGAGCACATGAATATTCTCTATTCTACAGTTGCTCCTACACACTATATGTGCCTGGCACATGCGTATGTAATTACCACTGATGTGACACCACACTGCTGAAATCTATCCAGGCCACAGCAATAATTCATCACCGCTGCTCAGATTAGATTGCAGCTCTGTATTGTGAGGAGCGGTGCAGGGAATGGGCTCGCTGATTGCAGGATCTGGGTGGTTTGAGGGGCACAACTCAATGTGCTTGTGTAAGAAGGAACTGCAGATGCTGATTTACACCGAAGCTAGACACAAAGTGCTGGAGTAACGCAGCGGGTCAGGCAGCATCTATGGAGAAAAGGAGTAGGTGCCGTTTCGGGTCTGAAGAAGGGTCTTGACCCAAAACCACCAACGAGAGAAGAAATTGCGGGAGCCCTGGAAAGAATTTACAAGTCGTCCTTAAATACAGGAGAGGTGCCGGAAGACTGGAGGGTGGCAAATGTTGTGCCTCTTTTCAAGAAGGGCTGCAGGGAAAATGCTGGGGACTATAGGCTGGTGCGCTTAACATCTGTAGTTGGAGAATTACTGGAGAGAATTATGAGGGATAGGTTATACAGGCATTTGGATGGGCAAGGGCTGATTAGGGATAGTCAGCATGGTTTTGTACAGGGGAGGCCATGCCTCTCAAATATGATTGATTTTTTTGAAGACGTGACCAAAAAGGTTGATGAGGGCAAAGCTGTAGATGTTGTGTGCATGGAATTCAGTAAGACGTTCAACATGGTCCCGCATGGTAAGTTGCTCTGGAAGGTTAGATCGCATGGGATCCAAGGAGAGATAGCTGAATGGATAGCAAATTGGCCCCATGGAAGGAAGCAGAGGGTGATGGTGGAAGGTTGCTTCTCAGACTGGAGGCCTGTGACTAGTGGTGTGCCTCAGGGTTCGGTGCTGGGCCCGTTACTGTTTGTCATCTACATCAATGTTTTGGATGAGACAGGGCAAGATTAGCAAGTTTGCTGATGATACAAAAGTTAGTGGTTTTGTAGATAGTGAAGATGGTTGTGAAAGATTGCAGCAGGATCTGGATCGATTGGCCAGGTGGGCGGAGGAATGGTTGATGGAATTTAATACAGATAAGTGTGAGGTGTTGCATTTTGGGCCGTCAAACAAGGACAGGACCTACACAGTGAATGGTAGGCGTCTGGGGAGTGTTGTAGAGTAGAGGGATGAAGGAGTACAGGTGCATGGTTCCTTGAAGGTTGAGTCACAGGTGGATGTGGTGGTCAAAAGGCTTTTTGCACTTTGGCCTTCAGGATTGTGTAATGTTTAAAGAACAACAGAAGACAACCAAAAAGACAATACGGGGAGAAAAGATGAGGTACGAAGGTAAGCCAGCCAAGAATATAAAGCAGGATAGTAAAAGCTTGTTTAGGTATGTGAAGAGGAAACAATTAGTTAAGACCAAAGTTGGACCCTTGAAGACTGAAAAAGGTGAATTGATTGTGGGGAACAAGGAAATGGCAGATGAGTTGAACAGGTACTTTGGATCTGTCTTCACTAAGGAGGACACAAACAATCTTCCTGATATAGTAGTGGCCAGAGGATCTGGGGTGATGGAGGAACTGAAGGAAATCCACTTTAGGCAGGAAATGGTGTTGGAGAGACTGAGAGGACTGAAGGCTGATAAATCCCCAGGGCCCGATGGTCTGCATCCCAGGGTACAAGGAAGTGGCTCTAGAAATCGTGGATGCATTGGTGATCATTTTCCAATGTTCTATGGACTCAGGATCAGTTCCTGTGGATTGGAGGGTAGCGTGTTGGGTGTATGGAACAAGCTGCCAGAGGAGGTAGTTGAGGCTTGACTATCCCATTGTTTAAGAAACAATTAGACAGGTTAATGGACAGGACAGGTTTAGAGGGATATGGACCAATTGCAGGCAAGTGGGACTAGAGTCGCTGGGTCATTGTTGGCCGGTGTGGGCGAGTTGGGCCTAAGGGCCTGTTTATTGCTGTATCACTCTATGACTCTTAAGATGGACAGAAAATGCTGGGATAACTCAGCTGGTCAGGCAGCATCTCTGGAGAAAAGGAATAGGTGACGTTTTGGATTGAGACCCTTTTTCAAACGCTATTCCTTTTCTCCAGTCACCTATTGCTTTTCTCCAGAGATGCTGCCTGATCACCTGAGTTACTCCAGCATTTTGTATCTATCTTCGGTGAAAACAGCATCTGCAGTTCCATCCTACACAGTTTGATCATGGATATTGATCTCCCATTGCCTCTGGTCCTCCACACATCCTAGCTTTCACATTTAGATAGCGTGCTCTTCTATACATTTTAGACACAAACTTTAACCTCCTACATCCCAAAATGCAACACCTCACACTTTTCTGTATTAAATTCCATCAACATTCCTCCGCCCACCTGGCCGATTGATCCAGATCCTGCTGCTTTCTTTCACAACCATCTATTTAACACAGTTTTGCCTCAGACATTAATCACTGTAATTTAATGCTTCCTTCCAGAGTGCTTTTTCTAATACTTTCAGCATTTTTATGTCATTGGTTAACTTTGACACACAGCTCTCTACGCCATTATGTCCTCATTTATACATGGGGTGAACACTTTGTAGGACTCTCTGAATCACATCTGCTCAACCTGTACCTTGTACCCAGGTTCCCCCTCTTCCAATTTCCGAACACAGTAAATAACTTCTGATTCCAAGTGCATCATCCTCAGCTCAATGTCATTGCTGAGAGCATAAACAGGTGTCTTGTGGAAACCCATATACATATCAAAAGAAATTCCCGACCCAGTATTCCAGTTACTGATTCGGAAATGCGCGCACATTTATCAGGCATGACCTGCTCATGATAAATCCACGCTGACTCTCTCTAAACATCTGAAAACGTTCAAGGTGTGCAGTTACTTTATTCTTAATTATAGTCTCTACTAATTTCCCAACAACAGATGTTGGGCTAACCGCCTATTATTCCTGATTTCATTGAGCACATTCAACAAACCTAAATGCAGCGTCCTTGACCTGAAACGTTAATCTTTTTGCTTTCCACAGATGCTGCCTTCTGAGTGTTTCCAGAGTTTACTGTCTTTAATTTAGCAAAACCACATTGTGCCATTTTCTGACCTGTCTTGTGTTGATTCCCCCCTCTCACCTTTCTTAAATATTAGAGTGACATACACAATTTTTCAAATAGGAAATTACCTTAAACTTAAATTACCTTTTAACTTCCAACTCTCTAACCTGCAGCTGAGCTTCAATAAGGGGCCATTGACTGTCTAAAGTCTGATCTTCCCCACCCACTGCATTAATAAGAAGGAATTTGCCTGTCTTTCTCGAGCCCTCCCCAATGGCAAAACATTGATGGCACCTTCGATTTAAACCAGCATCTGCAGTGCTTTCCTGCACATTATTTGGTACACAAAATAGCACAGATACCGAAAAGCATTGTGTGTGCAAGGTGTGATAACAGTACAAAGGGAAAGCGGATCAAGGAGCATGTAGTTAGTTGGGAGAAGGCAATAACAAAGCAAACACAAAATGCAGTCGGAGGCAGTAAGACTGGTCGGAGAACTGGGAAGGCGGAGGGGATGGAGAGAGAGGGAAAGCAAAGGTTACTTGAAGTTAGAGAAGTCAATGTTCATACTGCTGGGGTGTAAGCTGCCCAAGTGAAATGTGAGGTGCTGTTCCTCCAATTTGCGCTGGGCCTCACTCTGACAATGGAGGAGGCCCAGGACAGAACGGTCAGTGTGGGAATGAGAGGGGGAATTATTATGACAAAAACCTCCGGAGCTTCCCGGAGGTTTTTGTCAGTCTCCCTAATGGTCGAAAGTGGTTTCCGTTTTAAAAATCGGTAATTTTTTAATCGAAGCCAGTTGCGATGCTAGTTGAAGGTGGTTGCCGGAGGACAAAAACCTCCGGGAACCTCCGGGATCGCACAGAAACCTTGGGTGGGGCGCAAAGTCTCCAGAGGTTTCCGTTCAGGTTTCCTAAGTGGGACAGGGGCATAAGTGTTTAGCGACCGTCAGTATGGGAATGAGAATTTTAATTCTCCATCCCATACCCCACCCCTGTAGTATCCTGCACTGTTACAACGAGGCCCGATGTCAGCTCATCTCCTCTCTGGACAAGATGCAGTCTTCAGCACTCAGTATTGAATCCTACAAATGCAGATAACTCACTCTGCCGGACAGCTTCAGAACTGACCATCTATGTAAAATAAATGTGCCCCTCTGGTCCACTTTAAATCATTCCCCTCTCCCATAAACCTCTGCCATCTAGTTTTAGTTTGCCTTATCTAGGGAAAAAGACTGCACAATTTGCCTGTCTATGCCTGGCATCATTTTATAAACCTGTATACCCCTCAACTTTTTTCGCTCCAAGGAAACCTGTCTCAGTCTCTCCTCACAACTTAAGCCCTCCACACCTGGCAACATCCTTGTAAATTGTTTCTGCACCCTCTCAAGTCTTATCACGTCCTTCAACCAGTATGAATGCCAGAACTGCCCACGTTACTCCAAATGCATGCGTTAATTATACTGCTTGGAGGATGCGACCTCGCAGCGCCAGAGACAATAGACAATAGGTGCAGGAGTAGGCCATTCGGCCCTTCGAGCCAGCACCGCCATTCAATGTGATCATGGCTGATCATCCCCAGCGACCTTCTCTGATCCTGATCTCAGGTCCTGATTTAGGAGTTTGCGCCTTCTCCCTGTCACTGCATTAGTTTCCTCCGGGTGCCCCAGCTTCCCACATCCCCAAAGACATGTAGGGGTACAGGTTAATTGGCAAGTGTAAATTGCCCCTAGTGTGCAGCGACTGAATGGGAAAATAGGTCAACATAGAGTTAATGGACAGATGCTCACATGGACTCTGCTGGCCGAAGGGCCTGTTTCCATGCTGTATCTCAAGAAACTTAGCTAAAACTAAAGTCCATGAAGAAGCAACTCTCTCTCTCCTTCCCCCTCCATCACCACAGTCGGTCCCTCGCCATTCCTCCCACTTATACTAACTCGGCCATCTAGCTAGATGTGGGAAAAAAACCACCAAAGATAGACATAAAACGCAGGAGTAACTCAGCAGGCCAGGCAGCATCGCTGGAGAACATGGATGGCTGGGGGTGGGAGATTGCAACCTTCACGTGGTCCGCCCTGTTTCAACTAATGCAATCAACTCGACGTGCACAAACGGAAGATTAAATAGAACAACCATGGACGTCCAGTCACTCAACACCTCCATCCCCCACCAGGACGGTCTCAAAGCCCTCCGGTTCTTCCTCGACAAGAGGAGCAACCCATACCCATCCACTGACACCCTCCTCCGCCTAGTGGAGTTGCTCCTTGCCCTCAATAACTTCTCCTTTGATTCCTCCCATTTCCTCCAAACACAAGGCGTAGCTATGGGCACACGCATGGGCCCCAGCTACGCTTGCCTCTTTGTTGGGTACGTCGAACAATCCTTGTTCTCGGCGTACCAGGGCCCCATCCCCGACCTCTACCTCCGTTACATCGACGACAGTTGTGTGTGGGTGTCACCTCCTGCACCCACACACAACTGACTGACTTCATCCATTTCACCACCAACTTCCATCCGGCACTCAAATGCACTTGGACCATTTCCGACATTTCCCTACCATTGCCTTGACCTCACCATCTCTATTGCAGGTGATACGCTCCTGACCAACATCCACTACAAACCAACTGACTCCCACAGCTACCTGGACTACTCTTCCTCCCACCCTGCTTCCTGTAAGGACTCCATCCCCTATTCCCAATTCCTCCGTCTACACCGCATCTACTCCCAGGATGAGGTGTTCCACACCAGGTCATTACAAATGGCCTCATTCTTCAGAGAACGGGGATTCCCCTCCACCACTATTGATGAGGCTCGCACCAGGGTCTCCTCCATACCCCGCAACACTGCCCTCTCTCCCCATTTCCCCCACTCGCAACAAGGGCAGAGTCCCCCTGGTCCTCACCTTTCACCCCACCAGCCGGCAAATACAACATATAGTCCTCCGCCAGTTTCGCCACCTCCAACGTGACCCCTCCACTCGCCACATCTTCCCATCTCCCCCCCTGTCTGCCTTCCGCAAAGACCGCTCCCTCCGCAACTCCCTTGTCAATTCTTCCCTTCCCTCCCGCTCTACCCCTTCCCCGGGCACTTTCCCTAGCAACCGCAAGAAATGCTACACTTGTCCCTTCACCTCCCCACCTCAGTCCTTCCAGGTCCGACAGAGGTTCACCTGCACCTCCTCCAACCTCATCTACTGCATCCGCTGCTCCAGATGCCAGATGATCTATATCGGTGAGACCAAGCGGAGGCTGGGCGATCGTTTCGCCGAACACCTCCGCTCGGTCCGCATTAACCAACCCGACCTCCCGGTGGCTCAGCACTTCAACTCCCCCTCCCATTCCGTATCCGACCTCTCGGTCCTGGGCCTCCTCCACGGCCAGAGCGAGCAACACCGCAAGTTGGAGGAACAGCACCTCATATTCCGCTTGGGGAATCTGCATCCTCTGGGCTTGAACATTGAATTTTCTCAATTCTGTTAACCCTTGCTGTCTCCTCCCCTTCCCACCTCTCCCTCAGCCCTCGGGCCCTGGCATTCCCTCTATCTCTATCTCCCTCCCCCACCCTAGTCGCACTAGCTTCTCATTTTCACACCACAAACAGCTTACAATGGCTTGTTCCCTTTATCATCGATACTTTTTTGCATATCTTTCATTCATTGTTCTTTATCTCTCCACATCACCGTCTATATCTCTCGTTTCCCTGATCCCTGACCAGTCTGAAGAAGGGTCTCGACCCGAAACGTCGCCTATCTCCTTCGCTCCTTAGATGCTGCTGCACCCGCTGAGTTTCTCCAGCCTTTTGTGTACCCTCGATTCTCCAGCATCTGCAGTTCCTTCTTTAACAAGTTGTCCTACACCTATAGGCTGTGCACGCCACACGAAAGAAGAATGGATGGGTGACCTTTCGGGTCGGTCTTGACCTGAAACATCAATCCATGTTCCCCAGGGATGGGTGACAGAACAGAAGAAAGGACTCGACCCGAAACGTCACCTGTTACATCTCCAGAGATGCTGCTGCCTGACCCGCTGAGTAGTTCCTGAATTAAGATCTACTAAGTCTCTGAGCGGGACTGGTAACTTCATTTGTTTTGTCAGTAATGCCGGGGCTGACAGGGGAGGGGAGGAGGTTGTGGAGCTGAATCTTGAGCCGAGCCAGACCCAGCAGTGACTGATACTGTAATTATGGTGACACAGGAAGGAAGCTCCACCAGAAACTGTTTGCAGAAAGACGCAAAGAGCTGGAGTAATAGCTCAGCGGGACAGGCAGGCAGCATCTCTGGGGAGACCTTCTCTCCAGCTTTTTGTGTCTATCTTCGGTTTAAATCAGTATCTGCAGTTCCTGCCCACACATTTCTCTTTGCACAGGGGTGAGTGAGAAGGGAGGTCTAAAGCCACGTGACTGCACCATTTTCCAGCTCAACAATTGACGGAGTGGCTGCAAAACGCGTTCTCAAGCCGGCAAGTTGATGTACAAACACGGTGCACATTTCCGCAACAGTCCCTCTGTGTCGCCCCCCTGCGCCCCAGAGATCCGGTGGGCGCTAGGACCCTGCAAGGCCAAGAAATGCCTCAAACACCATCTGCTGGCAAAAGACAGAATTGCCCAGAAATGTGAAGGCAGCTTCACATCCATACACACACCTTAAGTTGCTGTCTTCAAAAGTAATATCCCATAAAACTGAGATTAAATATGTAAATAGCCTAGTTTCAAGTAGTTAGAATCTGGTTGCCTTCAGATGTAATAGACAGTGACAGATTCCAACTTTCGCAACTCACTCTGGCACACAAAGTGAACATACATGTTTCTACTGACTGGTCTGAGATTGAAAGATAGGATTTTCAGAAGGGATTGGAAAAAGTGCAGAAAGTGCTAAAGCTCCATGGTTAATTGATATTTCGATACAAAGAACTGATTTACAAAAAAAAAAAGACACAAAGTGCTGGAGTAACTCAGCAGGTCAGGCAGCATCTCTGGAGAACATGGAGCAGTAACATTTCGGATTAGGATCCTTCTCCAGACTGAGTGTTTGTGGGATTGGTTGGGGGGGGGGGGGGGAAAGGTGAGGGGGTCAAAGAAAGGAAGGGCAGGACAAAGCCCGGCAGGCAATAGATTGAAGAGTAGAAACGAGGATGAAGGTTTCCTCGATAATCGGAAGATCAAATAGATCTTCTATTAAAGGGATTCAATGGAGGAACCTACTTCAACCAGCGTGTGGTGAGTACCTGGGACACACTGCTTGAGACGGTCATGGAAGCAGCATCGCTGACTACATTCAAGTAGGGTCTGGATGAGCATTTGAATCACTTGTATGTAGACAGCTCTGGGCCAAGTGCTTGTGGTTCCGATTAACATGGATGTGTGCCCACTGGTCAGCACAGTTGTGTTGGGTTGAATGGCCTGTTTCTATGCTACTTGACTCACAAAACTACTTTGCTTGCACGAGCCTGTTACATATGCCGAGACCACACCATACGTGCTATTGCAATGAGAATTGTCACCACACTATTTCAGTCGCTGTAATTTTTTTGATTTTCTTTATCCAAAAATAATTTTGATCAATTATTTACAAAAATGACACGTCCAATACAAAACAATAACAAACAAACCCCCCACCATAATAACAAATATCCTTAGATACTAAATAAACTATGATACAACTATATCACAGTCCTTGTCAAGGATGCATCCCATCCTGTGCGGTGCCCAGCGGTTCCAGGGCGCCCGTGGACAGCGCGTGGCCCCTTTCTAGTCGCACCGAGGCACGGATGTAACCCCGGATTCAGTTAGGTTGCGGCGGAAGGCAGTGGTCAGGGCTGGAGCCAGGATGATAGGATAAAGATTAGCATCCAAGATTGGGAAGCTCTCTTGGAGCTGTCATTGTTCGTGATGTGCTCGCTTCCAATATGTTTTGATCTCATTCAGATGAGTCACGAAGCAGCCCTGTCCACAATTGTTCTGTTATCATCGCCTAATTAGGTTGGGATTTTAGCACAAACCCAGGCAAATTCTCAGATTGCATTGGATTCAGTCATTTAATGGGCTGTTTGTAAAAGGCTCTAACAGTTGCAAATAACCAGGTCCTGCTAAACTTTCATCTGATTCCTTGCGGGTACACAAAAAGCTGGAGAAACTCAGCGGGTGCAGCAGCATCTAAGGAGCGAAGGAGATAGGCGACGTTTCGGGTCGAGACCCTTCTTCCCTGCCAAGTGGTTCAGCATTCTTCATGGACTGGATGTTGCTACATTACCATGTGCCTTGCTCATCGGTATCTATTTCCATTGGCCGTTCATGGTCTCAGTATGTGGTGGTCCTGGATTAGGTCTGTGTGTGTGACAGTCTTTTTTTTAGTTTTTAGAGACTCAGCGCGGAAACAGGCCCTTCGGCCCAACGAGTCTAGACCGACCAGCGATCCCTGTACACTAACACTGTCCTACACACACTGGGGGCAAATTTTACAATTTTACCAAGCCAATTAACCTGCAAACCTTTATGTCTTTGGAGTGTGGGAGGAAACCGTAGATCCTGGTGGAAACCCACGTAGGTCACTGGGAGAAGGTACAAACTCCATGCAAACAGTACCCATAGTCAGGATTGAACCCGGGTCTCTGGTGCTGTGAGGCAGCAACCCTACAGCTGTGCCATCGCGCCGTGACTGGATTTGGTCCCTTGACGGATGAAATGACTGAAAATTGCAGCATGGAGTCAGGCCCTTTGGCCCACTGAGTCCATGCTGGCCATCGATCAGCCGTTCACATTAGTTCTATGTTATCCCACTTTCTCATCCACTCCCTACATGCTGAGGGGAATTTACAGAGCCCAATTAACCTATAAACCCACATGTGTTTCGGGATGTGGGAGTGAACAGGAGCAGCAGAAGGGAATAGTTGAGCCTGGCATCATGTTTGTCTCGGACACTGTGGGCAAAGAGCCTGTTGCTGTGCTGTTCTTTATTCTACGTTAAAGCATCAGGAAGAAGCCAAATAGCTCCTTGTTCAAAGGAAGTTCTGCAGCTGAGTACTGCCTCTGCGTTACACAGAGTCTTGGTGTGTGGCACGGTGGTACAGTGGGTAGAGTTGCTGCCTCACTGCGCCAGAGACCCGGGGTTCGATCCCGACTACGGGTGCTGTCTGTTCGGAGTTTGCATGTTCTCCCCATGACTGCACGGGTTTTCTTCCAGATCTTCGGTTTCTTCCCACACTCCAAAAACGTACAGGTTGTAGGTTAATTGGCTTGGTACAAGTGTAAATTGTAAATTGCCCCTGGTGTGTGTGGGATAGTGTTAGTGTGCGGGGATCGCTGGACGGCGCGGACTCGGTGGGCCGAAGGGCCTGTTTCCGTGCTGTATCTCTAAACTAAACTAAATTAAACATAAGGCACAAGAAACATGCCCTTCAGACAATCGTGGCCATGTCACTAACCTCACTGCACTAACGGCAACAGCTCAGCGGCCTTCTATGCTTTGGTGAATCAAGTATAGATGCTTTGTAAATGTGGAGCAGTATCTGCCTCCACCGCCTCTTCAGGCAGCACATTCCAAGCTCCAACCACCTTTGATGTACAGATGTTCTCCCCCAATCCCTCCTAAACGTCCTACCTCTTAAACCCATGCCCTCTTGACAGAAACCTCCTCCATGGCACAGAGATTTTGCCATCTAATCCACCCACCTCCGAAATGTGTACATTCTCCCTGTGACTGTGTGGGTTTCCTCCAGCTGCGAGTGTTTTCTAACACATCCCAAAAATGTGTGAGTTTGTAGGTTTAACGGCCTCCATAAATAGTTCCTGGTGGGTGGGGAGTGGATGAGATAGTGGGATAGCACAGAATTAGTGTGAATGGGTGATCGGTGGTCAGCCTGGACTTGGTGGGCCGAAGGGCCTGTTTCCACACTGAATCTCTGATCTAAACTAAACTAAACAAATCTGGATGTGGGTTGTTACGTCTCTGGTCTATTGGACGCTCTCCAGCAAATCCCATGGTCTCCCAGTAGATCCAGGATCTGCCCCTGCCGATGTCTGCTGGTTATACAATCCTCCTTGTTATTCCACTCCATCCTTTAGACATTTTCCAGCGAGATCTGTGCTCCACGAACACCTCATTAAAATTCCTCATCACACCCCCTGCCGATTCAATAATGCCAATAGTTTTAATTAATGTCTGCACTCCAGGCCCTGGAATGGGATTGCCGAATCGTCAACATTCCTACTCCAGAGAGCCGAATGGGCAAAACTAAAAATTGCAGCACAGCCGATGATCATGGTTGCAGTCCACACCTGTAGGACTGCAAACGAGATGGTTTAGTCCATGTCCAATGTATTTTAAATGTTATTATAGCACCTTGCTTCAACTATCCATATGCCCACCCACCTCGGTGTGGAAAAAGCTGTCCTATTACATGTTCCTATGGGGTGGAAGATTGTAACCTTCACGTGGTCCGCCCTGTTTCGACTAAGGCAACCAACTCGATGTGCACAAACAGAAGATCAAATAGAACAAGTGTTAAAGAAGGAACTGCAGATGCTGGAAAATCGAGGGTATACAAAAGGCTGGAGAAACTCAGCGGGTGCAGCAGCATCTAAGGAGTGAAGGAGATAGGCAACGTTTCGGGCTGAAACGTTGCCTATCTCCTTCGCTCCTTAGATGCTGCTGCACCCGCTGAGTTTCTCCAGCCTTTTGTGTACCATCAAATAGAACAAGTTGTCCTACAACTTTAGTCTGTGCACGCCACACGAAAGAAGAAGAATGTTCCAATTAAATATTTCCCCTCTCACCTTCAACCCATGGCCTCTGGTTCTTGATTCCCCAACTCAGGGTGAATGCACAGAGTCTTGTACCCAATCTGTTCCACTCATGATTTTAGACCTGTCTGTAAGATCAACCCCTCCTCCCCAGCTTCCTGTGCTCCAAGGAAGAAAGTCCTAGCCTGCCCAGCCTCTCCCTGCAGCTCAGGCCCTCAAGCTCCAGCAAACATCTCGCATTTACAATGAGAGCGCTTGACTGCAGCGCTCCCTGTTGAACCCCACTCCCTGCTGGTACCTCTAAAGCCCCTGTCTCACTTTCCCGAGTTACTCCCGAATTCCCCCGAGTTTTCCCCTTGACTCGGAGATGCCAGCCGCAGGGCTTCGGGGCTATATTTTTTAACTCGTGGACATTATTTCAACATACTGAAAAAACGTCCCGACTTACCTGGTGCCCCGAGTGCCAACGGCTGGCATTACGAGCCGCTATGAAATACCTACGGACTCCTACGGACATTCTCCGAGTTTGAATCAAGGGGAAAACCCGGGAGAATTCGTGAGTGACTCGGGAAAGTGGGACAGGGGCTTAAGGAGTCACAACTGTATCCAGACCTGGCTTCAATTCTACTCACAGTCTGTACAAATGCATATGATTGTTGAGTAGATGCATTTATGCATTTATACCCACAGTTTTAGAAGAAAATGAGTTTTTAATCAATTCAGTTTAAATGGGTTTTTCATCAATTCTAATTCATATTGGAAATCTTCACAGGTTCATCAGTGGTAGGAGCAGAATTAGGCCGTTCGGCCCATCAATTCTACTCCGCCATCCAATCATGGCTGATCTATCCTTCTCTCTTAACCCCCATTCTCCTGCCTTCTCCCCATCAAATCTTAAACTGCCTTAAAATATACTGTTGGTGCAGTTTTATTACATTCCTTGGCCTTTCTCTGCTCTGTTCTTTCATGAATTTTTGAACCAAGTCTTTATTATTATCTATGTTTTAGAAGGAACTGCAGATGCTGGAAAATGGAAGGTCGACAAAAATGCTGGAGAAACTCAGCGGGCGAGGCAGCATCTATGGAGAGAAGGAAATAGGCAACGTTTCGGGTCGTCTGAAGAATGGTTCCGAAACGTTGCCTGTTTCCTTCACTCCATAGATGCTGCCTCGCCCGCTGAGTTTCTTCGGCATTTTTGTCTACCTTTATTTTTATTTTGTTGGTTGCATCAAGAGGAAGAAGATTGGACTTTATTGCCTTCTATCACAGTGGGGAATGCGGGGAAATCCGCTGTGGTGGAAGTTTATTTTAACTTTTACGTAGTTGTGTGTCTTGTTGCTTATTTTTCCCGAATGACTGTATGGTAATTCGCATATCACTGCACCTTAATTGGTACATGTGACAATGAAAGACCTTTGAGACCTTAATCTTGAGTTTGCAAGTGTTTATTTGTCATATGCACCGGATATGAACCAGATCAACAAATGTTCAATCGGACTTGGTTCTGGCCATTCAATAAGATCATCACTATAGAAACATGGAACAGGAGCTGGTCCCTGAGCCCTTGGAGCCAGCTCTGCCATTCAATAAGATCAGAGATCACTCTCTGAGTCCATCACTGATATGGTTAGAACTCAGCTCTGCATCCATGCCAATGTTGGCAACCTTCCACGAGCGGAATCTGTCAAAATTCTCCCTTAAAGGTATTCATAAGTTCATGTTCTAAGGTCCCATCATTGTCCTAGATAAATAAAGTGTGTCTTTGTTCTTCTGCTTTCAATTCCCCTCTGTCGCACCTGGAACGACCGCTTGGGTCCTTGAATGGAGTCGAGGGGGGAGGTAAAGGGACAAGTGTAGCATCTCTTGCGGTTGCAAGGGAAAGTGCCCAGGGAGGGGGTGGTGCGGGAGGGAAGGGAAGAATTGACCAGAGAATTACGGAGGGAGCGGTCTTTGCAGAAAGCAGACGGGGGGGGGGGGGGGGGGGGGGGGGGGGGGGAATGGGAAGATGTGGCGGGTGGTGGGGTCACGTTGGAGGTGGCGAAACTGACAGAGGACTATTTGTTGTATGTGACGGCTAGTGGGGTGAAAGGTGAGGACCAGGGGGACTCTGCCCTTGTTGCGAGTGGGGGGATGGGAAGAGAGAGCAGTGTTACAGGGCCATGGAAGAGACCCTGGTGAGAGCCTCATCTATAGTAGGGTAGGGGAACCCCCGTTCCCTGAAGAATGCGGACATTTCCAAATGCCCTGGTGTGGAACACCTCATCCTGGGAGCAGATGTGGCATAGTTATTACTTGCTTTATCTGCATTCTGGCCTTTTGTAACTTAGGAATGAGAGCACCCAAATCCCTCAGCATCACAGAATGCTGCAATCCCTCACCATGCCAAAATAGACAATAACAACTTTTCCTACATTATTCCCCATCTTCCCTCTCACTTATCCTATCTAGATCCCTTCATGGGCTCCTTTTGTCCTCTTCACAATCTACTCTTTGTCCGAGGCTTTTCTGTCATCAGCAAATTTACCAACTATTTATTTGGTGCTTTCATCCAAATGAGGTGTAAAACATTGACACCTCAACATCAATTCCTGTGGCACACCACTCATTACATCTTGCCAACCAGAAAAAGACACCTTTATGCCCACTCTCTGTTTTCCGTTCGTCAAACTCTTCTGCCACAGCAATATGTCACCTCCCACACTGTGAGCTGCTTTTATTTTTTTGCAATAACCTTTTATAAAATGCCTTCTGGAAAATTAAGTGTGAAACATTCACTGTTTCTCATGTTAGTTCTTCACGGAACTCCAGTAAATTGGTCAAAAGTGATTTCCCTGACAGAAAATGTGTTGGGCTGATTAGTCGAAAAGTTCCAGCAGCAGAATTAGGCCATTCAGCCCATCGAGTCTACTCCGCCATTCAATCATGGCTGATCTATCTTTCCCTCTCGATCCTATTCTCCTGCCTTCTCCCCATAACCCCTGACACCCGTACTAATCAAGAATGGATACGAGTATGGATTTTTCATACTCTCCTACTTAATGTCGTTGATAATATTTCCTAACATTTTTTCAATGATAAATGTTAAGCTAACTTTCCTGAAGTTTCCTGCTTCCTGTCCCCTTCCTCTCTCTATTCCCATGCCTGTATGCAGACACAATTCCATGGACCTCAGACCACCATTGTTGGCCAAATACGGGGTGTCGACTACAGGAAGGAGGTTGCATCCCTGACGCAAGAAAAAAGCAGGTTTGTAGATTAATGGGCTTTGGTAAAATTTAATAATTGTCCCCAGTGTGTGTCGGATAGCGTTAGTGTGCTGGGATCGCTAGTCAGCGCGGACCAAAGGGCCTGTTTCCACACTGTATCACTGTGTGTGACTTCTTCAACTCCTGGGTAGTCTTGAAGTCACATGGCACGGAAACAGGCCCTTCAGCCATATCTAGGCTGACCATCAAGTACCCACCTGCACTAATCCCATTTACTCTCATCTAGTCCGCAGTTTTCTGAGTCTTAGCAATATAGATACATCTTAAGGGTTGTGAGAGGGCCTCTTCCATAACCCTCTCGGGCACTGTGGCTCGAGTACAGCCACCCTCTGGGTAAGAACTTTTTTTTATCAGAACACCTTTAACTTTCTTATTCCTCACCTTAAACCTATAAACTAGTGTCACTAGCTGGGAAAGGGTTGTCATGAACTGTATTCCCTGCTGTTGCATAATTCAGAATAGCTCGGTTTCCACAACAGTTTGGTACCTCCATGGCATTGATGGTGGAGTACAGAAGGAGATGCCAGGATTTCATGATACTTCCCTCCACTCCCCCGCCCATCCCCCCTCCCCCCCCCCCCCATCCCCCCCTCCCCCCTCCCCCCATCCCCCACTCTACTTGAGGTCACGGTCATCCTAAACCCGGCCTTTCCCCACCCATCAGCAGCAGAGATGGGAAGATTCCAAAGATGAACAGGGAGCAAAGAGCTTGTTCCTCACCCCTGACCGCCTTGCCTCCCTGTCTCACTCACCCACAGCTGTTGTCAAGTGTGAAGCTGGGCGGCTCAATGGCACAGCAGTAGAGTTGCTGCCCTAGAGTGCCAGACACCTGAGTTTGATCCTGACTACGGGTGCCAACGTTCTCCCCGTGACTGGCGTGGGTTTTCTCCAGGGATCTCCAGTTTCCACCCACACTCCAGAGACGTACAGATTTGTAGGTTTATTGGCCTCTGTAAAGTTGTAGATTGTCCCTAGCGTGTGTCGGATTGTGTTGGAATGTGGAGTTTGCTGGTTGGCGCGGACTTGGTGGGCCGAAGGGCCCGTTTCCTCACTATATTAAACTAAACTAAATTAAAGTAAACTAAAAAAAAAAACGGGGACACAAATCCAATTTAAAAAACGCTGTCTGGAAGCAAGATAATTTCTGACAAAATTAAGCAGTCGTTTCCTTAAAAGACCTTAGTTTATACTCAATTGAAGCAGCAAATTGTGGTTGCCCATCCACTTAGTGCGTCTTCTCCGACTGACTTTTGAAAGGATCAAAGGTGCCTTTTATGGGGTGATTTTCCAAGATGCCATCAGGAGTTAGCATTAATCAAATTGGTCTTGAAGTAGTTTTCCCCAATATGTCTGCGGCCCATTTTATCAAATCATTGATTCAGTCAACTATTTCATGACTTCATTGCTCCAGCAGAAGCAAAAAATAAAGCCTCATTGCTTTGTACATTATAAAATTGTGCCGTCAATTAGATCAATTAGCAACTTCATACCCAAACTGTTCATGATTGAAATTTACTTGGGGCTGGGTCACACTCGTGCCCATTTCCCCTCGGAGGAAATGAACCAAATGTAGAACAAATGGGCGGCACGGTGGCGCAGCGGTAGAGTTGCTGCCTTACAGCGCCAGAGGTTCGGGTTCGATCCTGACTACGGGCGCTGCCTGTACAGAATTTGTATATTCTCCCAGTGATCTTGAGAGTTCTCTTTGGGGGCACTGATTTCCTCCCACACTCCAAAGATCATCAGGTTTGTTTGTAAATTGGCTTTGGTAAAAATTATACAGTGTCCCTTACCTGTAGGACTGTGCTGGTATACGGGGTGATCGCAGGTCACCGAAGGGCCTGTTTCCACGTGGTATCTCTCACGTCTAAAGGAGCTATTATAAACCTTGCCTCCATTAAGAGTCCCACACCTAACAATGTCATTAGTTGCTCAGGTCATCTTTCCACCATTATGGATATAAATGAGAACACTTGGGGCCAACCTGCATCCATTAATAAACACACACCGCGCAAACTAAGAGATCAACCAACAACCTTGTTTCATCTGTATCTATTTAAACGCTTTAGATAGAAACATAGAAACATTGAAAATAGGTGCAGGAGTAGGCCATTCGGCCCTTCGAGCCAGCACCACCATTCAATATGATCATGGCTTATCATCCAAAATCAGTGCCCCATTCCTGCTTTTTACCCAATTTCCTTGATTCCGTTAGCCCAAAGAGCTAAATCTTCTTCTTGCGTATGGCGTGCACAGCCTAAAGTTGCAGATCAAGGGTAGACATCCAGGCCAGGACAGCATCAGTTACTGGGTGGATGGCTTTGATGCTCAAACAAATAGAGCTAAATCTAACTCTCTCTTGAAAACATCCAGTGAATTGGCCTCCACTGCCTTCTGTGGCAAAGAATTCCACCGATTCACAACTGGGTCACTGGGTGACAGGAGTAAACGACATTCCCCCTCAAACCTGGCACACCATACCTCGACAATCTCTAGCCCTTTCGTTTCCCCTACATCTGAACAAATTTCATCCCCTTCCGCCTGGCTTATCAAGAATCTATCTCCATCTGCCTCTGCTCCCACCACCCTTTGAATTCCGAAGACTCGCGACCTGTGAGCGAGAGAGGGAAAAATAAGCCATTACATCTCTGGCTTAATTGAGAGGTTCGTGTTAGGCATGATAATCCCTCACGTCTTCCTCTCCGCCTGCTTCCCAATCAATGAATGAAACAATGGTCCATGTATTGAAGTGGGTCACCTCAACTGTTCATGGTGGTGGGCAGGTCACGTCCACACAGTCCATAAGGGCATGGCATTGCTTGAGTGAGTGGGGGATTCTCACATCTGAGGAGCCCACTGGAGTCGCCTCCTGTGGTGGTCCCCGTGATCCAATATCCTCAATCCTGCCCTTTACCTCACTGATTAAAAAATGTCCAGGTATCATTCTCTAAATCTGGACACCCCTCCTCTTCCCTGCAGCACCTGTATCTCCCAAAACAATCCTAGCCTGTGGTGCATCTGTTTGGCTCATAAGGTCATATAGCGTGGAAACAGGCCCTTTGCCCCAACTTGCCCATGTATACTAGTCCCACCTGCCTGCTTTTGGCCCATATCCCTCTAAACCTAACCTGTCCAAATATTTCTTAAACGTTGCGATAGTACCAGCCTCAACAACCTCCTCCAGCAGCGCGTTCCATACACCTACCACCCTTAAACACATTAAATCCCATTATATCTTTCTCCCCTCACCTTAAACCTATGTCCTCTGGTTCTTGATTCCCCTACTTTGGCCAAAATACTCTATTTACCTGATCTATTCCTGATCTTTACCTGATTTTGTGTAAGATCATCCCTAATCCTCCTGCACTCCAACGAGTAAAGCCCCAGCCTGCTCAACCTCTCCCTATCGCTCAGCCCGTCGAGCCCCGGCAACATCCATCTCCGAACCTTTTCAAGCTTCACATCATCTTTCCTGTAACATGGTGACCCAAAGTGAACACAGTGATCTAAATGTACTTGCAGCCAACATCTTCTATAAGGGTGGCAGGGTGGCGCAGCGGTAGAGTTGCTGCCCTACAGCGCTTGCGGGGCTGGAGACCCAGGTTCGATCCTGACTACGGGTGCTGTCTGTACGGAGTTTGTTCGTTCTCCCCGAATCGGTGAGCCGAAGGGCTTGTACCTCTAAACCAAACTGCAATGTGACCTCCCAACTTACCTGGGTAACACTGTAATGAAAGGTTGTCGCACTGTTCAGATGCGTTTGCAGCAGGCAGGAGATGCATCAGTCCTGTCTCAGCTCATGACTCTGGGGGTGAAGCACCACAACACTACCCAACCAAATTGTTGGCCAACTTTCTGCGAGACTTTTGATTCACTCTTAATGCTGGGGACAGCCCACTTTCAGTGCACCAAAAGAAGTGAGCGGAAAACAGTTTTGCGAACATTGATGTCAATGTATTCTTTGGATCTGTCTGTTTGTGTTTTATCTCATGCTGCAGCAGAATTTGAAGTCACTTGGGTCATTTAATTTTGATCAGTACAGCTGCGAATATGGTTAAAGTGATAATATCACAATCGCTTTTATGCAGTTTCTGGTAAAATGAAGCTTGACATGACAGTTTAATCAAATACATTTTCTTAGCCTTAGGCTGATCTTTCTGTAGATCTGAAGGTGTATCTGTTAAAGTAAAGGAATGGCCGTGTGTAGCTTCCAAAGTCAAGCCAGTCTCTGTTTGACCAGGGAACATTACAGTGGATTAAAGGAAAACCCAGTTATCTAAAGTGCTTGAGTAAAACACAAAGTGCTGGAGTAACTCAGTGGGTCATAGCATCACACAGCGCGGAAACAGACCTCTCTGCCCACTGAGCCCGCACCGACCAGCGATCCCAGCACATTAACACTATCCTGCACACACTAGGGACAATTTACACTTATACCAAGCCAATTAGCCTACAAACACTTTGGAGTGTGGGAGGAAACCAAAGATCTCGGAGAAAATCCCGGGCAGGTCACGGGGAGAACGCACAAACTCCGCACAGACAGCACCCGTAGTCAGGATTGAACCCGGGTCTCTGGCGCTGCAAGCACTGTAAGTAGCAACGCTACTGCTACGCCACCGTGCCACCCCTTGGCCCTTCGGCCCAACGTACCCACACTGACCGTCATGTCCCATCCACACATCTCGCCGGCTTGCGTGTGGCCTATATCCCTCTGAACCTATCCTATCCGTGTACCTGTCCAAATAGTTACCTATCTATATATATACCTAACCATAAACTCTATTAATCTGTTCTTGATCCATAGATTTGCCAGGATCTGGTAACATTCAGCATGTGTGACGCCAAGTCATCCCATTCAGAATGGAACTCGATAGCATAAATGTGTAGGAAGGAACTGCAGATGCTGGTTTAAACCGAAGATAGACACAAAATGCTGGAGTACCACAACGGGACAGGCAGCATCTCTGGAGAGAAGGAATGGGTCGAAACCTTTCGTCAGTCTGATAAAATAAATATTCTGGCCTTGTAAACCAGCAGCTCATTTAGATCTCAGCTTGTCATCGTATAGTTCTACTCTGCCTTGCAATGTCGACTAGGTCCGATTAACGGGGAAGGTTAAGGAAGGCACTTGCAATTAATCCAGTCCAGCACTCCTGCTGTCACTGGGGAAAAAGTTGTTGAGTTGGCAAAGTTGTTGATTTAGTGACCCAGACACCTCCCAATAAAACCACTTAAAAACAAACGAACAGCCAAAAACTGACAAAACCTCTTGTAATGAAACACATTCTTTAAAATACTGCTGCTCAAGTCTTGAGTGGCTGTGAAGAGTGTCTGCCCGCTCAGCCGTAATGCCCAGTGTACAATTGTTGTGATGTGTAATGCACTGCCTGAATGGCTATTGGAGGCTGAATCAATAGAGTGATTTACACAGGAATGAAGATCGATCCTGCCTCCAATGTCCTCCCTTGCTTCAAATGAAAATTGGATCAATGTTTGAAAGGGAACATTTTGGAAGGCTTTGGGGATTTTGGGGCCGGTTTGGAAAGACCCACAACAAGCATCGGAGATGAATAGTGAAATCTGTAACATGTGTTTTATTCACACACAAGTTATTGGAGTAGAATTAGGCCATTCAGCCCATCGAGTCTACTCCGCCATTCATTCATGGCTGATCTCTCCCCCTTAATCCCCATACTCTCTCCCTCTCCCTCTCCCTCTCCCTCTCCCTCTCCCTCTCCCTCCCCTCCCCCTCCCCCTCCCCCTCTCCCCTCCCCCTCTCCCTCTCCCCTCTCTCTCTCTCTCTCTCTCTCTCTCTCTCTCTCTCCCTCTCTCTCTCTCTCCCCTTCCCTCTCCCTCTCCCTCTCTCTCTCTCTCCCTTCCCTCTCCCTCTCCCGCATGCACTTACACGCATGCATACTCTCCTACGCACGCACACCCACACTCTCTCACATGCACACACACACTAACTCTCACACACTCACGCTCACTCTCTCACACACTCACAAACACACTCGCACATAAATTCACAAACGTATTCACACACAATCTACACACATGGAGTTACACACACATGCTGACAACACGTACCGATACATCACCATTCCACTGTAGTTGTGTACTGAATGAAAGGCATATCCTTTCAGCCTCAATGGACCTTGGCAGATGTTTGATCAGCCAGCAGGTAGGTTTCCAATCTGTCACCTAGCCAGGATGACCCCAGAACAGCCCTTTATGTGGAAACAAGCATCACACATTTGCATCATGATTGTTCAACAGAGTTTGTAGATTGGACCCAGAAACTCTGTGCTATACTGGCAAGGGCAGAAACATGGCTCAACCTATGATGTTATTCAGTACACACACAAAGTTGGAGGAACTCAGCGGGACAGGCAGCATCTCTGGAGAGGAAGCTGCCTGCCCCGCTGGGCTGCTCCAGCATTTTGTGACTACCTTCAATTTAAACCAGCATCTGCACTCTGAAGAAGGGTCTCGACCCGAAACATTCCTTCTCTCCAGAGATGCTGCCTGTCCCACTGAGTTACTCCAGCATTTTGTGTCCACCTTCGATTTAAACCAGCATCTGCAGTTCTCTCCTGCACATTATTTGGTACACTACAGATACCGGAAAAGCATTGTGTGTGCTAATGTGAATGCACATGAAAGTCTCTGGCCCAGTTTCCTGATGGATGTTCCAGCCCAGGTTAGATTACTTCTGGTGTTGTTTTCATCTCAAATTTCTGGCTCTCAATAGCAGTAGAATGCTTGGAAATTAATTATTTTATCCACTGACGTTCCTAACTGTGACTGTTTTCATTGCTCAACAACATTAAGGTGTAAGCTCGTCAGTTATACTGTGGGTACCCGTGAGCTGAGATACCCATCAATGGGCTCTCAGTTATACAAGTGTACATCACGAGATCTAACCCACAATGGAAGCCAGTTGATCTCTTTGTCTGAGTAAGCTTCTTGGCTTGACGAAAGTTAGATCGATCGTGAGACGAAACATCCCTGAACTCTGCCACAGAAGGTCGTTGAGGCCAGTTCATTGGCTATATTCAAGAGGGAGTTGGATGTGGCTCTTGTGGCTAAAGGGATCATGGGGTATGGAGAGTAGGCAGGTACGGGATACTGAGTTGGATGATCAGCCATGATCATATTGAATGGTGGTGCAGGCTCGAAGGGCCGAATGGCCTACTCCTGCACCTATTTTTCTATGTATCCCCTTTAAGATTCACTCTGATCCAGGCCACAGACAAACGAGCTACAGAGGTGTCCAATTAATGGTTATTGGATCAATTAATCTGATCCTGGTAAACCCAGAGCTCCAGCCAGAGGAGGAAGCTGCTGGGATGAATTTGAGTTTGCCTGTTGCTTCCCACAAATGTACAAGGGCTGCACCCCTGTTTGGTTTGGGGCTTCTGGAAAATCCGCTCTCGATTGGGTGAGTACCTCTGGGATGAGTGCCAGTGTGCTCGCTGTTGTTCTGGTGTGGTGAGTGATAGGACAGTTTGCCGTGTAGTACAGATGCAGCATGGAAATAGATCCTTTGGCCCACTGAGTTCACCCAAGCCTGGGGCTGGGCTGGATCGGGCACTGCGCATTGGAACTAGAGCGCAGACTGGACTTTGAAACCTGGTGCCTCTTGTATGCAGGCTTGGTAGACTATTTCTGTTCACTTTGCTAATTGGGGTTGTGGTCGGTAATGTAATACTTCACTGGACTGTTTGTTAGAGTAGAATTTCATTGTTAGAAGTGAGAAGAGCAGAATTGGGCCATTCGGCCCTTAAAGTCCACTCTGCCATTCAATCATCTCTTTCCCTCCTAATCTCATTCTCCTGCCTTCTCCCCACAACCTCTGACACCTGTTCCAATCAAAAATATATCTATCTCCACCTTAAAAAATATCAACAGACGGCCTCCACAGCCTTCTGTGGTATTCCACAGATTCACCACCCTCTGACTAAATAAAGTTCTCATCATCTCCTTCCTTTAATTTTGAGGTGATGGCCTCTGGTCCTAGACTCTCCCACTAGTGGAAACATCCTCTCCACATCTACTTCATCCAAGCCTTTCACTATTCTGAATCCTTCAATGAGGTCCCCCCCCCCCCCCCCCCCCCCCCCTCCTCCTCATTCTTCTTAACTCCAGCGAGTACAGGCCCGGTGGTGACAAACGCTCCTCATATGTTGACCTACTCATTCCTGGGATCATTCTTGTAAATCTCCTCTGGACCTTTCTTGAGCCAGCACATCCTTCCTCGGATATGGTGCCCAAAATTGCTCGCAATGTTCCAAGTGCAGCCTTGCCGGTGCCTTATGGAGCTTCAACGTTCCACCCCCGTCCTTGGTATATGAACCCTCTTGAAATAAATGCTAGCATTGAATTTGATATGGGGGCAATTTACAGTGGCCAATTAACCTACTGACCTGCACATCTTTGGATGTGGGAGGAGATGAGAGCATCTGATGGAAACTCATGCGATGCAAACGCAACACAGACAGCTCCTGAGGTCGGGGTTGAACCTTGGTCTCTGTGCTGTGATGCAGCAGGCGACAATGCTGTTTTTCTTTTAGTTTATCAGAGACTCCAGGGGCAGGTGGATCATCCCATTGATAAATCAGACTGTCTTCGCACCGCGCACCTCTTTTGAGTCCTGTCATGCCACAGTAATTGGTGCAGATGTTTCCCCAGTGTGGAGAGGATGTTTCCACTAGTGGGAAAGTCTAGGACGAGAGGTCATAGGCTCAGAATTAGAGGACGTTCTTTTAGGAAGGAGATGAGGAGACATTTCTATGGTCAGAGGGTGGTGAACCTGTGGAATTCTTTGCCTGTGGAGGCTGTTGTAGTGACTAACAGAACTGGCAACTTTTTAATGTTAACTGATTAACATTCAGTGTTTGCTACTGCCTTTAGAAATGCAGCATGGAAACAGGCCCTTCGGCCCACCAAGTCCGTGCCAACCAGCGATCACCCCGTGCACCAGCACTATCCTACACGCTAGTGACAATTTACAACTAATCGGAGCCAATTGATCTCCAAACCTGTAACATCTTTGGAGTGAGAAAGGAAACGAGCTCCTGGCGAAACCCACCCGTTTATATTGAGAATGTACAAACTCCATACAGACAGCACCTGGAGTCAGGATTGAACCTGGGTCTTGTTTATTTAATACATCGATGGTTGTTCCCTGATTGTACTATATTATAGGCGTATGGAATCGTTACTGTATGGAAGGACTTTCGGCCCATTGAACCTGCTGACACTTTCTGCAAGAGAAAGCAGATCCTGGTTCTCGGCAGTTTGCTGCAGTTATTTTTCTCCCTCAAGAATAGGGGATGATCAACCATGATCAGAATGAAAGGCGGTGCCGGCTCGAAGGGTTCGAATGGCCTCCTCCTGCACCTATTTTCTATGTTTCTAAGAATCAACCCAATCCCATTTTGTAGTCAGATTTTGCAGATTTAACTACCTGTCTGAACCCAAAGTTCAAAGGGATTAAAAATGAACTTTGTTGGATCGTGTACGTAAGCGTCACCCATTCCTTCTCTCCGGGGATGCTGCCTGTCCCGCTGAGTTACCTCAGCATTTTGTGTCTGTCTTGGGGAGTATACAAACTCCGTACAGACGGTACCTGGGGTCTGAGGCAGCAGCACTAACTTTAGCAACGAGGGCGGGTTGAAAAGAGCGCTGACAAGGCGGCTGTGTACTCCCAGCATTTTCTACTCTATTTAGCAGAGATAGAGAAGCTCTGCCTCACTTCAGTGCCAACGTCGCAAGCATCAATATACCCTGACACCAGCACACTCTGTGAATGTTGCCTTTCTCTGTGCTTCCCTAACTGCCAAAGAAATGTTTGAAAAGTGTTATTATATCTGAATGCTTAAAAAACAATCGGTTGAGATGTGGAAGGATATTTATAAACTGTTTTTTGAGGCAGCCAAAGCGATTTTTAAAGCTTCCATCAGCTCAGTTTGAAACGAGTGACAAGGAAAATGATTGGATTAGACAGACAACAAAGTGTATAGAATTCCGCACCTTGCAGAGCATCTCAAATTTGAGATACATTTTTTTGGAAATCCATAGAAAATGAAATGGCGTCATTTTGAGTCGCTGTCTGTCCCTTGCGTGCCACAAAGGTTCAACTGCCTTCCGAACAAAATTAGCAAATCAATTTTATTTTCAAATTTTTAATTTGATCGAAGGTGTCAATGAATTGGAAAATGTTCTTGATTCCTGATTAGTTCGGGCGTCGGGGGTTATGAGGAGAAGGCAGGAGAATGGGGCTGAGAAGAAAAGATGGTTTTGCATGATTGAATGGTGGAGCAGACCTGATGGGCGAATGGCCTAATTCTGCTCCTGTAACTTATGAACACATTAATTTTTTTCTGTCTTTCCCTTCCGCGTTAAGCAAGCATCCCTGTTGCATTCATTAATTATGATTGAGTGAGTAACTGTTCAACCGAACCAAGTGTGAAGTTGCATCCTCCAGAGGATATGACGCTTCAGAAGAGGACAGCTGCTGCACAATTCCAAATCTTCCCCTTTCCAAACCATTGCAGAAAGATCAGAAACCATCCTTGTTCTCCTGGGAAGGAGACGAGCAAACTATTAATGCAGAAGATAAACAGACAAAGCTAGAGTAACTCAACGAGACAGGCAGCATCTCTGGAGAGAAGGAATGGGTGATGTTTCGGGTCGAGACCCTTCTTCAGACTGCAGAAGGGTCTCGACCTGAAACGTCACCCATTCTGCCTGTCCTGCTGAGTTACTCCAGCTTTTTGTGTCTATCTTTGGTTTAGACCAGCATCTGCAGTTCCTTCCTGAACTATTTGTGCAAACTGGTCAGAGATTGGTCTAATCCAATGCCTTTGGGCTTTGCAGCCATGAGGTCTCTAGTGTCCTAGATGTGGATTGACCTGAACTCTTGTCCCAATGGTCATGTGTCTATCTTTAGATTGATAGGAGGCGCTGCCTCAAAAACGTAGCCACCTTTGTCAAGAACCCACACCACCCCTGGCCACGCTCTCATTTCGCTCCCATAGAGCAAGCAGGATAGATCACTCGACGAAAAAAGACGTGGTACGGTCATGGGCAGAGTCGTGGGTAATTTTCAGCCCCGTTTCCGTAACCGGCTTCCGTCTCCGCTCCAAAGATCCCGTAGCGGAGCAAAGATACTAGTGCGGAGACGGAAGCCGGTTACGGAAACATCCTCGTAAAAATAAAAGATCCTTGGTAAAAATCTTCTCAATTTCAGAATTACAATTTATTAACACAAACCGTTCCCCCGCAACGTTGAGTACACTGCGAGTTGGGCCGGGTTACTGAAATGGCTGAAAAAAAGGCCCACGTCTCACTCCGTTGTGTACTACACGTCAGCCCATTGCACTTAGCAGGAGTGGTCTCTCTTGCTCCGCTTCTTCAACCTTCTTCTACTAGTGTTCTCTACAACCATCAGGCTGTCGGGAACACTCCAAGCAGGGGAGGGGGCCTCTGTATCTACGTGCATGAGGACTGGTGCAACAACGGGACAAACATTGTTCTCCTGACCTCGAGTACATGTCTGTAAGATGTCGGCCTTTTTTCTACCGAGAGAACTAACAGTAGTGATTATCACATCTGTGTATATTCCACCTGACTCCAATGTTAACACGGCGCTCTCTCTCCTGATGAACACCATTAACGAACAGCAGCGGGCACACCCCGAAGGTGTTCACATAATTGCAGGAGACTTTAATAAGGCCAACTTGAAGACTGTTACTGCCGAAATTTTATCAACATGTCAAGTGTCCTACTAGAGGGGAGAACACGCTGGATCATGTCTATTCCAATATCAAGCACGTGTATAGAGCCATTCCCCTCCCCCAACTTGTCCAGTCAGATCATCTCTCCCTCCTGCTCTCCCCAGCCTACACCCCCCTCAGATGAAGTGCCAGGCCCACCATAAAGACTGTTACAACCTGGCCTGAAAATGCACTCTCCAAACTACAGGACTGCCTCACGCAGACCAACTGGGACATACTCGAACACCAGGATCTGGAAACATTCACAGAAACGGTACTGGACTCTATCAAGTTCTGCATCAGAAACGTGACGGTGGACAAAAACCATTCGGGTTTTCCCAAACCAGAAACCCTGGATGTCCAGCCAGGTCCGCACACTTCTCCGAGCCCGCGATGTCTTCAGGTCAGGTGACAGAGCTCTGTGCAGGGCTGCTCGAGCCGATCTGGAAAGGGGAATTAAAAAAGGTGGATTATAAGAGGAGCATAGAGTCCCACCTGTCCAGCAATAACATACGGGAGGTATGGCGTGGCATACAAGGAATCACAAACTACAGAGGCTGTGCCACAACGACAGAAGACCTGAGTGCGCTGCTGGCAGAGAAGCTAAATTGCTTATTTTCCCGCTTTGAAACATCACGACAGCAGCACTCATCTGCTACAGCCCTGCTCCCACCCTTACCTGGCTCCTGCACGACTCCATTCACTGTAAGGGAGCACGATGTCAGACGGGTGCTCCTGGCAGTGAACCCCAAGAAGGCTGCCGGCCCAGATGGAGTACCTGGTAAGGTGCTCAAAGCGTGTGCCCACCAGCTCACCGTCATCTTCACCAGAATCTTCAATCTCTCCCTGGACCAGGCAGTTATCCCGTCCTGCCTAAAATCAGCCACAATCGTCCCAGTGCCGGAGAAGTCCCCCATCACCAGCCTAAACGATTATCGTCCTGTGGCCCTCACTCCGGTAATCACGAAGTGCTTCGAGAGATTGGTCCTCCAGCACATCAAGGACTATCTCCCTCCAGACTTCGACCCCCACCAGTTCGCCTATCGCCCAAACAGGTCCACAGAAGACGCCATCACCGTAGCTCTCCACTCTGTGCTGAGCCACCTGGAGCTGGGGCAGAGCTACGTCCGGATGCTCTTTGTGGATTACAGCTCAGCTTTCAATACTATCATCCCGGACATTCTCATCGACAAACTGGTCACTCTCGGCCTCCCCACTCTCACATGTGCCTGGATAAAGGACTTCCTCACCAACCGGCCCCAGACGGTGAGACTCTGCTCCCACTCTCCTCCACTCGCATGTTGAGTACCGGCTCCCCACAGTGCTGTGTGCTAAGCCCCCTCCTATACTGTCTCTACACCCACGACTGTGGTCCGGTCCACAACAACAACCACATCGTCAAGTTTGCTGACGACACTACAGTAGTCGGACTCATCTCAAGGGGAGGCGAGGCAGCCTACAGAGAGGAAGTCCTGAAGTTGACAACCTGGTGCTCAGAAAACAACCTGGTTCTGAACACCAAGAAAACCAAAGAGCTCATTGTCGACTTCAGGAGGCACAGCACCGACTTAGCTCCCTTATACATCAACGGTGAGTGTGTGGAGAGGGTCTACACCTTCTGGTTTCTCAGCGTCCTCATCTCCGCTGACATCTCCTGGACAGATAACATCACAGGGTAATCAAGAAAGCTCAGCAGCGGCTGCACCTCCTGAGGGTCCTCAGGAAGCACAACCTGGACTCCAACCTGCTGCTGACCTTCTACCGCTCGTCCATTGAGAGCCTGTTGACATACTGCATTACAGCATGGTACGGCAGCTGCACCATGGCAGACAGGGAGAGGCTTCAGAGGGTAGTTAGGGCAGCACAGAAGATCACCGGCTGCCCTCTCCCCTCTCTGATGGACATTTACACCTCCCACTGCCTCAGCAGGACGAAGAACATTATCAAGGACAGCTCCCATCCTGCATTTGGCCTGTTCAACCTGCTGCCCTCAGGGAGGAGCTATAGGTGCATCAGCACAAGGACAAATAGACTCAAGAACAGTTTCTTTCCAAACTCCATTATCTCCCTGAACTCACACATGCACTGACTTCACAGCCTAACCCCCGGACCTTCATCTATCCACCTGTAATTTGTACTGTAACTGTAATTCTATTTATCCATTGTCTTTTATAGATATGTACATAGCATCGCAGAAACTGTGCACCTTATTCCCCCTCCCCCTTTTTGTTTTTACACTGAGTAGGAGCAGCTTTTAATCTCATTGTACATGTGTATAGTGACAATAAAAAGGCATTCATTCATTCATTCAAACTGCAACTAAACTCCAAACTTGTTTGTGTGTTATCTGTCAAGTACTTTGTTTACAAAAATATTGCCCAGCTCTGCAATAAGAATCAATAAAACATTCCTGAGTGTGTGGTTGCCATGGTGATTGGTCATATGACAGGAGGAGCTTGTCACATGTCAGGAAAATGTCCGATCATTTTTACAAAAGAATTTTTTTACAGTGATTGAGAGGATTTAACCTTTGGGCTGGGATTGTTTGTGTGTTGTCTAATGATCATACAGAGAAGGGGGCAGGGGTTCACAACAGCAGAAGGAATCGAGAGTTTAGTTTCGAGATACAGCGTGGAAATGGGCCCATGGAGTCTACGCTGACCATTGACGGCCTGTTCATACTGGTTCTGAGTTATCCCACTTTCCCATCCGCTTCTCATGCGTTTGGAGCAATATACAGTGGCTTGCAAAAGTATTCATACCCCTTGAACTTTTCCACATTGTCACGTTACAACCACAAACGTAAATGTATTGGGATTTTATGCGATAGACCAACACAAAGTGGCGCATAATTGTGAAGTGGAAGGAAAATGATACATGGTTTTCAACTTTTTTTACAAATAAAAAAACTGAAAAGTGTGGCGTGCAAAAGTATTCAGCCCCTTTACTCTGATTACCCCCTTTACCCTGATTACCCCTAAATAAAATCCAGTGCAACCAATTACCTTCAGAAGTCACCTAATTAGTAACTAGAATCCACTTGTGTGTAATCTAATCTCAGTATAAGTACAGCTGTTCTGTGAAGGCCTCAGAGGTTTGTTAGAGAACATTAGTGAACAAACAATGTTCCTTGGGCATAATGAAGCCCAAGGAACACACCAGACAGGTCAGGGATAAAGTTGTGGAGAAGTTTAAAGCAGGGTTAGGTTATAAAAAAAATATCCCAAGCTTTGAACATCTCACGGAGCACTGTTCAATCCATCATCCTAAAATGGAAAGGGTATGGCACAACTGCAAACCTACCAAGCCATGGCTGATCACCTAAACTGACAGGCCGGGCAAGGAGAGCATTGATCAGAGAAGCAGCCAAGAGGCCCATGGTAACTCTGGAGGAGCTGCAGAGATCTTCAGCTCAGGTGGGAGAATCTGTCCACAGGACAACTATTAGTCGTGCACTCCACAAATCGGGTCTTTATGGAAGAGTGGGAAGAAGAAAGCCATTGTTGAAACAAAGTCATAAGAAGTCCCGTTTGCAGTTTGCCACAAGCCATGTGGGGGACACAGCAAACATGTGGAGGAAGGTGCTCTGGTCTGATGAGACCAAAATGGAAGTTTTTGGCCTAAATGCAAAATGCTATGTGTGGCGGAAAACACTGCACATCACCCTGAACACACCATCCCCTCTGTGAAACATGGTGGTGGCAGCATCATGCTGTGGGGATGCTTTTCTTCAGCAGGGACAGGGAAGCTGGTCAGAGTTGATGGGAAGATGGATGGAGCCAAATACAGGGCAATCTTGGAAGAAAACCTGTTAGAGTCTGCAAAAGACTTGAGACTGGGGCGGATGTTCACCTTCCAGCACGACAACGACCCTAAACATACAGCCAGAGCTACAATGGAATGGTTTAGATCAAAGCATATTCAGGTGTTAGAATTGTCCAGACCTAACTCCAACTGAGAATCTCTGGCAAGACTTGAAAATTGCTGTTCACAGACGCTCTCCATCCAATCTGTCTGAGCTTGAGCTATTTTTCAAATAATAATGGGCAAAAATTTCAGTCTCTAGATGTGCAAAGCTGGTAGAGACATACCCCAAAAGACTTGCAGCTGTAATTGCAGCGAAAGGTAGTTCTACAAAGTATTGACTCGGGGGGCTGAATACTTTTGCACGCCACGCTTTTCAGTTTTTTATTTGTAATAAAATTTGGAAACCATGTATCATTTTCCATCCACTTCACAATTATGCACCACTTTGTTGGTTGATCACATAAAATCCCAATAAAATACATTTATGTTTGTGGTTGTAACGTGACAAAATGTGGAAAAGTTCAAGGGGTATGAATACTTTTGCAAGCCACTGTACAGCAGCCAAGTAACCTACAAACCATGGCATCTTTGGGATGTGACATGAGAGCAGAGCACCCAGTGGAAACCCGCGGAGAACATGCGAACTCTGCACAGGCAGCACCCGAGGTGAAGATCGAACCTGGGTCTCTGGTGCTGCGACAGTGCCAACAGCTCTACCAGCTACACCACGAATGTTCTCGAAGGCTTTGACTGCTGTCAGAAGCCTCCCACAGCAGCAGGTATGTAAGGGGAGTATTTACTTTAATTACCAGTCAAGCTCTTTGGTTTTCATTGTTACCAATTGTCTCATCACACAATTTTCTTCAACACGTTGATTTGATCGGAACCAGAGTTTCACTGTGAGGAAGGAAAGAAATGTACAAGGAGGGAAAAATGTGGATGTGGGGAATTTCAGAATGAGTGGGCTGGGCCAAAGTTATTGAAAATCAGGAGAGTAGAATCTTAATTTGGATTTTTAGAAAACTATTTGAGTGTAAAGCTATAAAATTCACACCAATGTTAATGGTTGGAAGTTACAACCTGGAGACTAAATCATTGGGACGGGTTGTATCAGGGTCGTAGCGCAGTAAGGGATGGGGTAGGTTGATTCGGAGTGCATTACGAGGTGGAAGCTGATCAGATGGATTGGACTATTTACTCCACTGACCGAGCGAGGATGAAGCGCTTAGTTTGTCATAAGATCATGTGGTAGTAGAATTTGCCCATTCGGCCCATCAAATCTACTCTGCCATTCAATCATGGCTGATCTATCGCTCCCTCCTAACCCCATTTCCTGCCTTCTCCCCATAACCTCTGTCAAATGTACTAATCAAGAATCTATCTCTCTCTGCCTTGCAAATATCCACTGACATGGCCTCCACAGCCTTCTGTGGCAAAGAATTCCACAGATTCACCACCCTCTAACTAAAGAAATTTCTCCCCATCTCCTTCCTATAAGAACGTCCTTTAATTCTGAGGTTAGGACCTTTTAGACCGAGATTCTCCCACTGGTGGAAACATCCTCTCCACATCGATTCTATCCAAGCCTTTCACTAGTCTGTATGTTTCAATGAGGTCCAACCTCATTCTTCTAAACCCCAGCGAGTACAGGCCCAGTGCCGACAAATGCTCATCATAGGTTAACCTACTCATTCCTGGGATCATTCTTGTAAGTGTGGAGACTCGGTGTGGAACCCTTTACTCTGCCAAGTCCGTGCGAACCGCAATCTCCTGTCCACATGTTCTGTCCCAGACACATAGGATAATTTTCACAGAATGCTAATTAACCTACAAACGTCTTTGGAATGTGGGAGGAAACCGGAGCACCTGGTGAAAACCCACACGGGTCACAGGGAGAATGGACAAGCTCCATGCAGAAGCACCCATGGTCAAAATCAAACCTGGGTCTCTGGTGCTGTAAGGCTGCAACTCAACTCTACCCCTGTGCCAAGGAATCTTTCCCCATTTGTTTCCAATCTACAGATGTTAAATTGTCAAAACTTCTAGTATATTTGTTGACTGCATTATTAAGGTACATGTTAGGAGTTTTCAATATATATATAAGAAGCAATCAGTTTTCTGATGGTTCTGGTAATGGATAGTAGATGTAATTTGGAGCTCAATTTTGACTTCAACACTTAAGGCTGGTTTCTACACCGAACGTGCACACCAGGAGAGTGAACATTTTAAAATTCAAACAAAATATGTTACCCTGTGCAAACATTTTAACTGCAGAAAGAAACGGAAAAATATGTGCAGGATTTGGCCCTTCAAGCTAGGACAGCCATTCAATATGAACATGGCTGATCATCCAGAATCAGTACCCTGTTCCTGCTTTTCCCCCCATATCCCTTGAAAGACAATGTTACTCTGTCTCTAAACCACAAGGTACCTCTTCTGCGTGCATTTGATGTAGCAATATGCAGCTATCCTTGCTTGGGATCGAATAATTTCTTTGTAAGACCCCCTCTGCCTACGCGATCTCCCGGTTGCTAAACACTTTAGCTCCCCCTCCCATTCCAATACTGACCTTTCTGTCCCGGCCTGATTAAATTTTACTGATTGTATGCCTGGATGTCACCTTCCCCTCGGCTAACAATGAACCATTCGACATTACCTTAAGCTTCGACTGCTTTGATCTGTTGTTTTCACACCTTGCCCTTCCATATCTCTAATCTTCCTCTCCTCTGACTCTCAGTCTGAAGAAGGGTCTCGACCTGAAACATCACCAGAGATGCTGCCTGTCCTGCTGATATACTCCAGCATTGTGTGTCTATCTCTATAAGACTTTACCTTTTGTAGCATTGTCCATCAAGGCACATGCCTACAACAGACCGATATTAGGTCCTTCTCATATCCAGCAACGAAGATATCCATGCAAATTGTTGATCTCGAGGCAACAATTCTCATTGTGTGTCCTGAGTCCATTTGCAATGCAAGTTTCCACAAATTCTGATTGCCATTGAATATTCAGCAGTAGTTCACCGTGACTCCTGCCACACCTGGATACTATCCTACGCACATCACGTCCAGACAATGGGTGCAGGAGTAGGCCATTCGACCCTTCAAGCCAGCACTGCCATTCACTGTGATCATGGCTGATCATCCTCAATCAGTACCCCGTTCCTGCCTTCTCCCCACATCCCTTGACTGCTATCTTTAAGAGCTCTATCTAACTCTCTCTTGAAAGCATCCAGAGAGTTGGCCCCCCACTGCCTTCTGAGGCAGAGAATGCCACAGATTCACAACTCTCTGGGTGAAAAAGTTTTTCCTCATCTCCAATCTAAATGGCCAACCCCTTATTCTTAAACTGTGGTCCCTGGTTCTGGACTCCCCCACTTAGCTTTCATGGTGATAGCAAGAATGTTGTCCCTGCCCAAGGTGTTTCTGATGGGGCAGTATTGAGAGGAATGTCTTCTGAATCCCGACTGTGCAGTCATTGCCCTTAAGAGGGCAGTGTAGATGGAGCTTTACTCTACATCTCCTTCCTGCTGGGAGTGTTTGATAGTTTAGTTTTAGTTTAGTGCAGAAACGGGGCCTTCTGCCGACCAACGCACTAACGGTATCCTACACACACTAGGGACACTTTACCGTTACACCGAGCCAATTAACCGACAAGCCTGTACGTCTTTGGAGTGTGGGAGGAAACTGGAGAAAACCCATGTGGTCATAGGGAGAGCGTACAAACTCCATACAGACAGCGCCCATAGTCAGGATCGAACCCGAGTCTCTGGTGCTGTACGGCAGCAACTCTACTGCTGTGCCACCATGTAGGATATTGTGGAAGGAGTTTTGTTATATATCTAATCCATGCTGTCCCTGCCCTTGAAGGGTTTTATGGGACAATGAAGGAACCTGACCCTGTTTTGAACCAGTGCTGCCTCTGCCCTCTGAGTGCTTGACAGGACTGTGTAGAACGAGCTTGCGTTTAGATCCAACCCATGTTGTCCCTGGCATGGAGGCATTTGATGCGGAAGGAGAAGAAATGGTGCCTCCTTTTACACTAGCAGCCTTCTCCTTGATGTCCTCACTGCTCCCCACTGACAAAGATGCTGATGAATGATGCCTTTGGACAGCCCTGGGAAAATTAAGGTGCTGTTACCAGGACAAGCATCCGAGGTCCTGCTTGCCTGTCGCTCTCTGCAAGTCGCAGTCGACATTCACCAGCGAGACAACTCACCAAGTGAATGCTTTTTGCAGAGCTTATCACCTCCCGGCAACCCCAGGCAGAGATTTTGTTGTTCGACGCAAGTGTCGCTGGCCTCCGATTGACTTGGCACTGTCCACTGACAAAACTGGCTGAGAGATTGTCTCCCCAGGCTGTGCGGATGATGCAGAGCAGATAGGATTAAGCTATTGAAGTCTCCCTCTAAACTAGGTGATCGATGAGAAATCCATGCCACTCATTCCATGGTCGAACCTTTCCATTGTCCCAAGATGTCGGCATAAGCCAGCAATGCCTCCAATGCATAAAGGACCCTTTATGCACTAAAGGCAGATGCTGCTTGCACTGGAAACACAATTTCAGTAAGAAATTACGTAATGATTGTGTTCACGATACAAACTATTGTTACTTACTGGCGAATGGTGATGTAACATGTTTGTTATTCTGTTACTTTTATGGGCTGGCTGTAGGCTTTGTGTTGGCCTCTCTCTAATCTCTAAACATCTGTGATCTGCATTATTATTGGATATTGCCTTTTAAATAACATTGGACGCAGAAAAATATTGTGAAAGGTATATTTAAAAAAAATAAAAAAACTCTTCTTCCCATTTCTTTCTCCAAGCTGAGTGGCATTTAAATGTCCCTTTGTTTAGATTTTTAGCAGACAAATGTAATGCAGAAATGATAGAACAAAAGTAAGTCGAGCAACAGATGAAAGTTCTTGGCCTGCTTTCCTTCTTGTTTCTCCATGTTTTCTAAAACCACTTGAATTATTCAGATTGTACATTTGACAAAATCGGCAGGCAAGCTAATAAATGTTATCGTTTGAATGGAATTGGATGCAGTCACATAACAGGAGAGTGGGTCATTTGTCCCAGAGTGCACCATGACCATTGAGCAGCCACTATTCCCTTTTTTCTTCCCACCTTCCTAACATTTCCCCCTAGACTCTACACTCATCTATACACCAGGGGCCCATTTAACCTGCTTGTCTGTGGGATAAGTGAGGAAACTAGGGCATCCAGAAGGAAATCTATGTCATCTCGGGGAGAAGGTGCAAATTCCTGAATTTAGGAATGGTGTTAATGCATTGGAAGCAGTTTAGAGTTACGAGCCTGATGTCTGACGAAGGGTCTCGACCTGAAATATCACCTATTCATTTTCTCCAGAGATTCTGTCTGAACCAGCTGAGTTACTCCAGCTCTTTGTGTCTATCCTCTGTTTAAACCAACATCTGCAGTTCCTTCCTACACATGTGAATGGACATGTTGTCTTATCAAGAAGGGATGGCCATGGTAGGCCTGTACTTGCTGGAGTTGAGAAAAGTGAGAGATTTGATCGCCAGATGTTGAGGTAATAACCGGGTGGGTGTAAAGCACATGCTATCTCCTGAGGGGAAGTCTTTGCTGAAAAATCAGCCATTCAAGGCAGAGATGTGATGACTTTTACATTTTTCTCTCAATTACATGCTTTATGAAATCTCTTCCTCAAATAGAAAATGCCTCTGGTGTTGAGGCAGAGATAGATGGTAGATTAATTGATAAATGGGTTGGTTACAGTCTTAACGGTGGAACAGGATTGAGAGACATACTCCTAATTAGTGCATGTGGCCGCACATATGCAAACTCTGCTGATAAGAATGGATTACTGGTTAGAGAGATAACTGGTCATTCTTCCAGCCCACTGTTTAATCAAGCTGTCTCGCATTTCTTTACAGTCGAAACAATGAACCGCAGATGCTGCTTTGTAACGGAGAGACGTAAAGTGCTGGCGTAACTCAGCGGGTCACGCAGCATCTCTGGAGAGCTAGGATTGATAATGCTTTGGGTTGGTACCCTTCTTCGGGCTCCTTCTGAAATCTGAAGGAAGGTTTCCGACCAGAAACGTCATCCATCCCAAATGCTGCCTGGCCCATTGAGTTATGCCAGCACTTGGTGTCAGTGTTTCGTTAACATCATCTCTCCTCAGCAGAAGACTCCAAGGGCTGGAGCCTCTCTCCCCAACACTATTTTGTAGATGTAATCGCTCCAGGAAAGTTTTATAGTTCAAGTTTGTCACCACCTTTTATACGCACTTGAAGATGAACAAGGATTGCTGGCCCTCCCAGCCACATCGTATCTTGTACATTGATAACAATTGTTACCAAAGGGCCGATCAATCTCCATTCCTTACAACTACAGGTGCGTCGTAGAAAGCATTTTAGCACAGCATGGTTTGGGAGCAGCTCCAACCCAGACCACAAGAAATTGCAGAGAATTGTGGATGAGGGCCAGACCATCACACAAACCAACCTCCCTTCCGTTGACTCAATTTACACCTCACACTGGTTCAAGGCCAGCAGCTTTATCAAGGACAAGGCTCACCCTGGCCACTCCCTCTTCTCCCGTCTCCCATCGGGCCAGAGTTATAGAATTGTGAAAATGCAAGCCTCCAGATTCAGGGAGAGTTTCTTCCCAGCTGTTGTTAGACAACTGAACCATCCTACCAACAAGTAGAGAGCAGTCCTGAGCTAGTATCTACCTCATTGGAGACTCTCAAACTATGATTGGACTGTATCTTGCACTCTTCCTCATTCACGTTATTCCTTTTATCATGTATCTGTGGACGGCTCGATTACAATCGTGTATTATCTTTACGCCGACTGGTTACCATGCAACAAAGGCTTTTCACTGTAAATTAAACTGAACTAAACTATCTCTTCTATTTGAAGGTAGACAATCCTGGAGTAACTCAGCGGGACAGGCAGCATCTCTGGAGAGAAGGAATTAGGTAATTTTTCAGGTCATAGATACATAGACAATACGTGCAGGAGTAGGCCTTTCGTGCCAGCACCGCCATTCAGTGTGATCATGACTGATCATCCACGATCAGTAACCCCGTTCCTGCCTTCTCCCCGTATCCCTTGATTCCGCTAGTCCTAAGAGATGCTGCCTGTCCTGCTGAGTTACTCCAGTATTTGGTGTCTAACCTCGATTTAAGCCAGCATCTGCCGTTCTTGCCTATCCATTGTATTCCTTCTGTTCAGTGCAAGTGTACCACAGCCTGATGTCTGCCGCCCACATATAGCTGTCACTACCTGTCCTCTGGTGGATGAGGGGGCGGGCAGCAGATGAGGAAGGAGAAATAGTTGAGGAAACGGCATATAATGAGCAAAGGAGACACACTCGCATTGTTTTATGTTCTTCATGGACAGGGTATTAATCTCGCTATTACCCGCAAAAATCAATGGCCGTCCATGCATGTCTCACAGTCGGTGGTATTTTGTTTAAATTTGAGTTTTTAATTTGATCCTGTTTAGTATTTTTGGAAGCGGTTGTTTACAGCGTCGCTGCAGGCGGACGATGTCATTGACGGGGGTGATAACAAATCAAAAATGAGACCACCCATGTTATTTGCAATGATGCAGTCATTAGCATGGAATGCTTGCAGAGTCTTGCTTCAACTGCGTATATTAATTACCTGGATTCCACCACAGGCAATACATGGTGCACTGTGCCCATCTGCTCTCCACCACATGTACAGTTCAATTCCATAATTAACTTACACTATTAAAGTGACACATTTGCTGAAGCAGTGGGGTAATGACTGTGCCTATACTAATATTGATTTGCTTCGAACCAACTGTCAACCTCTGTGGAGTAAGTGGAACAATCTGTCAAAGAGCAAGTGTCGCGCGGGTTGTTGGAAAGGCCTGCACAGTAAAGGGGCTGTCCCACTTGGGCGTCATTTGTGCGTCACCCAGGTGGCGTGCGAAGATTTTGTGAATCCCAAAATCCTGGGGCAACGCGTGTCACTGCCTACATCACCACGCGTGCATAATGCACGCCATGCGCGGCACGACACGCACGTAGATGGATCGATATATAGATAAATACTTTATTAAACCCCCTCAGGAAAAATTCAGATGTTCAGTAGCCAACACAGCCAGAACATAATGCAGACGATACATAAAAGCAAAAAATACTTACAAAGAACCCAATAAATAACTATTAAAAGAGCAAAGCATCCCCATACAGCTTAACGGTCAGTATTATAAAATCTAATGGCTGAAGGATCTCCTGATCTGCTCTGTTCAGGGAGAGGAGCCGAATGTTGCGTAAATGACGCCCAAATGGGACAGGCCCTTAATGTGGAGCTTGACTATCCAACCCAAGCCTCATAGAGGAGCTCAGGATCAGGTATCAACTCTTGATGAAGTTTAATGAAGAATGGGAAAAGTCAAGAACTCCCCATCCTCGCGCTGGTTTCAGGTTCGGAACTCCCCCACCTAAGTCGCACTAGCTTCTCGTTTTCACCCTACAAACAGCCAACAAATGTCTGTTTCCTTTATCATCCTTACTTTTTTGCATATCTTTCATTCATTGTTCTTTATCTCTCCACATCACTGTCTTATCTCTCATTTCCCTTGTCCCTACCCATTCCTTCTCTCCAGAGATGCTGCCTGTCCAGCTGTGTTACTCCAGTTTTATGTGTCTATCTTTGGCCACAGTAATGTTGCATTTGGACTGGCCATGTCTGGAGAAAACTGACGTTTCGGGTTGAAACCCTTCCTCAGAGTTCAAATTGGGTTTGGTCTAGCCTCGGTTGGCTTGAATTTGGGTTGGATTTGGTCCAGCTACGTTTGGGTAGATTATGGTTGAGTTTGGAATGACTGAGGTTGGGTAGGGTTAAGGTTGGGGTTTGACTGGCCACAGTGATAAAAGATAAAAGATTTGGTTTGAATTTGACCTGGCCTTGGTTGGGTAGGATTTGAGTCAAGGTGGAACTGACAAAAATCAAATTACTCCAGCATTTTGTGTCTACCTTTTGATTTAAACCAGCATCCTCAGTTCTTTCCAACACACGAAGATCAAATTGGGATTGGACTGAACTTGGTTCGATAGGGTTTGTGATCATAAAACTCTCTTTTGATGAGCCAATGAAAATAAAACCATTCATACACTTCAAGATCTGCATGCTTATTTTCTTTTATTATACCACTAAGACAAGAGTTAAGTATTACCTGTTTGTTTCTGAACAGTTGTGACTCACTGAAGATAGCCGGGACAGGCAGCATCTCTGGAGAGAAGGAATGGGTGAAGTTTCGGGTCGAGACCCTTCTTCAGACTGAGTCGGGGGGGGGAAGAGAGATACTCAGAGGGGAGGCCAGCGAGAGAGAATGTTTCAGATCTCTCATCGGAGAGAGGAGGAGAAGTTCTTCAAAGTAGGCATATGTTGCTTGTCTTCATCTTCCTTGTTGACTGTTAGTCTCTGGAGTGGTCACTGCCGGCGTACTCCATGTTCCTTTTATACGTTTTAGCATCAATATTTCAGAAGGTTAGGGTTACATTAAACCCACCCGAGTCGATCGGACACTGAGGGGCATGGAAATGGGTGGAATTGATTCCACGCTCCTCAGGTGGCTCTCGATCAAGTCGCCCCACCCAGACATTTCACGAATCTAACCCCGGCCTCTGGTCATCTCTCTTCCCACTGTGACCACGACGACTCCTAGCTGCTGTTGAGGCCTTTGTGATACCATGGGAGATGTTTCAGAGTTGCTGATCTTAGTGCAACCAAACAGTTTCCAGCTTGTTGCTTTCGACGGGCTCTCATTTACAACTCCTGGCTCACAATTCTGTGATCAATCAATCAGTACTGGCGAATGCTCTCCATTTAAGCTGTGATCAATTCTCTTCGCATTCCAGGAGAATTTCACAGACCATTAACTATCCTGTGTGCAGTCTCTTAAAATCAGAAACACTGTCCAATCTTTTTATTCTGGGACAGTTATTTTTAATCCTTTGGACAGCATGGTGGCGCAGCGGTAGAGTTGGTGCCTCACTGCGCCAGAGACCCGGGTTTGTTCCTGACTACGGGTGCTGTCTGTATGGAGTTTGTACGTTCTCCCCATGACCTGCGTGGGCTTTCTCCGGGATGTTTGGTTTCCCCCCACATTCCAAAGACCTACAGGTTTGTAGATTAATTGGCTTGTTATAATTGTAAATTGTCCCTAGTGTGTAGGAAAGTGTTGGTGTGTGGGGATCGCTGGTCGGTGCGGACTCGGTGGCCGAAGGACCTGTTTCCGCGCTGTGTCTCTAAACTATATTCAACTTTGCAAGTCACCTTTGTACAGCTCTGTTTCTCTTTGCTGTTGTTCAGGATTAAAGTTGGTTGAGTTTCCCATCACACTTTGCGGAGGTTTGGTCGTGAACCACGTAAGGGCCTGTTCCACTTGGGCGTCATTTGTGCGACATCATTTACGCGTCACGATGCATGACGCGCTCATGGTGTGCATTACACGCGCATGGTGCGTACTGACGTAGGCAGTGACACGCTGTGGCGCCCCAGGATTTTGGGATGTACAAAATCTTTGCGCGCCATCTGCGTGACGTGTAAATGACGCCCAAGTGGGACAGGCCCTATAGTTTGTCATAGTTTTACAATTCGGGTGGGGTTGGCAGTGGCCACAGTTGGGTATAGTCCAGATTGGCCACAGTTGGAGTCGGGGAGTGTGAAACTAGAAGTATGGGAAGGTACAGAATTCAGCAGGGCCTGCATCGGTGACTCAGGGAAAAGTAGAGCCCACAATGGTCAATTGTTGGCTGGGGCGAGGTGACAATGCGGTTTTGTTAAAGAACAAGATGGTGGATGACATCTAACCACATTAGAATGTGCTGGGAATGACAAACTCTGAACAGGAGCTGGCTGACGATGCTCAGTGCTACACTGACGACTGCTGTAACCTTTGGATTTATGCCAGCATCACTCACAATGGAGTTTGGAGCAGATTCTATTCCTTGAAAGCTATGGTGGAAGAAAGATTTACATCAGAGAATCAACCTGCTGGTGCTTGGAATAATTTCTCTGCTCCCTGCTGTAATTACAATGCGGGCAGCAAAGAGAACAGGCCCTCACTTAACCTTCTCCTTAGCTGCTCCAAAAAATTGAATGATAATAGCAAGACTAATTAGTTGATGAGAAGATGCATTGTTGAAGCCGGTCATTCGGCCCACCATGTCCCATGCCAGCCATCGATCATCCGTTCATAAGCTCTGGGAGCAGAATTAGGCCATTCGCCCCATCGAGTCTACTTCCCATTCAATCTTTTCCTCTCAATCCCATTCTCCTGCCTTCTCTCCATAACCCCTGACGCCTTTGCTAATCAAGAATCTATCAATCGGCGCCTTAACAATATCCATTGATGGCCTCCACAGCCTTCTTTGGCAATGAATGCCACAGATTTTCCATCGCCTGACCAAATAAATTTCTCCTTGTCTCCTTTCTAAAGGTATGTCCTTTTATTCTGAAGCTATGACCTCTGTTCCTAGACTCTCCCACGAGTGGAAACATCCTCTCCACATACACCTTATCCAAGCCTTTCACTTGATATTCGCAAATAACTATCCAAGGCCCATGAGATGACAAGGCCCCAAACCAGCAGAGGACATCATTGCAGCACAATAGGTTCACAGGGCAGTTTCTCTGATAAATGAGTATGAAAACGAAGGTGCATCTGGCCATAAAATTGTTCATGTATATTTTGTGGTATTGGTCTTTCTCTTTCTTGGAGCTATTTACAAAGTTGTTTTGCATAGAAATACCCTGTTCAAATAAACACAACAGTGATATGAATGTTAACCATCTGTGCCCTGTCCTATTTGGTAAGTGTATAAAGCACGCGGGCACAGAAATGTATTGGTTTTATAGGTCCGAGCTTTAGAGCAGCGGTAGAGTTGCTGCCTTGTAGTGCTTGCAGAGCCAGTCTTAATTTGAGCTGCCTGTGTGATTACATGATGCAATTCTTCTCCGACTGTTAACTGGGGACAATTTACACATACACCAAGCCAAATAACCTGAACCTGTACGTCTTTAGAGTGTGGGAGGAAACCGAAGCTCTTGGGGGGGGGGGGGGGGGGGGGAAACGCACGCAGTCACGGGGCGAAAGCACCAACTCTGCACAGACAGCACCCGTAGTCGGGATCGAACCCTGGTCTCCGGCGCTGCAAGGCAGCAACTCTACCGCTGTGCCACCCCTAAATGTTCAAACAACCACCGTGACTGGGAAGGGTACCTTGTAAGCTTTTAACTATTTGACCAGAATGATGATATATTTAACTTTATATTTAAAGTGACTGCAGATGCTAAAGTTACTAAAGCAAGAAAGATGAACCATGAATGTGTGCGAGCAAAAGGAATCTGGGTTTAATTTGTGTGAAAGTGAAGTTTTGATTTACATCTGCGTAACCAAATGTGGGGTGACGGGAACGGAAGTCAAAGCTAAAGACTTTTAAATCAAAGATGTCAGCAAGTTTTCTCTTAACTAGGAACCTTGTGGCTGTGGAAGATTAAAGCTTTTTTATTTCTAAGATAAGATGTGGCTTTGAAACCCAAATTTTGTTCTAGCTGTAAAATAATGTCTGGTTTAAAATGAAATGAGTTTTGCAAAGTATAATTGAGCTGTAACTTAAAATTGCTTTTGTTTCACGCATTTTAAGTTGAAATGAATGAATTAAAGAAATTTGTTTTTACTGATGGGACTTGTCTACTATCGTGCATAATGGAAGACCATCTTTCCACACAGTCCCGAATCCAGAAACAGTCAACTTCCTACCGCCACAATTTGTAAGAAGGAAGTGCAGATATTGGTTTATACAGAAGATAGACATAAAATGCTGGAGTAACTCGGGGGATCAGGCAACATCTCTGATGGGAAGAAAGTGGATAGGTGACATTTCGGGTTGAAACCTGAAACGTCGTCTCTCCATCTTCTCCAAAGATGTTGCCCGAGTTACTCCAGCATGTTGTATACCAAAATGCTTCGGTTGGGTAAGCTAATTGCCCACTGTAAATTGCATCGAGTGATTGGTAAAATCTGTGGGTATTGAGGGCAACTTGTGGAGAATAAGGATCCTGATCTGAAACATCACCTATCCATATTTACCTTAGTCGCTTAGTCAGTATCTATATTCACCTTGATCCATCAGTCTGAAGAAGGGTCTCAACCCAAAATGTCACCCACTCCTTCTCTCCAGAGATGCTGCCTGTCTAGCTGAGTTTCTCCAGCATTTTGCGTCTATTATAGTGAGACGCGTGTTGTTAAACAAAGTGATCTTTATTGAGTTAAACAAAGAACAGCATTTTGGGTTTTGCTCAAGATTTCAGCATCTGCATTTCCTTGTCTCCATCCTGAAGCAGACTTGACCCTCGAGCACGTTCAACTCCGTTTCTGGTTAGCTCAACTACATTACTGGTTGGCACGCAACCAATGCTTGTCACGATACCTTGGTACACGTGACAATGAACTAAACTGATAAACGAAAATTAAAATGTCACCGTATTTAATCAGAGTATGGGCTCTGCTGGTAAACTGTTAAAAAGATTCCACCTCCCAATGTGAGAAAAATGTGAGTTTAATGCGTTTGTGTAGAAGCAAATGACTCTGGGATTACCAGGTTGCGTTTTGGAAACACATGCAAAATGACTTGGAAAGGTTTGTGATCACATTTACTCTCTGGGAAATACAATTCTCGATTGCCGAGTGTGTAAGAGAACAGCAATACCACCCAAAAAAAATTCCAAGTCCGATCGTTATATTCACCTCTTGTTTTTCCTTTCCATCTGCTTGGCAAATGTCCATAGTTGCGTTCTTTCAATTGTCCATTCAACGTCTGTCTGATGATGATTTGCTCTGTGGAAAATATAGAATGCTCCAAGTGTGGAAAGTATACAATTCCAGCATCATCATCACCTTCTCCATCTTGTATGCCCCAGCTAATAAATGATCCACCAAATTCATCCTTCCCGCTGCCTTGGATGGATGGTTGGACCATCCAAGGTGCTCTGATCATCCAGTTCATTCAATGTCCTGCCATTCTTGTATATTCCCTTGCATTATATCACAGTTCTTTGAGTTAAATTTCACTTGCTGCTTTTCTGCACAACTGACCTGACATCTCTATCTTCCTGCAGTCTAAATCTTTCCTCCTCCTGTCAACCACATGGCATATATCTGCTTTGTTGGCAAACTGCTTTGTCAAGCTCCTACGTTTAAGTCTGAATCATTAGAATATTCAGCAAAGGGTCAAACACTGAGCTCCGTGGAAACCGCTAGTCAATAAAATTTCTGCTCTGCTTTAGATCTCGTGTGTTTTCCCTTTTTCAAGGAGCCTACCGTGTGGGACCTTGACTAAAGCTTTGCTAAGATCCATGTAGACGACATCAAACACACGCAAAACTGACTGAGCATTACTGCCGAGAATCCTACAAAGGGGAATTGAACTCTTTGCCGATTACTAAACAAAAGTCAGCCATTTGGCCCCAGCAGAGCAATCCCATTCCTCTCTCTTTACTATTCCTACTCCTTCCTCTCTATTATCTCTGACATGCACGTCAATTCCTCTTTCTTTCTTTGTGGTTCAGCTGCACAAAGGAGTGATGTACAGGAACCAATTAATCTGCCTTTTGGCTGCGTGCACCTGACTGTCAGCATTGCCCAGGCTTCCTCTGTTTCCTCATTTTCCCCCAGACGTCTCTCAGAAATTGGCCGTGGATCGGAGGTGGAAGAAGCTCCTATTATCCATCATGTTTCATTAATGAACACATCAAAAAGGGAAAATATCTTTCAAGGTTGCTTGAAACTTAATCACAACCCTAAACTTTCTCACTGCTTACAAATGTCTGTGGAGTGCCCACGAAATTGACCAACGATTATCGAATGCTGAAAGGCAATGGGACCGTGGTCTCTGTTGACCTTGTGTACGACATTTCGTGAGTTATAATCCCATGTGTAGATTCTGGAGAACTTAACTATAAAGGTTCAAGAAGGAACTGCAGATGCTGGAAAATCGAAGGTGGACAAAAGTGCTGGAGAAACTCAGCGGGTTCTGCAGCGTCTATGGAGCGAAGGAAATGGGCGATTTTGGGTTATAAAGGTTGTGTCCCATAATTTGATTCCAACCCTGATACTTGGGCACGAGAGTCATAAAGTCACACGGCACAGAAAGGGCCCTTCGGCCCAATGCATCCATGCTGGCCAAGATGTCCCATCCAAGCCCGACCCATTTGTCCATGCCTGGTCCATATCCCTCCAAACCCTTCCATCCATGTCTCTGTCCTAATTCTTGACATGTTGTTGTTGTTGAACGTGTGGCAACTATTTCATCTGGCAGTGTTACAGCTACAGAGAAAAGGGTGGAGTCAATTTAAGAAGTACGAACTCTGCAAGGAGATGGGTTGGGATGTTTTCAGTTGGCCGATCAGCATAATACCTTGTGTTGCCTGCGTTGTGAAACCCATTCGCAGTCGGATACACTGCCTGTCTTTCCTATCACTCGATTGCATTTTATTTGGCCACCTAGATAACTAACACTAGTCTTGTGAGTGTCCAAGCGAACTGAAAGAAATACCCACTGATGCTGAATTTGTGCTGATCCAATCGAGAGTACAAGTTGGCCTTTTACTGCAGTGTCAATTGTCAATTTGCTGAAATCTCATCAGCTTTGTCCCTGGCTGGCGTGTGCTGGGCTTTTGCTGCTCTTTCAGTGTGGCTGGTGTGTGCTAAAATGCTACCCATCCTTTTTCTTCAGAGATGCTGCCTGTCCCGCTGTGTTACTCCAGCTTTTTGTGTTTATCTGTGTATGATATATCTGATCGGTTTGGCTAGCATGCAAAACAAAACTCTTCAATGTAGCTCGATACATGTAACAATAAAATACCCAAACTAGAAGGAGACTACGATCCTAAATGGCCTGGCCCCTTGCTGATCTGAATAGTCTGATCTCCACACAGACCTGTGCCTTCCTCTGTTTTCCGACAAGCATCTGGATTAAGACCTTGCTACTTGAAGAGTAGGGAGCAGAAGCTTGTCACAAGCACCACAACTGCGTTGAAAGTATCTGCGGTGATGGCAGATGGAAGGAAGATATATGATGACAATGAACGGTGAGGCTGTCACTTAGCGATGCAGTTCTCCTGGAGCAGCTGTTTAGTCGCAGCAAGCTAATCTGAGCAGGCTTGAGACTTGTGTAGGAAAGAACTGCAGATGCTGGTTTAAAGCGAAGGTGGACACAAAATGCTGGAGTAACTCAACGGGACAGGCAGCATCTCTGGAGAGAAGGTAATGGGTGACGTCTCAGTTCGAGACCCTTCTAGGCTTGAGACTTGGGTATATGAGCCCTGTCTCTCTTGCCCAGCCCCCTGCAGCTGCCATCCTGAATCCTATTCACCATGAACTTGATGATACACATTAAACTTCAGCCCCACACGGGGACTTACAAAGTGCCTCTTCCAATTAGTCAAGTGCCTTGATATTTCCATACCGCAGTTCGGAGCTGCTTGCCAGGTTAATGAGACAGATCGTCGTCAGATGAAGGTCCAGTGATGATTACTGTGGCACCCCATTAGATACAGCAGCCCAGCATTAAAGTGATCCGTTTATCCTGACTGTCTTTTAGTTAACAAACCTTGATACTCCATGCAAATACTTTGGTTTATAGATACAGTGTGGAAACAGGTCCTTTGGCCCACAAGTTCACGACAATCACCCATATACTAGTTCAATCCCACACACTAGGGACAAATAGCAGAAGTCAATTAACCTAAAGTGCTGAGCCGGGAGGTCGGGTGTTATTGCGGACGAGCAGCCTCGCTTGGTCTCACCGATATAGATCATCTGGCATGTGGAAGGAGTCCCGGTGAAGGGACAAGTGTTGCATTTCTTGCGATTGCAAGGGAAAGTGCCCGGGGAAGGGGAGTGGGAGGGAGGAAAGAATTGACAAGGGAGTTGCGGAGAGCGGTCTTTGCGGAAGCAGACAGGGGGGGAGATGGGAAGATGTGGCGGTGGAGGGGTCACGTTGGAGGTGGCGAAACTGGCGGAGGACTATATGTTGTATTTGCCGGCTGGTGGGGTGAAAGGTGAGGACCAGGGGGACTCTGCTGTTTGCGAGTGGGGGAATGGGAGCCAGTGGTGTTGCGGGGTATGGAGGAGACCCTGGTGCGAGCCTCATCAATAGAGGGAATCCCCGTGAAGAATGAGGCCATTTGTGATGATTTGGAAAGAGAGGATGTTTCCACGAGTGGAATAGTCTAGGACTAGCGGTCACAGACTCGGATTCAAAGAACGTTCTTTTAGGAAGGAGATGAGAAGACATTTCTTTAGTCGGAGGGTGGTGAATCTGTGGAATTCTTTGCCACAGAAGGCTGTGGAGGCCAAGTCAGTGGATATTTGTAAGGCAGATAGGTAGATTCTTGATTAGTACAGGTGTCAGAGGTTATGGGGTGAAGGCAGGAGAATGGGGTTCAGAGGGAGAGATAGATCAGCCATGATTGAATGGTGGAGTAGACTTGATGGGCCGAATGTCCTAAATTCTACTCTTATCCCTTATGACCTTAAAACCCACGTGGTCACAGGGAGAATGTGTACAGACAGCAACTGTAGTCGGGATCGAACCCGGATCTCAGGAACTGTAAGGCAACAACCTTACCACTGTGCCACCCTAAAACTCTGGCGAGCTCTCACCTAATTTAATATCCAGTTATTTCGCATTTTTAAATCCATATATATCACATCTACTGATTTTCCCCCTGACAACCCAGTTCATTTACACCTTAAAAGAACTGTAATACATTTGTGAAACATGATATTCATTTCACAAAACCATAATTTTCCTTGATAGATTTCCAGAATCGTTCTGCTACTACTTCACGAATAATGAATTTCCCTTTGCCAGCTGAGGGTCACACAAGCTTGGTGCAGTAATTGGAAAGGCTCTGTGGAGAAAAAAAACATGGTATCAAGTTTTAGTAGCACTGGGTACTGAGGGGCAGGGGCCTGTGTACTACCAGTTGGGTATTTCACTGGCTTGTGTGGGAATGAAAGTTGTTGAATTTCAAAGGGAAAAGAAGAAGATGCCCTTAAAATGGGGTTGGGGGTTGAAATTGATGAACTCAACTTCGGAACAAGCAGCTATGGAGTTTGTGACTGAAAGATCAAAGGCTGGTCTTTAAGCTTAAAGGGCCTGTCCCATTTGGGCGTCATTTGCGCGTCCCGCTGGTAGCGCGCGAAGATTTTGTGTATCCCAAAATCCTGGGGTCCCGCGCGCGACACTGCCTACACCACCATGTCTCACCATGCACCCGTAATGCATGCCATGCGCGTCACGACGCGTGTGTGACGGGTAAATGATGTCGCTTCGTGCATCGTGACACGTAAATGATGTCGCATAAATGACGCGCAAATTACGCCCAAGTGGGACAGACCCTTTAGGTTGTTTGACCAACATGGGTAGCAATAGGCACAGCCAGCATCTGGCCATGTTGTCAAGGTAGTTTCTTCCATTTGTTTCTTCCAATTCCAACTTATCTAAGATATATTCACAGATGAATATCTACCAGCACTTGCTTTTGTTCTGAGCAGAGTTCTCTGCAAATCCCCTCCAAAAAAAATTGTACAAAATGTTAGTCAGGCTGCCCTTGGAATACTGCGTTCAGTTTTGCTCGCCATGCTATGGGAATGATGCCAATGGAAAGAATGCAGGGAAGATTTGCTGGGATGTTGTCATGGCTTGTTGGACTGAGTTGCAGTGAAAGACTGGGCAGCCTAGGACTATATTCTTTGGAATGTAGGAGATTGAGGGGTGATTTTACAGAGGCGTATAAAATCACGACGGGCATCGATGGGGCGAATGTACAGTCTTGTTTTAACCAGGGTTGGGTAATGAAGAACTGGAGGACACAGTTTCGAGGCGAGTGTGGAAATATCGAAAAGAGACTTGAGGGGCAACTTTTTAACAGAGGGTGATACGCAATGGAATGTACTGCCAGAGCAAGTGGTTGAGGCAAGTATAATGACTACATTTACAAAGATAAATGTTTTGAGGGATATGGGTCAATTGCAGGCAAATGGGACTAGCTTGGATGAGTTGGACCAAATTGCCCCTTTCCGTTCTGTATGACTATGAGATCAATTTGGCATGTTACAAGCAAAACTAATAATAAAGCAATAGAAGTGCGAAAACACACAACTCCAGATCAGGGACAACTTCTTCCCAACTCTTATCAGGCAATTGAATCATCCTACCACCAACTTGAGAGCAGTGCTGAACGACTATCTACCTCATTGGTGACCCTCGGACTATCCTTGCTCAGACTTGGCTGGCTTTACCTTGCACTGAACGTTATTCCCTTATCATGTATCTACACACTGTACATGGCTCGATTGTAATCATGTCTTTTTCCACTAACTGGATAGGGCACAACAAAAGCTTTTCACTGTACTATGGTGCACGTGGCAATAAACTGAACTGAAACTAACATGATTTGATTTGTAAATTAACACAATGCAATTTTAGGTATTAAATAAAATATCCTTAAATAATAAAAATTAGATTTATTCAGAAATTTTACCGTGTTACCATGCAGTTAAGAGGTACATTTTTCTCTCCAAGTTTTCATGCTAAGCTTTGATCTTAGTCCTGCCACAATAGGAGGACGGAGAAAAAAGCCTCGAGGCTTTCCAAAGCTCCTTGAAAAGATGCAGCTTCCTCACCGGCCCAGGAGGGTCTCCAGACCCTGGTCTTTCAGGGTGAATAAGGACATCTGTGAAGACACTGAACACTTTGAGTCTCTTTCATGCTAAACCCACGTGGAAGTCAAGTGAAAGTGGCAAAAGGAGCAAAGGAACTTTAATCTCACAGAGGTGTATAAGACCATGAGAGGAATAGATCGAGAAGATGCACGGAGGTGAATCGAGGAACAGAGGACGTTTATGGTGGAGGGGAAAAGATTTAATAGGAATCTGAGGGGTAACTTTTTCACACAAAGGGTGGTGGGTGTATGGAACAAGTTACCAGAGGAGGTAGTTGAGTATACCAACTTTTAAGAAGCAGTTAGACATGGATAGGACAGGTTTGGAGGGACATGGACCAAATGCTGGCAGGCGATACTAGTGTAGCTGGGACATGTTGGCTGATGTGGGCAAGTCGGGCTGAAGGGCCTGTTTAAACACTGTATCACTCTGACTCTGAGTCTAATTTCCAAACAGCCCATCGAGCGCCTCCTTCGGTTTGCGAAACCCATGGCTCCTCCAGAGCACTCATCGGCCATCTCAGAACCAAGACTGGAGTGGAGGCCAGGCATCCTTCATCCTTTAACGATAAGGGGGAAGTCTTTTAGGACCGAGATGAGGAAAACATTTTTCACACAGAGAGTGATGAATCTCTGGAATTCTCTGCCACAGAAGGTAGTTAAGACCAGTTCATTGGTTATATTTAAGAGGGAGTTAGATGTGGCCCTTGTGGCTAAGGGGATCAGGGGGTATGGAGATAAGGCAGGTGCAGGATACTGAGTTGGATGATCAGCCATGATCCTATTGAATGGCGCTGCAGGCTCGAAGGGCCGAATGGCCTACTCCTGCACCTATTTTCTATGTTTCTATCCTGAGAGACTGCCTCATAAGAGTGATCTTGGAGTGCCACTGAGCTGGTGTCTGGTTTGGCCACAAAGGAAGCAGCTGTGTGCTGATTTCAATCGTGCCACTAGAGGAACTGCTGAGCTGCGATCTTGCTCTGAGCCAGGTTGTGATCTGCTGCGTTGTGATCTGTGAGCCGCCACTAGGTGTGGTGTTGAGCCCTGATCGCAGTCTGTTGATGGAGTGGGTGGTGTTTCATGGAAGGTCAATCTCTTGCCCACACCAGTGACAACTTAAAAGAATAAACAGTTAAAGGCAATCATTCTGTCAGATGCCTTGAAGCTCATATGGTGCATTGAAAAGATAAAAATAAACTCAGGAAAATAATAACAGCAATGGGAAGCAACATTTTTTAATGTTTTGAAGTAAAAAGCAGACTGCTGGAGAAACTCGGCTCTGTAAGGGGAAGAAATTGAAACAGTGCCCTGTTGCCGGGATGGCGGGACTGTCATATGCTGAGAGAATGGAGCAGCTGGGCTTGTACACTCTGGAGTTTAGAAGGATGAGAGGATATCTCATTGAAACATATAAGATTGCTAAGGGCTTGGACACACTAGAGGCAGGAAACATGTTCCCGATGTTGGGGGAGTCCAGGACCAGGGGCCACAGTTTGAGAATTAGGAGTAAGCCATTTAGAACGGAGATGAGGAAACACTTTTTCTCACAGAGAGTGGCGAGTCTGTGGAATTCTCTGCTTCAGAGGGCGGTGGAGGCAGGTTCTCTGGATGCTTTCAAGAGAGAGCTAGATAGGGCTCTTAAAGATAGCGGAGTCAGGGGATATGGGGAGAAGGCAGGAACGGGGTACTGATTGGGGATGATCAGCCATGATCACATTGAATGGCGGTGCTGGCTCGAAGGGCCAAATGGCCTACTCCTGCACCTATTGTCTATTGTTAGAAACATATAAACATAGAAAGTAGGTGCAGGAGGGGGCCATTCAGCCCTTCGAGCCAGCACCGCCATTCATTGTGATCATGGCTGATCGTCCGCAATCAATAACCCGTGCCTGCCTTCGCCCCATATCCCTTGACTCCACTAGCCCCTAGAGCTCTATCCAACTCTCTCTTAAATCCATCCAGTGATTTGGCCTCCACTGCCCTCTGTGGCAGGGAATTCCATAAATTTACAACTCTCTGGGTAAAGTTTTTTCCTCACCTCCCCTTTATTCTAAGACTGTGGCCCCCTGGTTCTGGACTCACCCAACATTGGGAACATTTTTCCTTCATCTAGCTTGTCCAGTCCTTTTATAATTGTATATGTTTCTATAAGATCTCCGCTCATCCTTCTAAACTCCAGTGAATACAAGCCTAGCCTTTTCAATCTTTCCTCATATGACAGTCCCGCCATCCCAGGGATCAATCTTGTGAACCTACGCTGCACTGCCTCAATCACAAGGACGTCCATCCTCAAATTAGGAGACCAAAACTGTACACAATACTCCAGATGTGGTCTCACCAGAGCCCTATACAACTGCAGAAGAACCTCTTTACTCCTGTACTGAAATCCTCTTGTTATGAAGGCCAACATTCCATTAGCTTTCTTCACTGCCTGCTGTGCCTGCACGCCAACTTTCAGTGACTGGTGTACAAGGACACCCAGGTCTCGCTGTACCTCCCCCTTACCTAACCTAACCCCATTGAGATAATAATCTGCCCCCTTGTTTTTGCTGCCAAAGTGGATAACCTCACATTTATCTATATTATACCGCATCTGCCCACTCACTCAACCTGTCCAGGTCCCCCTGCAACCTCCTAACATCCTCTTCATAGTTCACACTGCCACCCAGCGTTGTGTCATCCGCAAACTTGCTAGTGTTGCTCCTAATTCCCTCTTCCAAATCATTAATACAGTGGCTTGCAAAAGTATTCATACCCCTTGAACCTTTCCACATTTTGTCACGTTACAACCACAAATGTTAATGTATTTTATTGGGATTTTATGTGATAGATCAACACAAAGTGGTGCATAATTGTGAAGTGGAAGGAAAATAATACATGGTTTCCAAATTTTATTACAAATAAAAAAAACTGAAAAGTGTGGCGTGCAAAAGTATTCAGCCCCCCCCTGAGTCAATACTTTGTAAAACTACCTTTCGCTGCAATTACAACTGCAAGTCTTTTGGGGTATGTCTCTACCAGCTTTGCACATCTAGAGACTGAAATTTTTGCCCATTCTTCTTTGCAAAATAGCTCAGGCTCAGTCAGATTGGATGGAGAGCATCTGTGAATAGCAATTTTCAAGTCTTGCCAGAGATTCTCAATTGGATTTAGGTCTGGACTTTGACTGGGCCATTCTAACACATGAATATGCTTTGATCTAAACCATTCCATTGTAGCTCTGGCTGTATGTTTAGGGTCATTGCCCTGCTGGAAGGTGAACCTCCGCCCCAGTCTCAAGTCTTTTGCAGACTCTAACAGGTTTTCTTCCAAGATTGCCCTGTATTTGGCTCCATCCATCTTCCCATCAACTCTGACCAGCTTCCCTGTCCCTGCTGAAGAAAAGCATCCCCACAACATGATGCTGTCACCACCATGTTTCACAGTGGGGATGGTGTGTTCAGGGTGATGTGTAGTGTTAGTTTTCCGCCACACATAGCGTTTTGCATTTAGCCAAAAACTTCAATTTTGGTCTCATCAGACCAGAGCACCTTCCTCCACATGTTTGCTGTGTCCCCCACATGGCTTATGGCAAACTGCAAACGGGACTTCTTATGGCTTTGTTTCAACAATGGCTTTCTTCTTGCCACTCTTCCATAAAGACCCGATTTGTGGAGTGCACGACTAATAGTTGTCCTGTGGACAGATTCTCCCACCTGAGCTGTGGATCTCTGCAGCTCCTCCAGAGTTACCATGGGCCTCTTGGCTGCTTCTCTGATCAATGGTGCTCTCCTTGCCCGGCCTGTCAGTTTAGGTGGACGGCCATGTCTTGGTAGGTTTGCAGTTGTGCCATACTCTTTCCATTTTCAGATGATGGATTGAACAGTGCTCCATGAGATGTTCAAAGCTTGGGATATTTTTTATAACCTAAATGTAGATGATATGTGTGTACACCTTTAATTGATAGTAACGATGTCCATGCTAACCACTCCCCCCACCATTTAGTATAATTGCAACCCACACGCCCCTAGCTCGCTCTCTGGTGTTCGTGACAGACCACGTACAGCCAGGGCTATGTATGACGTGTGCTTAATAAAAGTACTGAAGACTTTAAGGTGTCTTTGAGCCTTCCTTACATGGCGTCAGAAGTGCTTCTTCCTGCGTCTCTGATCTATCGCGTTTTATTTTCTTAGTCCCAGTACCCCCTCCTGGTTCCGTGATGGCTTCTGCCTGTCGTAAACCTGACATCCTAGTCTTTGATGCAGACATCACTCATCGCTGGAGTGTGTTCCGACGGGACTTTGAGCATTATGTTGCAATCGCCCACCCTGCTGTGGCCCCCGCTGTCAAGGCTTCCCTGCTGCTCAACCTGGCTGGTCCGGAGGCGCTCGAGCGTTCGGAGTCGTTCGTCTATGGACATGGTGAGAGTGTCCAAGACCCCGATTGCCTGATTGCTAAATTTACGGCGATGTGTGACCTTCCTACTAACCACATCTTAGAGCGTTTCAAACTGTTCTCCAGACGCCAGAACCCTGGGGAGTCTATTGACAATTTTGTGGCCGCGCTGCGCCAGCTGGCTCGCCGATGTAACCTGCATGACCTGACCCCCGATACTTTGACCCGTGACATTTTAGTCTTTGGTCTGCGGAATGATAAGCTGCGCTCTGAGCTGCTGCGTAAGCCTGATCTGACATTCCATGAGGCGCTGCATGCCTCTCGTTTAGCTGAGGCTGTCTCCACCGCTGTACCTGACCCTGTGGTCCACACAGCCAGTCTCGCTGGTCCCCAGTACAATGCTCCCCGGCGACAGAGGGCAAGACCACTGCAGGGCTCCAGACCGCCTCAACGATGTCCAAATTGTAACTTTGTCTCACACGTTTTAATGTGTGCCCGGCGTTGGGGAAAACCTGTAACTTTTGCAACAAGCTCGGGCACTTTTCGGCAGCATGCCGTTCCCGTGGGAACCCTGCACAGCCACAGCAGAAACCGTCTCGCTACCTGTCACGTGATGACTCAACGTCTAGTTCCCATCTCCAGCATGTTCATCTTCCCCCGTCTGACCCTGACTCTTCTCCGAGTGAGCTGGATGTGTTTTCCTTGCGAGGTGCAGCTGGACTGATAACGGACCCGACCGTCCGAGTCACGGTGAATGGCATGGCCTTCTCTGCTAAGGTCGACACGGGGGCAGCTGCCAATGTTATGTCAACAAGCCTGTTCAGGAAGATAAGAAATAATGAGCCTGTTTCCACAGACAGTGCTGTTTTGCGTGCCTATGGGGGTGGCGTGCTTATTCCTGTGGGGAGGGCCACTCTCCACTGCAAGGTGCTGTCGACCACTCGGCCCCTCTCTTTCTTCCTGCTAGACGGTAAATGTGACCCCCTGCTCGGCGTGGAGGCCTGCCAGGACCTCGGGTTGATGAGCTTCCACAGCGATGTCCACCTGGTAGAGGCACCCCTGAACCCGCTGGCCGAATTCCCGGACCGGTTCGACTCGAAGCTGGGGAAGTTGCCCTGCAGCTACAAGATTGCCCTCAATCCCGACATCACGCCGGTCATCCGTCCCCCGCACCACGTGTCCTTTGCCATGAGGGGCAAGGTCGAGTCTGCTCTTCGTGAGATGGTGGCCACGGGCATCCTGAAGCCAGTAACGGACTCCACCCGGTGGGTCTCTACTATGGTTGTCGCTGCGAAGAAAGACAAGAGCGAAATACGGATCTGCATCAACCCCAAGGACTTGAACTTGGCCATCAGGCGCCCGCACTATCCCATGCGGACGGTGGAGGATGTTGCTGCACAGGTTGGCCCTGCCACCGTGTTCTCGGTTCTTGATGCCAAGAGTTCGTTCTGGCAGATACCTCTAGACGAGCGGTCCTCGCACCTGACAACCTTCAGCACGCCCTTCGGCAGGTATCGCTTCCTCCGCATGCCGTTTGGGATCAACTCTGCCAGCGAGGTGTTCCAAAGGACCATGGAACAACTGTTTGCTGGACTTCCGTGTGCCATCATTGTCGACGACATCCTGGTCTATGGGGAGAATGCCGCTGAGCACGACCACCACCTTCGCCAGGTGCTGCAGCGTGCCCGGGAGGTCAACCTGAAACTCAACCCGAAAAAGTGCCGATTCCGGGTCCCTGAGGTCTCCTACGTGGGGCATGTCTTCACTGCATCGGGGCTGAAGCCCGACCCGCAAAAGACGGCCGCAATATCCGAGATGCCTGCACCTGCTGACGTGCCTGGCCTGCAGCGCTTCTTGGGCATGGTCAACTACCTGGGAAAGTTCATCCCCGACCTGAGTGAACTGAGTGCCCCTCTGCGGGATCTGGTGAAAAAGGACACTGCCTGGGCCTGGTTCCCGCAACACCAGCGTGCATTTGACACCCTCAAATCTAAGCTGATCAGCATGCCAACGCTGAAGTACTTCGACCTCCAGCGCCCCGTCGTTCTCACGTGTGATGCCTCTAAGTTTGGCCTCGGGGCCGCCTGCCTGCAGATCCATGACGGGGTGCAACTGCCTGTGTCCTACGCGTCCCGCACAATGACGTCCGCTGAACAACACTATGCCCAGATTGAGAAAGAACTGCTGGCAGTTGTCTTTGCCTGCTCCAAATTCAAAGACTATATCCTGGGCAACTGCTTCACTGTCGAGACGGACCACCAGCCTCTGGTCACCATCCTCAACAAGCCAATACACATGGCCTCCTCCCGGCTCCAGCGCATGATGCTCCAGCTACAACGCTTCACTTTCACAGTGGTTTATCGCAAGGGCAAGGACATGGTTGTTGCGGACACACTGCCTCGGGCGCCTCTTTCATCCACAACCCAGCATCCGTACGAGACGTCGGATCTGATGGTCCTGGGCGTGAACTTCGTGCCCTCCGGTCAGTTGAAGTCCCTAGCCGAGCACACGGCGGCAGACGCTTCGCTACAGCAGCTGGCCGCGATCATCAGGCAGGGTTGGCCAGACCGCCGTTCTTCCCTGCCGGCCGCAGCGGTGCCTTACTTCTTGGTTCGTGACGAGTTGGTGCTGCGTGATGGTGTGATTGTGAAGGGGCACAAGGTGGTGGTGCCCGCAGCACCACGAGAACAATACTTCGAAACCGCTCATCGTGGCCATCCCGGGGCTGAGGCGACCCTTTCTGTCGCTCAGAGCCAGTTCTTCTGGCCCGACATGCCTCGCTACTTCTGGGATAGGGTCTCCGCGTGCCCTACCTGCAACTGCCTCGCTCCACAGCAACAGCAGCAGCCGCTCCTGCAGCAGCCAGCTGCTGACCTTCCATGGTCTGCGCTAGCAACCGACATCTTCGAGTGGCACGGAAGGCACTTCCTGGTGCTTGTCGACTCTTACTCCAGCTGGTTTGAAGTTGACCAGCTCCACTCCCTCTCTTCCTCCGCAGTCATCGACAAGTTGCGCCGCCACTTTGCCACCTTCGGGTCCCCCGTCAGCCTGCAGTCGGACAACGGCAGCCAGTTCACCAGTGCCGAGTTCCGCGATTTTGCTGAGCGTTGGAACTTTCGTCATTACACCAGCAGCCCGGAATACCCACAGAGCAATGGACTGGCCGAGCGCGCGGTCTGCAGTGCTAAAGGATTGTTGGAACGTTGCCGCCTATCCCACTCCGACATCTACCTGGCCCTGCTGAACCTCCGCAACATCTCCCGCGACCATGCCCTGGGCTCCCCGGCTCAGCGACTCATGTCCCGAGTCACGAGGCCCACGGTCCCGGTGTCTCAGCAGTCCCTGTTCCCTTCCGTCTTTAAACCTGCCTTGGTCCGGGAACGCATTACCGAAAGACACAGTATCCAGAAGCGTTCCCACGACAGGTCCTGCCATGTCCTCTGCCCTCTTCTCCCCGGCCAGGTCGTCCGTATGTGGTCCTCTTCTGGCCGTTCCAGGCTGGCCGTGGTCGTCGGTTCTGCCGGTTCCCCTCGTTCATACCTTGTCAACCGCGACGGAAGGGTGTACCGCCGGTCCCGCCAGCATCTCCGGCTCGTGAACGAGCCTCTCCCACCCCCGGCGGCTCCGTATGCCCCCCCGCTGCCCCTGTCGCGGCCCTGTGCTTTGCCCATTCCTCTGGGGCTGGCCTCCCCTCGTCCTCCTCCGGAGCGCCTCCCGGCTGCGGTCCCGCTTTCTCCGGCTTCCGCGCCCTTCTCTTCGCCTCCCTCCCCGCTGCCTTCGTCGCCAAGGAGTTCTCCTGTCCGTAGCCCCCACCATGACCCGGCGTCCCCGCTTGTTCCTGTCGGGGAAGGAGGTGATGGCGAGGTGCGGACCCGGTCTGGTCAGGCCGCCGGTCCGTTACGGCGATTACGTGTGATCCTGTATCCCTGTGCTTTACTGTTTGCACTCACCCTAGCGCATGAGACGTGGTCGCCCTGTCACTCACTGTTTGTTTTGGTAGAGGAAGGATGTAGATGATATGTGTGTACACCTTTAATTGATAGTAACGATGTCCATGCTAACCACTCCCCCCACCATTTAGTATAATTGCAACCCACACGCCCCTAGCTCGCTCTCTGGTGTTCGTGACAGACCACGTACAGCCAGGGCTATGTATGACGTGTGCTTAATAAAAGTACTGAAGACTTTAAGGTGTCTTTGAGCCTTCCTTGCTTTAAACCCTGCTTTAAACTTCTCCACAACTTTATCCCTGATCTGTCTGGTGTGTTCCTTGGGCTTCATGATGCTGTTTGTTCACTAATGTTCTCTAACAAACCTATGAGGCCTTCACAGAACAGCTGTATTTATACTGAGATTAAATTACACACAAGTGGACTCTATTTACTAATTAGGTGACTTCTGAAGGCAATTGGTTGCACTGGATTTTATTTAGGGGTATCAGAGTAAAGGGGGCTGAATACTTTTGCACGCCACACTTTTCAGTTTTTTATTTGTAAAAGAATTTGAAAACCATGTATCATTTTCCTTCCACTTCTCAATTATGCACCACTTTGCGTTGGTCTATCACATAAAATCTCAATAAAATACATTTATGTTTGTGGTTGTAACATGACAAAATGTGGAAAAGTTCAGGGGTATGAATACTTTTGCAAGCCACTGTATATATGGTAAACAGTTGCGGACCCAACACCGAGCCTTGCGGCACTCCGCTCGCCACTGCCATTCTGAAAAGGACCCGTTCACTCCTACTCTTTGCTTCCGGTCTGCCAAACAATTTTCTATCCATGTCAACACCCTACCCCCAATACCATGTGCTCTAATTTTAGTCACCAGTCTCCCGTGCGGGACCTTATCAAAGGCTTTCTGAAAGTCTAGATACACTACATCCACTGGCATCCTTTCATCCATTTTACTTGTCACATCTTCAAAAAATTCCAGAAGATTAGTCAAGCATGATTTCCCTTTCATAAGTCCATGTTGACTTGGACTAATCCTTTTACTGCTATCCAAATGCTCCATTATTACCTCTTTAATAATTGACTCCCACCACCGGTCAGGCTCACAGGTCTGTAATTCCCCGTTTTCTCTCTCTCCTTTCTTGAAAAGTGGGATAACATTAGCTATCCACCAATTGGAAAATGATCACCAATGCGTCCACTATTTCTAGAGCCACCTCCCTGAGGACCCTGGGATGCAGACCATCAGGCCCAGGGGATTTATCATCCTTCAGTCCCATTAGCCTACCCAATACTATTTCTCACCTAATGAACATTTATTTCAGTTCCTCTACCCCCTTAGATCTTCTGTCCTCCAGTACATCTGGGAGATTGTTTGTGTCCTCCTTAGTGAAGACAGATCCGAAGTACCTATTCAACTCTTCTGCCATTTCCTTGTTGCCCATAATTATTTCACCCGTGTCTGCCTTCAAGGGACCCACATTTGACTTTGTTGAAGGGTCTCGACTCGAAACATTGACCATTAACGCAGAGGGTGGTGGGTATATGGAACATGCTGCTGGAGGTTTGTTTTCCAGCAAGAAATTGCAGCAAATTGTGGACGCAGCCCAGAACATCACACAAACCGATCTCCCTTCCATCAACTCCATTTATACCTCGCGCTGCCTCGGCAAGGCCAGCAGCATAATCAAGGACGAGTCCCACCCTGGCCACTCTCGCTCTTCTCCCCTCTCCCATCGGGCAAAAGGTATAGAAGTGTGACAGCACACACCTCCAGATTCAGGGATAGTTTCTGCCCAGCTGTTACCAGACAACGGAATCATCCTAACACAACCTGAGAGCAGTCCGGAACTACTATCTACCTCATTGGTGACCCTCGGACTATCTTTGATCGGACTTCACTGGCTTTACCTTGCACTAAACGTAATTCCCTTATCATGTATCTATACACCGTAATCACGTATTGTCTTTCCGCTGACGGGTTAGCCCACGACAATACCTTTTCACTGTGCCTCGTTACCTGCGATAATAAACTAAACTGAAAGTGAAGGAGTTAAGGGCCTGTCTCACTGTACGAGGTAATTCAAGAGTTCTCCCGAGTTTCCCCTGATTCAAACTCGGAGATTTACGGTAATAGCCGCTCGTAGGTACTCTGGGCTCTCGTGGACTTGTTTCAACATGTTGAAAAAACCTCACGAGCTTACCGTGTTTCCCGAGTACCTGCCGTTAGCGTTACGAGCCGCTAAGAGACGTCCCGAGCTCCGACGCACCCGCTACGTACATTCTACGTACTTACTACGAGTTTGAATTTTTTTTTTTTTAAACTCGGGTGAGCTCTTGGGTAAACTCGCATCGTGGGACTGGCCCTTTAGTTGAGGCAGATACTATAACTGCATTTAAAAGACATTTGGACAGGTACATGGATAGGAAAGATTTAGAGGGATGTGGGCCAAACACGGGCCGGTGAGGGGAGCATGGATGGTGTTTCATGGTTAGCATGGGTAAGCTAGGCCAAAGGGCCTGTTTCAGTGCCAAATGACTCCTGGACTTGATAAACTCTAATTCCTTCCCCTCCACGGATATTGCCTGACTGGATGCGTTACCACAGCAGATTGTTTATTGGCTCCAAATTGCAGCTTCTGCAGTCTCTTGTGTCTCCATTTAAAACATTATGTTGGTACATGGGGGATCTGCTGAAAGTGTTAGCTCTAGGGGAAATATATTTCATTGTACCACACTTGCAAATTGGTTGGGCCTCAAGTCAAGACTCTTATTTGTTGGAGTCAGCAGCTGTATGTCTCTGCATGGTTGTGTCAACCTTCCATGGGATGAGGAATGCCATGGGGACTGATGCCAAGAAGTCTACATGCCAGGAGCAGACTGTAAACCTGACATAAAGAGCTTTATAGTGCCGTTGATCAGTGCACTGCCAAGTTACAGCAGCTTTTAATCAGTATGTCCATTAGACAGGTAATAATGATTCATCTTTTGCTAACCATGCACGGCTGTAGACGCTAGGAACTGCAGATGTTGGAATCTTGAGCAAAACGCAAAGCGCCGGAGAACTTAGTGGCTCAGGCAGCATCCATGGGGGGTGGGGGGGGGGGGGGAGGGGGAGATAGACGGGCATTGTTTACAGCTCCAGAGATCCAGGTTCGATCCTGACTACGGGTGCTGTCTGTATGGAGTTTGTACATTCTCCCAGTGACTGAGTGGGTTTTCTCCGGGTGCTCCAGTTTCCTCCCGCACTACAGAGATGTACAGGTTTGTAGGTTCATTGCTTGAGGTTCAAATTGTAAATTGTCCCTGGTGTGTAGGGTTGCGCAAGTGTACGGGTATCGCTGGTCAGTGCGGACTCAGTGGGCCGAAGGGCCTGTTTCCCCGCAGTATCTCCAAACTCAACTGAGCTAAACCTGTCAGACTTCAAGAATGGGGAACCGTTTTCAAACCAAGCTGAAATGGTTTCTTTGTTCGCAGATTAGAGTTTGTGACACGGGTATTTTGTAAAGTGGTGTCATCATGCCAGCTCCCCACTGCCCTTGGTTGTGAAGAATTGATTCCATCTGTGGTATTGTTTAGTTTAGAGTTACATCGCGGAAACAGGCCCTTCTTCCCACCGAGTCCCATTGGTGCATGGTATGTAGAGTAGACTTCATCATTACACTAAAGCCACAATGCAGCAGATGATGGAAATCTGAATTAAAAACAGAAACAGCTGGAGAGGCTCAACATCTGTGGCAACAGAGAGGTTAAATGCTTCTGTTTGACCACCGTGTGAAAGGGCATTGAGTTGCCACATTGACTCCATTCCTTAACCTGATCTTTGGTTACAAAGTGCTGGGGTAACTCCGAGGGTCAGACTATGCTAGCACTTTGTATCTTTTTTGCTAAACCAGCATCTGCAGTTCCTTGTGTCCATCTACCTTTGGACCGCTTGTCCTCTCAATATGCTTCATTCCAGACAACTTTTCTTGCTTCCTCTTTTCTTTGGTTTTTAATGTCTGTTGCTGACTTGGGGGTCAATATCGTGATTGCTAGTTCCAATTAAAGATAACAAGCATTGACCTGCAACACTTCCAAGGGAGATCGATTGAAGCTGGTTCAGATGGTGGTCTTCAACCATGAGTTGAGCGCAGCGTATTACTCAGTTAATTTTAATTTGTCCAATAAACATATATGGATTTTCTTGAAGGGTCTCCTAATTGGTCTTTATAGCGAACGCTTGACTAAAATGTAATAAGAAGGAAGTACCGACAACAGACTCAAAATACTGTAATCCCTAGCGGGTCAGGCAGCATCTGTAGAGAGCATTTGCGACGCAATGTTTGAGGAGGAACACTTCTTCAGACTGATTCATTCAAAGACTGAGACGTATTGGTAAAGTAGACTTCGGAGACCACAAGATGGTCACTGTGGGATCTTCTAACATAATTCTTTAATGAAGTGAGCTATTTATTTTCATTTATTAGTTTATTATTGTCAGAGGTACAGTGAGAAGCTATATGTTGCGTGCTATCCAAAACGAATATACATGATTACAGTCATGCAGTCCGCAGTGTACCGATACAGGATATGATGTTTACTGCAGTATAATGTCCCGTACTGTCCGATCAAAGGTAGTTTGGAGGTCTCCAATGTGGTTGACGAGAGGTCAGGACTGCTCTTTAGCTGATAACAGGGCAGTTAAGTTGCTTGGTAACACCTGGGAAGAAACTGTCCCTGAATCTGGATGTATGTGTTTTTAAACTTCCATATCTCTTGCCTGACGGGAGAAGTGGGAGTGACCGGAATGAGACTGGAGCTTGAGTATGCTGGTGGCCTTGCCGGGGCAGCGTGAAGTGTCGATGGAGTCAATGGAAGAGACGTTGGTTTGTGCGATAGTCTGGGCGATGTCCACAAATCTACAATTTCTTCGGGTCACGGATGCAGCTGTTCCCAAACCATGCTGTGATGCATCCTGATAAAATGCTTTCTACGGCGCATCTGTAGAAGTTGGTGAGAGTTGTTGGGGACATGGTGAACTTACTGAGCCTTCTGAGGAAGTAGAGACTTTCTAGGCCTGTGCTTGGATGTGGCTGGTCCAGGACAGAATTGTCGGTGATATTTATTCCGAAGAACCTGAGGCCCTTGGAGTGGGTGTACTCTCTAGCTTCCTGAAGTCGATCACCATGCGCTTCGTCTTGCTGTCATTGAGGAAGAGCTTGATGTCTTGACACCAGGTTACGAGGTTCTCGATCTCATTCCTCAGCTCCGTCTCATCAATATTTGATATCCGGCCCACTTTGGTGGTATCGTTTGCAAAGTTGCAAATCGAGTTGGAATTGTATTTGGCTGCACACTCATGAGTGAAGAAAGCCCCTGTCCCACTGTACGAGGTAATTCACGAGTTCTCCCGAGTTTTCCCCTGATTTGAACTGTCCGTAGCAGGTCCGTGGTCAATTACGTTATGGTCAACTACGAGTAAAAAGTAACTTTTTTTCATTTTTTTTTTTTTAACTCGTGGACATTTCTTACAAGGAAGAAAAAAACGTCACGGGTTTACCGCATGTCCCGAGTACCTACCGTTAGCATTACGAGCCGCTACGTGACATCCACAAACTCCTACGCTACGGACATTCTCCGAGTTCGAATCGGGAGAAAACTCAGGGGAACTCTTGAATTACCTCGTACAGTGGGACAGGGGCTTAAGGAGTATAGAAGGGGGCTGGGAACACATCCTTTACCGGGCGCCAATGTGGAGAATTTATAAAGATTATCTTCTGAGATACCTGTGCATGCAAGCAGTAAGCTGAATGTAGTGGTCAGTGATACCCGGTCCATGGGTTCAGGTTTGTACATGGCTCTGATGGTCATCTTGGAGTTCCACTGTATTTTTGAGTGGAGTATATTTATAGCACACTTCTCATTGCGAGCACTAGGATACCCTGTGTAACCAAAAAATAAATGGAATTATTTGAACAAATACGTATATTGTTCGTCTTGACGTTAGAACCCTATGCAGCGGTCATGAAACCACAAAGAAGGAGAAATCGCACGAACAATGATGAATGACGATTTTTTTAGGTAGGAGGTAAGAACACAATCTATTTCTACCCACACATGGAGGTGAATGTGTTTGCTTCATATTGAACAATGCAATTGTCCAATTTTGGAAAAAAAAATCAAGATTAAGAGCAAAAGGCAAATTTGATTTTCTTTCCAATACACCAAAGAGTCTTTAGAATAATCTTTTCTCGAGCACAGAACCCAGCTTTGTGGAGTTTGGGTCTTAGGCAGATAAACATACATCAAACTGACAAGCAGCTAATTAAATGCATGCAATAAATAAGTTATTTAGCTTTGGATTTTATTGCATTGAAAACTTTGGAAGTTTTAATATACCTATAGTTACTTATTTAATGTGATTGTGGGTGGGAGTGGTGGTACCTGGGACTTATCTGGGGTCATATGGCTCCATTGGGCGTGGTGATTGTGAATGTGGCTCCATAGTGACGTTAGAGTGAGAACTGCAGATGCTGGTTATCTGAGGAAAGACATTCTTGCCATAGAGGGAGTACAGAGAAGGTTCACCAGACTATTCACCAGACTGATTCCTGGGATGGCAGGACTTCCATATGAAGAAAGACTGGATAGACTTTGCTTGTACTCGCTGCAATTTAGAAGATTGAGGGGGGATCTTATACAGACTTACAAAATTCTTAAGGGGTTGGACAGGCTAGATGCAGGAAGATTGTTCCCGATGTTGGGGAAGTCCAGAACAAGGGGTCACAGTTTAAGGATAAGGGGGAAGTCTTTTAGGACCGAGATGAGATAATAATTTTTCACACAGAGAGCGGTGAATCTGTGGAATTCTCTGCCACAGAAGGTAGTTGAGACCAGTTCATTGGTTATATTTAATAGGGAGTTCGATGTGGCCCTTGTGGCTGAAGGGATCAGGGGGTATGGAGAGAAGGCAGGTACAGGATACCGAGTTGGATGATCAACCATGATCATATTGAATGGCGGTGCAGGCTCGAAGGGCTGAATGGCCTGCTCCTGCACCTATTTTTTTTTTTATGTTTCTATGTTTCTACACCAAACGAGTTGACACTGTCCTGAACTCTGCAATGCGGGTTATCACATGGACGCTTCAGTCAACACCTTTACAGTGGCTCCCTGTCCTCTCTCATATCACCCCTCCCAGCATATGCAGAAGGGAGAGGGTGTTGAAATATTGGTGCACCATCGAGGCTAACCCCAACCTTCCCATCCACGCTGACCTGAACAATCTGCACACTTGCACGTGAAGTCCCGCAAACCCTTCTGGTCTTGCGTTAAATCCCTGGAAGACTTTGACTCCAAGAGTGAGTGGCGCAGAGCCCGGAAATATACCAACACCAGCAACGGAGAGGTCATCACAGACCCCACAGTGAAACCACCGGGTTTTGACCTCCATCGCCAGCGATGGCTAACCCTGAACAGAATCCGCGCCCTCCATGCAAGAACAGCCCATCACCTGCATAAGTGGGAGATGACAGGCAGCCCTGCTTGTGCAACTGCAGACATCCAGACCAGACCATCCCACACATCGTGAATGACTGCTCACTGAGGCTTTTCCCTGGTGGTTTCAAAGCCATCCACCCAGTAACTGATGCTGTCCTGGCCTGGATGTCTACCCTTGATCTACAACTTTAGGCTGTGCACGCCATACGCAAGAAGAAGCAGCTGGTTATACACCGAAGTTCGACACAAAATGCTGGAGTAACTCAGCGGGCCAGGCAGCATCTTTGGAGAGAAGGAATGGATCACGTTTTTGGTCGAGACCCTCTCAGTCTGAAGAAGGGTCTCGACCCGAAAAGTCACCCATTCCTTCTCTCCAGAGATGCTGCCTGTCCCGCTGAGTCACTCCAGCATTTTGTGTCTACGGTGTAAACCAACATCTGCAGTTCCTTCCTACAGACTTAGAGTGGGTACCGCTGGTCTAGGCGAAGGTGTTTTCCAAATGAGATCCCCGATAACGTGCAGCTCCGGGGGGAGCAGATACGGTGGGAATCTCTTTCAACCTCCGGAGGCCCAAATGTACATCTGGTTTTGTTTGGCAGTTCCTTCGACAGATTGGCAGAAAGCCCATTCATTTGGTTCATCGGCAGTCTGTTCAGCTGCGGAGATGGTGTGTGATCAAATCTCCACTTTCCCCCTCCCTGACTCTGGGTCTGATGAGGAGGTTCGACCCAAACGTCACCTATCGTTGTTCTCCAGAGATGCTGCCTGTCCCACTGAGTTGCTCCTGCACTTTGTGTCTATTTAGTTTAGTTAGAGATACAGCACGAGTGCAGTCCCTTCGGCCCACCGGGTCCGTGCTGACCAGCGATCCCCGCACATTAACACTATCCTACACCCACTAGGGACCATTTATTTTACATTCACCAAGCCAATTAACCTCCAAACCTGCACATCTTTGGAGTGTGGGAGGAAACCGAAGATCTCGGAGAAAGCCCACGCAGGTCACGGGGAGAACGTACAAACTCCGTACAGACAGCACCCGTGGTCGGGATCGAACCCGGGTCTCCAGCGCTGCATTCACTGTAAGGCAGCAACCCTACCGCTGCGCCACCGTGACCGCCCATCTATCTTTGTCCCAACTCTATTTGGTCTATCGTCGGTGTTAACCACCAGCTGAAGTTCTTCCTACACGTGGTGTGTGATCAGTCAATGAACTGCTTTGCGCAGGTTTGCTGCCAGCATGCAGTGTGAGTGATACCTATGAAGTTCCCACATAAACATTTACAAATAAATGTAGGGGGCGCCGTCCAGTTGGGTATGGCTGCCCAGCCTGCAGCTGTCTGTCTTTTCACTTTTTTCTTTTATTTTTAGTGTGTTAAAAAGCGTTTTTTGGTTGGAGGTCTATTCTTTTTTATGTGGGGGGGGGGGGGGGGGGGGAGGGGGGAACTGCTTTTCCTGAGAGGTGGCATTTCTCCGGGCAGCATCTTCGACCCGTCCTCGCGGCCTACCAAACGTGTCTGGAGCGCCGTTTCCTGAGGGGACTGGCCAGAACGTCGGCGCTGGTGCGCTGTCGCGGAGCGAGCGATGCCTTGCCCGGGCCAGCCGTGGGCGGCGACGCTGAACCTTAACATCGGGAGCCTGGGATCTCTCGGCGAGATCACCAGTGTTGGGGCTCCATCCAGCGCGGCCTGTTAGCTTCGGAAGCCACGGTCCTCCAGTAAGGAAGCGGCCGTTCCAGGTTTCCCAAGCCGCTGAGAGGGTTCTCCCGACGCCGGAGCACCATCACCCAGCGATTGGGCCTGAAACATCTGGGCGCCATAGCCCCGACTGCAGAGGTCTCAATAGGTCCGACTATGGGTGGACAAGGGGATGGGGACTGGACTCACAGTGGGAACCATTGTGCGGGATGTTTTTATGTTCATTGTTAAATTCTTTAATGTTGAGTCTTATCTTTCCTTGTGTGCTGCATGGCAAGTCAAATTTCACTACACCAATTGGTGTATCCTTTGTAAATAATATTTAAGTTTTACATCTTCGCAGTTCCAATCAAAATTCTGCACGTTCAGATATAAAGCTGGGCTTTGATATTGCAATTTTTACAATGGCTTTGTCATAAGTTCAGAAGGTCAGAAGAGATAGGAGCAGAATTAAGCCATTCGGCCCATCAAGTCTACTCTGCCATTCCATCATGTCTGATCTATCTCCCCCACCGAACCCCATTGTCCTGCCTTCTCCCCATAGTCCCCCACACCCGCACTGATCACGAGTATCTCTGCCTTAAAAATATCCATTGATCTGGCCTCCACAGCCTTCTTGTATCTGGGAGTCTATCTCTGTGGGAAATGCTGTTGAATTTTGGAGGGAATGTCTAGTTCTTTGTGGGACAATCATATGGCTGATCTGAAGAAGGGTCTCGACCCGAAACGTCACCCATTCCTTCTCTCCAGAGACGCTCCCTGTCCCGCTGAGTTACTCCAGCTTTTTTGTGTCTATCAGGCCAGATACCCTGGGAAATTGTATCACATTTGTGAATTAAGTTGGAGTTGAGCGAAGGTCTCTTTGTGCATGCCTTGTCTAGTAGGGAGAAGGATCTGGCTCAGTTTATTTTCTGTGCTGTGCAATAATTTGGTGACCTCTTAAAGTGTCCTACACAAAGAGTTGGAAACAGACAATCTGTGACCAGGGCAGAGATCTGCTGCATTCACCAGTCTGGGTTCACTCCTGACTGCCTGTGCTGTTTGTGTGGAGTTTGCATGTTTGTCCTCGTGAAGTTCTCCTTGATGCCTACTGTGAATTGCCCCGAGTGTGGAGGTGGGAGGTGCAGTCTGGGGTCGCTTATGGGAAAGTGCGAAGAATAAAAATGGGATTACAGTTATGTAATTGCATGTTTGAGGCCTTGGTGGGCCAAAGGGCCTGTTTATATTCTGTATGACCCCATGATAAATCACCATTAACAAAGGAGCATCACGATACAATGCCCAATCTACCACTAAAACAGCAGTAGGTCATTCTCAAGATTTGTATTGGTACAATGCAATTTAAATTTGAGATGTAGAAGAGTTTGATTACACAATATAGATTTAATGATGGCTAAATCCTAATACATTTAATGCTCTGTTCTTGCTGGAATTAATTGAAAGGTACAGCATTGAAACCGGCCCTTTGGCTCACTGAGCCCACGCCTACAATCGATTGCCCGTTCACACTAGTTCTATGCTATCCCGGTTTCGCATTCACTCCATGCACATTAAGGACAATTTACAGAGGTTACCTCACTTACAAACCCGCACGTCTTTGGGATGTGAGAGGAAGCCAGAGTACACACGGGGGAACCCTGCGCAGACACAGGGAGAACGAGCAAACTGCACACACACGATACCAGTGGTCAGGACTGATCCTGGGTCTCTGGCGCTGTGAGGCAGCAACTCTACCAGCTATGCCTCTGGTGTCTGTTCGAAGCTGGTGTCTGCCTGTTTGAGTTAACATGTACTTTGACAGTCAGTAAAAGTTGTCATCTTGAAAGAAAATTGCTGTATTTGTATATGTGTTGTAAGGAAACATATTCTCTGCGGTGTTCAAAGAGGCGGTGGACCTTATGTATGTTCCTGGCAAGGCTCTCTCTAATAGACTGTCATTGCAGATAATAACCATGAATAGCAACCTGGCAGATTTATCTCCTCCCAGCTTCGAAATGTTACCCTTGATTACAGGGCCATTCACCGACACAGCACAGCGCATGGCTTTATCTGAATGTTGTTCAGTGCTGCCTCGCGCTCTGAGAAGCAGCAGTGGCTATAAACAAAAGGTTTGGTTGCTGGCTTCTGTGTGCAATAGTGCAGTGCTGTGATCTGCAGTGTGGACATCCTTCCGCAGGCACCTCTGTCTCATTGCACTGCGGTTGCTTCCCACCGCAGTGCAGACCTTGGCCTTGGCACAGTCAGATTTAAATAGCTGCAATCACGGAAACTGGCACCAGGGAAAGCCCATCGATGCTGGTCATTCACCACAGTAAATCTGGTCAATTTACTGTTGCTTCTGGCCGGACAAGATGCAGCTGTCGGGAGACAGTCGCGCCATATTTTCAATTATGGACTTTGGGAATTTTGTGTTATTAACTAATTACGCTGACTTGATTGCTAATTATGCATCGTGGCAAACTGTCCAATAAGCTCAGTGCGCTGTAAAAAAAAAGGCCTGTTTTTTTTTTTGAGGAAATCTCATCAGATCGAACAACCTTTCAGAGCCACAATGTGCTCATGTAACGTTGTCCAGGTGACTTTGCACTCAGCTTTCTTGACTGCATAGAGACAGAGAGAAATAGAGAAGGGTTCAGAGAAGATTTACGAGGATGTTGCCTGGACTAGAGGGTGTGAGTTATATGGAGGGATTTGAGTAGGCTGGAGGATTCCTCTTGGAGGATGATGGGTGATCTTATATAGGTGTATAAAATGATGAGAGGAACAGATCGGGTAGGTGCAGAGTCTTTTGCCCAGAGTAGGGGAATCGACGACCAGAGGACATAGGTTCAAGGTGAAGGGGAAAAGGTTTAATTGGAATCCAAGGGGTAACGTCACACAAAGGGTGGTGGGTGTATGGAACAAGCTGCCAGAGGAGGTAGTTGAGGCTGGGACCATCCCATTGTTTAAAAAAAAACTGTTAGACAGGTACATGGATAGGACAGGTTTGGAGGGATATGGACCAAGTGCAGGCAGGTGGGACTTAGAGTCGCTGGGACATGTTGGCCGGTGTGGGCAGGTTGGGCCGAAGGGCCTGTTTCCACACTGTATCACTCTTTGACTCGGCACTGAAACAGGTCCCTCGGCCCAACTTGCCCATCTACGCCAGTCCCACCTGCCTGTTTTTATCCCATAACCCTCTAAACCTTTCCTATCCATACACCTGTCTGAAATGTGTTTTTTAAATGTTGTTTTATGCAGGTTTACTATTTTAAGGATTTCAACACAAATTGGCAAAATGTCACTGTACCTTAATCGATATGCAGGAACGGGGTACTGATCGGGGATGATCATATTGAATGATCATTTTGGGTCGACAATTCCGGCGAGAAGGGCGGGATTGCTTACTCCTGCACCTATTGTCTATTGATACAAGTGACAATAAACAGACCTTTGAACCTATGAACACCATGTTTGTGCAAAAAAAAAAAAAAAAAAAAAAAAAAAAATGTCCAAAGCAATTTAATGCGGGTAGTGGACTATCAAAGAAGCAGAAGAAAGATGCAATAATCTGGAGTAACTCAGCGAGACGGGCAGCATCTCTGGAGAGAAGGAGTGGGTGACGTTTTGGGTCGAGACCCCTCATCAAAGAAGCAGATGCAAGTACTTCACAAAATGGGCGTCAGGGAGTTGGTCTTCATAGACTCGACGCTCAGCAGTAAAGAACAGGTAATGGTGCGGAACATGAGGCCACAAGGGTGGTGTAGAACAGACGGTTAATTTAATCTCAAACACATCCGGAATGCTAGACTAGAAAGAATTGTACTTTTGAAGAGATCTGATTAGAGGTGACTTTGGAGATGTATCAGTCAGAAAATGTATTTTAAGCTACATATTTAAAGCAGCGGAAGAGGCCATCGATTTGAATTTGTAAATGGCAAACTCATGATCTATAACATCACCATTTATCAGGCAACTGAATCGTTCTCTCACCAGCGAGGGAGCAGTCCTGACCTGCCTTCTGTCTCATTCAAACTATCTTTAGACTTTAGACGCAAAATGCTGGAGCCACTCAGCGGGACAGGCAGCATCTCTGGAGAGAAGGAATGGGTGGTGTTTCGAGTTGAGACCCTTCTTCAGACTGAAGAAGGCTTTCGACCCAAAACGTCACCCATTCTTTCTCTGCAGAGATGCTGCCTGTCCCGCTGAGTTGCTCCAGCATTTTGTGTCTATCTTCATCGTAAACCAGCATCTGTAGTTCCTTCCGACACATTTACTGGACTTTTTCTTGCACTAAACGCTATACCCTTTATCCTGTATCTGTACACTGTGGGTGGCGTGGTTGTAATCATGTATAGTCTTTTCACTGACTGGAGACCAAGTGACAAAGAGCTTTTCGCTGTACCTCAGAACATGTGACAACAATAAACTAATCTCAACGAAGGCTGAAGAAGGTTGGGAATGGAGTCCCATTAAACCTGAAGAACATATAAGATGAAATTAGGCTTTTCCTGGGGGGGAAGAATACACTTTGTTTGGATGAAACAAGGAAGTTCATCCACTTTAATTCTCTTGTGATCAGGTATACCTTATGCCCCTGTCCCACTTAAGAAACCTGAAAGGAAACCTCTGGAACGGAAACGCCCCCACCCAAGGTTTCCATGCGGTTCCCGGAGGTTTTTGTCAGTCTCCCTAATGGTCAAAAGTGATTTCCGCTTCTTCTATGTTCCGATGATTATTTCAAAAAATTGAAAGAACCTCCGGAACCGCATGGAAACCTTGGGTGGGGTGCAAAGTCTCCAGAGGTTTCTGTTCAGGTTTCCTAAGTGGCACAGGGGCATTAGGGACGATGCAGAAATCTATATACTATATAAAACTCTCATCGTCCTCTTCCGGTTTGCGTTGTTTTAAAATGTGCGCAAAAACGGTACTGGATAGCGCTACAATTTTCACCACCTTACTCGCCATTCTCATGTGCTTAAAGTGCAGCAAGTTTTGTTCCGATCGGTGGAACAGCACAAAGGTTATGAAGGTTTAAAAATTGTAACAGCACCCACAGTCAATCAGCGGCGGCGAGGAGAATAAAGCTGACGAAGCGGGGTGAGAGCAGCGTGCGGGGAGTGAGCAGCGTGCGGGCTGCTTCTGCGGAGACCAGCATGATGAGCCGGGAGCCGCTAAGTGGAACCGAGAGCCATTCAATGAAGCCGGAGCCAGACCGGGAGGCGATGAGTGAGGCCGAAGGTGCAGGGTGAGCAGAGTGCGAGCTGCATCTGCGGCGACCCACCCCCCCCACAACCCCCCCCTCCCCCCCACAACCCCCACCTCCTCCACACAACCCCCCCCTCCTCCCCAGACACACACCCTCCCCGGGTGCAGGATGCTCGCCCCTCCCCCTCCCCCCCTCCCCCCCCCCCCCTCCTGGAGAACGCAACAAGAGACCACTACACGTACACACCTCCCCTCCCGCCCCAAACCCCCGCCCCTTCCCCACACCACCCTCCCCGACACCCCAGCCCATGCTCTCCCCCCCCCCCCCCTCACCTCCACCCCGGCCCACACACACCCCCACTACCCTCCTCCTCTCCCACACATGAAGGGGGTGGGGGGGGGGGGAGTGCTGGGGGATGAGGGGAAATGAGCCGTGCCTGTGTAGTTAGGGGCTATGGGTGAGTGGTGGAATATTGCTTTGGGGGAATGGGTTGCGTTGGAGGACCAGGCCTCCCGTGCGACTGGGACCTAACGGGTCCCACTAAGTCTAGTGTACTCTAAAATTGTAGGCCCACTGTGCTCTAACATGAGCTAAAGATGTTCTAAAACTCCTTCCAAAGAAGAACAGTCACTGTCGTGCTGCAGCCAATTTCCACGCACTGAGCTCCCACATAACAGCAGCATTATTAATGACAGGTAATCTGCTTTAGAGTAATTGAGCGATATTGGCCAAGGCACTCAGCAAGGTGGTGGTTACATTTATGGAATGGGAATTAACATTGGAACAAAGTAATAAAGGCAGCATTGAATTTAAACTCATGTCATTGATTATATCTGGAATTAAAGGAAATACTCAGACCCGGTAACAATAACTATGACACAAATGAATGTCTTTAAAAACTTAACTGGTTCATTAATGTCCTTTAGGTAAGAGAATCTGGTATTCCCACACAATTGGGACTACATGTGACTTCAGTCACACTCTCCTCTAGCTTTCGTTCCCCCACCCTACAATCAGTCTGAAGAAGGGTCACCTATCGATGTTCTCCAGATATGCTGCCTGACCCTATTGTTACACCAGCACTTTGGGTCTTTTTCACGTAACATGGGGATGGATAACACTCGCTCTAAAATTGAACCTCACGACAATGCAAACTCCCTCCGCTTTTTTCTGTCGAGGGATTTGAACCGACAACCTAACAAGCTCAAATACAAGTGACACTGCAAGCATTCAATACACCAAGGAGCTACAATAGCAAATAAATGTACCAGGTACAGCATAATAGCTCAGTGCAATAAATATTTACACAGTGAAGAACGCTGGATAATTTATAACAATTCATTTTGTCATTCTCGGGAGGAGAGATATTAATCATATTGCACTAAAGACCTGCAGTTATTTATAATACGCCAAGTATTTTTCCAATTGGAAAAAAAAAATCATTATTTGAGTCGTTTTTAATAATTACATGGTTTGTTTTTCTTATGGCATTCATCAGAGAAAATCCGCTATTATTGCATATTAATATACATGTACGTCATCGAGTTGTGTTTTCAGCAATGATTCAGTGTTAGAATGTGCAGCCCAAACTGAACACTACCTGATATATACGACATATGCGCTTTAAATTAGTGACAAGCCTTTGTTAGTTGATTGCATAGAATTATATTTTATAGAAACAGGCTGCTCAGCCAGCTGGTGGGCTCCACATGTGCTTTCTCCACCCGAAATGTGTCATGAGGAGAGATTTATCAAACTGAGCCTCAATTCTCAAGAGCTCAGAAGAATGGGAGGTGATCTCTTTGAAACCTACAATCTCCTTGCAGGGTTTGACAAGGTCGATGCAGAGTTCCGGCTTCTCCTCGATGGAGAGTCCAGAACCAGGCACAGTCTCAAAAATAAGTGGTTAGCCATTTGGGACAGATGAGAATAAAAAGTGAAATTTGAGTCGTACATCGTGGAAACAGGCCCTTCGACCCAACTTGCCCACACCGACCAACATGTCCCAGCTACACTAGTCCCACCTGCCTGCATTTGGCACATATCCCTCTAAACCTGTCCTATCCATTCACCCATCTAAAGGTTTCGTAAACATCAAGTCAATTTTATTTTTATAGCACATTTAAAAACAACTCTTGTTGATCAAAGTGCTTTACATTGGTGCAGATACTAACATGCTACAAACAGTGGTACTTAGATCAACAATACATACATAGATACGTACATACAGCGCTCCCTCAGAGGACCTCAAGAAAGGCTTGAGAGTAGAAATAAGTTTTAAGTCTAGACTTAAAACGAGTCGATGGAGGGGGCAGTTCTGATGGGAAGAGGGATGCTGTTCCATAGGAGCTGCAATAGTACCTACCTCAACTACCTCCCCCAGCAGCTCGTTCCATTGGTCTCCTAATTTGAGGAAGGACATCCTTGTGATTGAGGCAGTGCAGCGTAGGTTCATAACGAGATTGATCCCTGGGATGGCGGGACTGTCATATGAGGAAAGATTGAAAAGACTAGGCTTGTATTCACTGGAGTTTAGAAGGATGAGGGGGGATCGTATAGAAACATATAAAATTCTAAAAGGACTGGACAAGCTAGATGCAGGAAAAATGTTTCCAATGTTCGGCGAGTCCAGAACCAGGGGCCACAGTCTTAGAATAAAGGGGAGGTCATTTAAGACTGAGCTGAGAAAAAACTTTTTTACCCAGAAAGTTGTGAATTTATGGAATTCCCTGCCACAGAGGGCAGTGGAGGCCAAATCACTGGATGGATTTAAGAGAGAGTTGGATAGAGCTCTCGGGGCTAGTGGAGTCATGGGAGAAGGCAGGCACGGGTTATTGATAGTGTACGATCAGCCATGATCATATTGAATGGCGGTGCTGGCTCGAAGGGCCGAATGGCCTCTTCTATGTTTCTATGTACCCACCACCCTTAGTGTGAAAAACTTAGTCCTCAGGTTCCTATTAAATCTTTCCCCCCTCACCTTAAACCTATGTCCTCTGGTTCACGATCCCCCTACTTTTGGCAAGAGACTCTGTGCATCAACTGTATCTATTCCTCTCATGATTTTGTATGCCTCTAAGATCATCCCTCATCCTCCGGCGCTCCAAGGAATGGAGTCCCAGCCTGCACAACCTCTCCCCATAGCTCGAATCCTGGCAACATTTAGATTTCCAGCATTTGCAGTTTTCTGATTTTCAGAGCTAAGATGAAATCTTTTCACCTGAGAACAGTGAGCATTTGGCATTCTTGACCTCGGGGCCATGTATAGGCTCTGCCATTGGGTATAATCAGGGCGGAGATCATAAAAAATATATATATTAAGGGAATGAAGGGATATAGAATAATGTGGCACGGAGGTAGATGATCGACCATGATATTTGGGAAAAGTGGAGCAGGCATGATGAACTACTCTTGCTTCTACTTTATATGTTCTTACTTTCAATCTTTCACAGCAATGTTAAAGGTCAAGATGTAGTCAGAAGTCTAAACAGTTTACTGTCATTGCCAGCCTTCACGCCGGGATTTCTAAATCCAGACTGACACACGATGCAGGCCTGATGTTGATTCATTGTCAGTATTCCTATTCTTCAGATGAGTTCATAAATTGAAGTCCCACCAGCCTATTCCTATGGGAATCAATGATCCCACACCCACTACCGGAGAAATATTCAGGTGATTTTCTGTTTTGCACGCTAATACTGTTCAAGAAATTGAACAATATTTCCTTGCAAAACAGAATGAAGTAATTCGGCCCATTGCCGTTCGTTTAGAGATATGGCGCGGAAACAGGCCCTTCAGCCCACTGACCAGCGATGCGCACACACACACACACACACACACACACACACACACACACACGCACACTACATTTATACCAAGCTAATTAACCTACAACTCTGTACATCTTTGGAGTGTGGGAGGAAACCGAATATCTTGAAAACCCACGCAGGTCACGGGGAGAACGGACAAACTCCGTACGGACAAGCACCCGTAGTCGGGATCGAACCGGAGTCTCTTGCACTGTGAGGCAGTAGCTCTACCGCTGCGCAACTGTGCCACCCGACTTCATGCCAGCTCTCAGAACATTCCCATAAACCTCCATTTATCCGCGATAAGCCATTCTCTCTCGTGCATGCCATTCGCCAGCAACTTCCAGCCACTGATTCTCCAATCACATACCTACACCAGGGGTAATTTACAGTGTGCTATACACTTTTAGGATTTGGGTTTGTAACCTCTGTCAGTTGGATTTGACTGTGGGCTACCTTATTCTCTTCTATTATCCAGATAGTTTCGTCTACAGTTCACCACCATAATAATCCTAGCCCAACCCTATCAGAGACATTCTTTTCTTTGCACCAGTCTCTCTTTTTGTGGTATTATTAACTTTCACTCCTTCTCACTGCATCCATTAACCCAATCCAATATCATATATTAGCTCTGTCTCCACAGATGCCGCCTAACTTGCTGGCAATTACAGCACTTTCAGCTTCCATTTCATGTTCGACCTGAAGAAGGAATTTCAAGAAGGGTCTCGACCTGAAACGTCACCTATGCCTTTTCTCCAGAGATGTCGTCTGATCCGTTGAGTTACTCCAGCTTTTTGTCACTCCCATCTTCAGGTTAAGCCAGCATCTGCAGTCAGTCCAAAGCAAAGATCCTCTATCGGAGCTTTGGTCCAAAGAAGGGTCTCGACCTGAAACGTCATCTATGCTTTTTCTCCAGAGATGCTGCCTGTACTGCTGAGTTACTCCAGCATTTTGTGTCTATCTGCAGTTCCTTCCTACCCATGTTCTGCAATGGTTGTTTAGGTGGCTGCACTAAGACCAGTGATTTAAACACTGACCATTATGTCTATTTACCAGGTCTGCCAGTTTGCAAATTACAGTTTGATGTTAAGTAGGCAGTTAAATCATTCATGCGTTGTGCTTTGCTTTTGTTAATTAGAAGCATCTTTGCCATTGTAAATCTGTACTTTTATCTGCGTCTTTCTGTTGAAGGCCCATGAACTAATAAACATCTCCAAGTGTCCAAATTCATCTTATGCTTGGACTTCAAAGTAATGACAAATAATGAGTAGTCTCTCTCAGGATCAACGATCTCCGCAAACTAACACTAGCATACACACTCTCGGGACAGTTTACAATTATACCAAGCCAATTAGTATGGGTTCGATCCCGATTACGGGTGCCGTCTGTACGGAGTTTGTATGTTCTTCCTACGACTTGCTTTCCCCGGGTTTTCTCCGGGTGCTCCGGTTTCCTCCCACACTCCACAGGCACACAGGTTTGTAGGTTAATTGGCTTGGCGACATTGTAAATTGTCCCCAGTGTGTGTAGGATAGTGTTAGTGCGCGGGGATCGCTGGTTGGTGGACGAAGGGCCCATTTCCGCGCCATATCCCTAAAATTAAAAACTAAACTCGAGGCACTGACATGCCCTATGTGTGATCTGTGATTCTGGGTGTTTGGTCCGGGACAGTTCATCCAATATCAGTTTGGGATCAAATAATTTCAGGAGGTTTAAGAGGTAATCAGAGTGCGTTGCCTAATCCCAAATACGGATACAGATGCCAAATGCAGATTTGTTCGTAAAATGATAGCGTTAACCAGGAGCAACTGTATGAGGCTGAGTAATCTGAGGGCATAGATGTGAAGTAGAGGGTTGTGTTGGAAGGAACTGCAGATGCTGGTTTACACTGACGATAGACACAAAATGCTGAGTGAGACAGGCAGCATCTCCGGATAGAAGGAATGGGTGAGGTTTTGGGTCGAGACCCTTCTTTCTGTATATTTTCCAGAGATTTCATGTTGACCCATAGAGCTACTCCAACATTCAGTTCCTTTATTTGTGAAACAGCATTAGAAGTTCCTTGTTTCTAATAAATATAGTCCTGTGCATGTTCAATATTTATGTTCTAGACCTAGGATTCTGTCTTCTTAATAATCTTATTGACATGTTGCATGTTAACAGCATTATTCATGCTGCAAGATTCACTTCTCTTTGAATTATTTGACTTGCAATTCCTTTCTCTATTTATTCAGGATTTTGCAATTCTCCACACTGCTAATACTCTTGTCTATTTTTAGATATCATGGTTCCTGTCACAGTTCAGAACATCCTAAGGCATCATTGTTTTTTCTTTAATTCCTCTTTAACGGATGTAATCGAACGTATAATAAGCATTATTATTACCCATATCAGCCATCTGAGGTATGGTTTTACCAAATTATATTCCTTCCTTTTTACTGCCAGCAGGGCTAACAGGGGAATATTTTCTTATATTCCCCTTTCTAGCCAACCCCTATGGAGTTTACCTGTTTAAACAGCGGGGAATATAACCTTATATTCCCTGGTCTCACATCCGGGAACGTGACGCTGCGTGACGGCAACGTCACGCTGCGTGGGAAATTTAAAATTTATTCTCAAAAAAAAAAATGGCTGCCGGTTGCGAGAAAAGGTTCCCGTTTTAAAACTTCGACCTTCACATTGTCACATAAATGAATGACATAAATTACATAAATGAAACATAAATGTTACATTGTTTTAGTACCCTTATTTACAATGTTGCAATGGTTTTAGTACCCTTCTTTACAATGTTGCAATGCATATTGCAAAATGTATAGATACATTCATATCATATGAGATGTTCAGATTTTCCTCTAGATGTCTGATAATGGGTAATAATAACAATATTGACTGTCCTCTTTCGGGAGATACGACATATATTGCCCTCACTAGATCCATATTGCCCTCGTCTTCGACTCGGGCAATATGAATCTACTTCAGGCAATATATGTCGTATCCCCTCAAGGCCAGTCAATATTCTATTAATATCCACTCATTTTGATCCTCATTGACCACATCCAATCATCTCTCTGTGGTCACATCTTCCTCTCGACTAAATTACCATCATTCGCACTTTATATTTCTTCGATGTTTAAAAAAATATTTTCTGAAAATCTACCTTCCCTTTATACAACTCCTTAACTGCCATGCAGCGAGAGCACGCACTGTGATCCTGATAAATTCAGATGAACTTTCCAATTTCTAATTCAAGGGAAACTAAGATAACATTGCATGGAACTTGTTGCTATTCAGATTATTTTGCTATTCCGTAGTGGTGCAGGGGTGGAGCTGCTGCCTGACAGCGCCAGAGACCCGGGTTCGATCCTGACGACGGGTGCTGCCTGTACGGAGTTTGTTCGTTCTGCCTGTGATGGTGTGGGTTTTCTCCGGGTGCACCGGTTTCCTCCCACACTCCAAAGACCTACGGGCTAATTGGCTTTGGTAAAAGTTGTAAATTGTCTCCAGTGTTTGTGTAGGATAGTGCTAGTGTACGGGATGCTTGCAGGTCAGCACATACCTGGTGGGCCGAAGGGCCTATTTCTGTGCTGCATCTCTAAAGTCTAAAGCTCATTTAAACATCTCACTTTTTATCACTCCAAAGTTTTCTTAGCAGAGGCATTCACTCATTTGTGCTTCATCCATGTGAAATGAGCGGACTCTAGAATCTTGGGTAAAACACAGTGTTGGAGCAGCTCGTGGAGTCAGTAGCATCTGATCAAGGGTCCCAACCCAAAACGTCACCAATCCATTCCTTCCACACATACTGCCTGACCCACTGAGTTACTCAAGCACTTTGTGTTTTATGCAAAATCTTTCTTCCAAACTTCCAAATTCCTCCGTAGGCTTGCTATACCCTACACAGAAGTGGTCTCTTATTAGATGTCAACTCTTGTGCACCAATTGGTGTTCTTATTTGCCTTCCTCTTTCAAAACTTTCTGACTTATCTGTACATTGCACAGCTGTCGTTTAGGATTTTTTCTTTATATTTAACTTTGGCTTCGAGATGCAGCAGGGAAACGGACATTCCAGTCCATAGCAATCATTGATTAACCGTACACGCCAGTTCTACTGGATGTAATCCCACTTTCTCATTCATTCCCTACACATTCGGGGCAATTTTAAAGAGGCCAATTAGCCTAGTAACCTACATACCTTTGGGACACATGCCTTCAGTCAGGTTATCATCACTGTAAAAGTCCTTTTACATAAAACAGTTAAAAACAAAACTCTTGAGATTTATTTTCTGCCTTATTATGAATATAACAGAAAAGCAAAAATGGCCACAACCAAAAACAAGGACGGGCCTCCTCTACACTGACTGGCAGCTGCGTCGATCTGGGCAAACAGCTGAAATTTCCACAGCACATCACTCCGGCCAGACATGATCATCACCTCCGAAGTGACAAAACAGCTGATCATTCTGGAGCTGACAGTGCCCTGGGAAGAGCGTATTGAAGAGGCTAATGAGAGGAAGCACGCAAAGTACCAGGAACTGGTGGAGATGTGCCAGGACAGAGGCTGGAAGACACACTATGAGCCCATAGAGGTGGGCTGCAGAGGCTTTGCAGGACGATCACTCTGCAAAGTCCTCAACCAGTTGGGCATTACGGGGCTGGCAAAGAAGAGGGCCATTCAATCCACAAGCGAAGCCGCAGAGAAAGCCACTAGGTGGTTTTGGATTAAGAGGGCTGATCCGTGGGCAGTTGCTGCTGGGACACAAGTCGGGACTAGATCAACCCCGGCTGGGTCGCCTGGGTGAGGGTGTCTGATGTTGTGAGACCCGAAACACCCGATGACTTCAGGCCACATCACTGAGGATGCGTCCCAGCTCATCTAGAAGATGTATCTTTCACACTAACAGAAAAGCAAAAATGGCAGCCCAGCTCCGATCTGGTGATTGTCCAGTCTGTTGTTGCTACCTACAACTTAACTTCACCTCGCTTTCCATGTTGTAGAGAAGGTACACAGACACCTTCATTTCCCTTCATTTCCAGGTGAAGTCGTCCAAAAATCCCAGAAAGTGTGAGGAAGGGAGAGAGAAAGGAAAATGAACCATGCATGAACCATTGCTCTTGGATGTTAATACAGGAATATTTGAAGCTTTCTTTTTGCCTAGTTTTGGACTTTATCAAACGAGCCTCATTCAAGATAGATCCATGAGAGCAGCTTAGGTGAGGGCCTTGGGATTTGCATTGTCTCTCAGCAGCTTTCTCCTGCAAATCGCCAAGAGATTGGAGACTGCATCTGTTGCCCTTGCAAGCCAGTAGTTACCATGGAGACCCGGACCTTAACTAAACTTACTTCTCTTCTCTAATGATTATACATTGACAGTTTTTTATTAGCTATTATAATAAACAGTAATAATGCTCAGGTTTATGCATTGCAACAACAGTTTTCAAAGTGAATGGATTGCATTCCGCACCAGCGATTTTCCGAGAATAGCAATGTGATGAATGACTAGATAATGCAGGACAAATGAATCGCAATGGGAAACATGCACTGGAAATGAGATGTGCAATTAACCTGCGTTAGTTTGGTTTGGGCAGGTCACCAACAAATTTGGTGTTCGTCATTATTGTGCTCATGGAGTTAGCACCAGCTGTACGACCAGATTAATATGGATTTGTGTATGCAAGTTGGCTTGTGGACAAGAACACCTCAAACTAACTTGGGCTGAAACCATGCCTGTTCTTCTGTTGGCTCTAACCTGAAAATCCTTCTGAGGGTTAAGAACTTTGCAGAAAACAATGCCAGTGCAGGGCAACCTGTACAACTGGCACCTAGGTGGGTGAGATGGAGAAAACGAGAAAGACCATCGAAGTCCAGCACATCTGGAATCACCCAGGTCCATGTTGAATTGACAATAGGAATGTTTGGCATCAATGGCCAAGGCACTGTCTATAAGAGTTGGGACATCATGTTACAAATGGTTTGGCTTTGCCTGGGAGTATTGTGTGCAGTTTTGGTCGACATAATTTAGGAGGGGCATGATTACGCTAGAAAGAGTGCAAAGGTGATTCACAGGGATGTTATCTGGATTGGAGGAGTTGAGTTATCGGAAAGATTGTTCAGCGTTTGCTGGAGCAAAGGAGGCTGAGAGGTGACATGGCATCAATATATAGAACAATGAGAGGCATAGATAGGCATAGTATGTTTCATATAGTAGGAGAGCCTAAAAATGGAAGGAATAGGCTAATGGTGAGAACGAGGAGGTTTAAAGGAGTTCTGAAGGGTACATTTCCACAAGGAGAGTGGTTGATATTTGGAAAGAGCATCAGTGGTGCTGGTGAATGCAGGAATAGTAATGACATTGACAAGTGCTTGTATGAGCAGAGCTTTGAGGAATATGAATTTAATGCAGGCAAGTGGGATTAATATACCTATATATAAAATCCAACTTGCCTGCATTAATTTTATATTCCCCAAAGCTTTATATAGACAGACAGACACAGAAAGACAGACAGAGAGGGAGAGACACACACAGAGAGAAGGACGGAGAGAGGGATGGACGGACAGTCAGGGACACACACACAGTTTGACTGAGAGAATGTTTCCTCTTATGGGCGATCTACAACAAGGGAATAACATTTCAGAATGAGGTAGACAAAAATGCTGGAGAAACTCAGCGGGTGAGGCAGCATCTATGGAGCGAAGGAAATAGGCGATGTTTCGGGTTGAGACCCTCTTCAGACTGGTGTGAGGGGGGGGTGGGAAGAAGAAAGGAAGAGGCGGAGACAGTGGGCTGACGGAGAGCTGGGAAGGGGAGGAGAAAGCAGTGATTACCTGAAATTGGAGAAGTCAATGTTCATACCGCTGCGGTGTAAACTGCCCAAGCGAAATATGAGGTGCTGCTCCTCCCATTTACGGTGGGCCTCACTCTGGCCATGGAGGAGACCCAGGACAGAAAGGTTGGATTCGGAATGGGATAGGGCGTTGAAGTGCTGTGCCACCGGGAGATCAGGTTGGTTATTGCGAACTGAGCTGAGGTGTGGGGCGAAGCCATCGCCAAGCCTACGCTTGGTCTTACCGATGTAGAGCAGCTGACATCTAGAGCAATAGATGAGGTTGGAGGAGGTGCAGGTGAACCTCTGTCGCACCTGGAAAGACTGCTTGGGTCCTTGAATGGAGTCAAGGGGGGGCAGTAAAAGGACAAGTGTAGTATTTCCTGTGGTTGCAAGGGAAAGTACCAGGAGAGGGGGTGGTTTGGGTGGGAAGGGACGAGTTGACCAGGGAGTTATGGAGGGAGCAGTCTCCATGGAAAGCAGATGGGGGGGAGATGGGAAGATGTGGCCAGTGGAGGGATCCCGTTGGAGGTGGCGAAAATGTCGGAGGATTGTTTGTTGTTACAGAATGAGGAGGTTGTTCACTTGAAATGAGGAGGAATCTCGGCTCATGGTTTCCTGAATCTGTGGAGAGCTATGGAGGTTGAATCATCAGATATCCCCAAGGCAGACTTTTGATCTATCCTGCTGAGTCTACTCTGCACCATCTCCAGTGCATTCATACTCTTCCTATACAGTGTTAACCGGAACCTACCGAATAGTGAATGGCCTGAATAGAGTGGGTGTGGAGGAGGATGTTTCCACTAGTGTGAGAATCTTGGACCATAGGTCGAAGCCTCCGAATTAAAGGACCTTCCTTTAGGAAGGAGATGAGGAGGAATTTCTTTGGTCAGAGGGGTGGTGAATCTGTGGAATTCATTACCACAGCAGGCTGTGGAGGCCAAGTCAATGGATATATTTAAGGCAGAGATGGATAGATTCTTGATTAGTACGGGTGTCAGGGGTTATGGGGAGAAGGCAGGAGTCATCGCCTGTCCATGTTTTTCAGAGATGCTGTCTGACCCGCTGAGTTGCTCCAGCACTTTGTGTCTTTATCTGTAAACCAGCACCTGCATTTCCTAATATCTAATAATCTACGCTGAGATGTTTAACAGAATATTCAATCATTTGGGCTGGTCAACTGTGTGCCGTTTGCACGGTCCAGCAGGCACAAGGTAAAGTCACGGTGAAACAGCCTGTCGAAGCTGAGGGATAAGGAATTATTTGATGCAGGCTGTACAGTAGATTCCCAATAAAATGCTGGTTGATTCGCTACAATGGAACACCTCGGCTGTTGAGAATGTCATGCCCACAGCCTGTGCAGTCAGGGCTGAGAAATGGGTGTAATGTGTTTGATTCGTCTTGCTGCAGAGCTCACTTGAATGCGCACAGGTCAAGGAGAAAATTCAGCTGCTTCCGTTCTCGGGAGTTTCATCTGTGCTTATTTTTCATTTTTTCAGGGATGGAATTCATTACGGAGAATACATGTAATTAAACAGCCCATGGATTGATCAATTGAAGGCAGAGAGTCAGTGAACATTTCCTTTTTGTTAAATATTTTTATTATAGAAACATATTTATGAAAGTTACAATGTTTTACATAAATGAAAATACATCATTATATACTTTCATAATATTAATAATATTGATATTATTATTAATATTAAAATTTAAGACTGTATGCTTCTATACGCTTTTTTAATTATTTTTTTATAAAGTAGGAAAAGATAGAGATAAATAATGAAGAAAATATGAAAGCGAATGGAGTGTTAATCATTAATCCGTCATTGGAGATATAGGCTAGATTTATTATATATATTTCTTCATCCATTCTAATATTCAGGCCTCAGTCAAGCCCTCGTATGCCGAGCCGTTATGACTCTGTAAATATTCAATATATGGAGACCATATCTCTCTGAAGAGATCTAACCTGTCCATTATCTCTCCAGATGAAGAGTCTCTGACATTTCTGTATTCCACATTTTGATTGTAGGGGATGTAGAGCCTTTCCAAAATTTTAATATTATTTTTTTCCCAATTATTAACCCATAATCAATAAAAATTCTTTGATTCGTTGTTACTAATTGTTCTGTTTCCAGTATTCCTAGTATTATTAGCTTTGAGTCAGGTGTCAAAGTTATATTAACAACATTCAAAATAATCCTAAATATTTCAGTCCAGAATTTTGTAATTTTTATACAGTTTGTAAATGAGTGTGACAAATTGGCTTCTAAATGTTGACATTTATCACATATGGGGGATACTTTTGAAACATATTATGTAATTTGGATTTTGAATAATATAATCTATGTAGTATTTTAAACTGTATAAGAGAGTGTTTAGCATTTAGCGAACAATGATGTATATGTTGTAAACTATCATCCCATACTTCTGGTCTAATAGTTTGGCATAATTCATTTTCCCAAGATTGTCTATGTATTTCTGTTTATATATATATAATATGTTAAAGCAAATACGCAAGAACTCAGAAATTGAAAGACAGAAATATTAGGTGAATGTTTGAATAAACATCCGAATACAGAAAATGTTTATTCAAACATTCATCTAATATTTCTGTCTTTCTATTTCTGAGTTCTTGCGTATTTGCTTTAACATAATCTCTAATTTGTAAATATCTAAAGTAATCTTTAGAGTGTAATCCATAAATTTGTTGTACATCTTGAAATGAAAGGAAGGAGTTTTCCCTATAGAGATCACTGATCTTAATAATTCCATTATTTTTCCATTGTAAAAAAGCTTTATCCATCATTGAAGGTTTAAACGTAACATTATTTACAATGCTAAGAGATAGTGGTATAGATTTTAGTTTTAATGTTTTCTTTATTTGTTTCCAAATACGTATTCCACTTCCTATTATTGGGTTTTCACTATAAGTTTTCTTAGCTAGATTAATATTAGCAAATATTATAGAACTAATTTCAAAAGGAGAACAATCTTCTTTTTCCATATTTAACCAAGTTGGTTGGTTATCTATTTCTTCTAACCAAAAATTCATATTTTTAATGTTAACTGCCCAATAATAAAACATAAAATTTGGTAGTGCTAGACCTCTGTTTATTTTTGATTTACATAAATGTTTTTTATTTATTCTATGGCTCTTATAATCCCAAATGAAGTTAGTAACTAGGGAGTCCACCCTTTTAAATAAATTTTTAGGGAGATATATCGGGATTGATTGGAAAAGGTATAATAATTGTGGAAGAAAAACCATTTTTATTATATTAATTTTACCTAACATCGAAATAGGTAAAGTTTTCCAATATAAGATATTCTTATTTAATTTATTCAGTAATAATGGAAAATTAGCTTTAAATAATCTTTTTGTTACGAAAATTCCAAGATATTTAATTTTTTCATTTGTTATCTTAAAAGGGAATTGTTGTAATATGTGTAAATTATTTACCGTTATTGGCATAAGTTCACTTTTATTCCAGTTAATACTATATCCTGAATAGGATCCAAATTCAGTTATTAATTTTAACAAATTACGGATACTAGTTTCCGGTTTTGTGATGTAAAGTAGTACATCATCCGCGTATAAAGAAATTTTATTTTTAGTGTCTCTAGTATCGTATCCATATATTTCCGGATGTGATCTCACCCTCAGAGTTAGCGGTTCTATTGCCAGTGCAAACAGTAAAGGGGATAAAGGGCAACCTTGTCTACAACCTCGAGATAAATTGAATTTAGGTGATAACATTTGGTTTGTTATTATTCTAGCTGTCAGATTTGTATATAGCAATTTGATCCAGGTAATAAACTTTTCTCCCAGTTTGAAAGCTTCCATAACCGAGAACAAATAAGGCCATTCCACTTGATCAAAGGCTTTCCCTGCATCTAACGAAATAACTACTAGATCTTTATTAATATCTCTTTTCGAGTATATAATATTGAATAACCGTCTCAAATTATATGAAGAGTATCATTTTGGTATAAATCCTGTTTGATCAGGATGAATTAATTTATTAACAACTGAACTTAACCTTTGTGCTAATATTTTAGTTAATATCTTTTGATCAGTATTTAAAAGAGCTATTGCTCTAAATGACCCTGGTTCATCCAAGTCTTTGTTTATTTTAGGTAAAAGTGTTATAGTAGATTCATTTAATGTTTCTGGTAGTTTTTGCTGTGTATATATATGTTCATATAATAATTTCAAACGTGGTACAATCTGATCATAAAATATTTTATAAAATTCTGAGCCAATGCCGTCTGGTCCCGGTGTTTTACCCTTTTTTAATGATCTGATAGATTCTTGGATTTCTTTTATCGTGATATCAGCATTCAGTAACTATATTTTGTGAGTCCAACCCTTTCAGGTTACATTTTTTTAAGAATGCTTCAATTCCTATTTTATTATCTGTTGTTTTCGCAGTGTATAAGTTTTTATAATATTGCATAAATCTTTCATTAATATCTTTAGGCTGTGTTAACAATTCGCCATTATGTGATTTAATCCTATGGATTATTTTTTCAGCTTCCATTTTCCTTAGTTGACGAGCCAATAATTTTTGAGGTTTATCACCGAATTCAAACTGTAATTGTTTAGTATGTTGATAAAGTTTAACAACTTGATCTGTAAATATTTTATTTAATTTATATTTCAGTGCTGCAATTTTATTATGTAATATAGTAGTTGGATTCATTGCATTCTGTATATCTAATTGTTTAATCTCCTTTTCCAAATCTTGCTGATCCTTACAATTCTTTTTATTATAAAATGCTTGAGAGGAAATCATGATTCCCCGGAGATATGCTTTAAATGTTTCCCATAATAAGGAACAGGATATTTCCGGTTTATCATTTATTTCGAAAAAAATCTTAATTTGTTCTGTGATATATTCCTGAATAATTTTATTTTCTAAAATTTGTGGGTTAATTCTCCACTGTTCTGATTTTTGTATTTTGCCATTTATTTTGATCTTGAATGTTAATGGTGCATGATCTGAAATTATAATATTATGATAATTGGATTTATAAGTAAGTGAGATAAGTTTAGCATCCACCAAAAAATAATCTATTCTTGAGTAAGTTTTATGTACTGATGAGTAAAAAGAATATTCTCGTCCAGTAGGATTTTCAATTCTCCAAACATCTTTGATATTAGTAGTTTCCATATATGCATTTAATAAATCACTAGAATGTGATTTAGTTTTCCTTTGCCTTGTAGATCTATCTAAGTATGGGTCTAGTGTACAATTAAAGTCTCCTCCAATTATTAGATTGTGTTGTGTTAATTCCGGGATATTGTTAAATACCTTCTTAAAAAACAATGGGCTATCGAAATTTGGTCCATATACATTAACAAAAATCATTTTTTGTGTATTTAATTCTCCTATAACGATAATGTATCTTCCATCTTTATCAGTTATAATTGATGTATGTTTAAATAAAATACCTTTACGAAATAATATTGCTGCGCCTCTTGATTTATGCGTAAAAGAAGAGTGATACATTTTATCTATCCATTTAGCTTTCAATCTATGTTCAGCATCTTTTTTTAGATGGGTTTCTTGAATAAAAATTACGTCAGCTTTATTTGCCTTTAAATGTGCAAAAACTTTTCCTCTCTTAATCGGTTCATTAATACCTTTAACATTCCAACTACAAAACGTTATTCCCTCATTCCCTATATTTATTTTCGAGTCTTGCATCTTTTGACTATGGAGGTCTGCAATAGAGTCTATGGTTCAGCACATCAGACCCGACCTTACACCCGAACATCGAATAGATGAATTTTAAGTCTCGTGCATGTCTCTCACGTATATATCTCCATTGATCCAATATATAACTCCATTCAAATTGAAAAAAAACCATAATAGATTATATGAAAGAAGAACAAAGGATAGATTAAGAAGTTAGTAATGTGCAAAAAGAGAGGAAAAACTACATCTAGAGTTGTTGCAGTTAGTGCTAGCCATACTAACATGGCTAACCATCTACCGACTTCCGTCGTTGATGTTAGTAACTTAACCAGCTCCCAGGTTTTTGGAATTGTTATTCCATAAAAATATTTTACCGGGGGTGTAGCATTAGAAAAAAAAAAGAAAGGGAAAAAAGAGGGGTAAAAATAAAGACTTATTTAGTAAAGGCATATTTAAATTATAACAATTAAAGGTATAGAAATACAATTATTTAAGACTTATTTAAAAATCTAATTATTACAAACAAGAGGAACAAAAAAAAAGATATCAAAATACATATTTAAAACTTAGTTAAAAATCTAACAATTTTAAACAAAAAGAACACAAAAAAAAGGGTAAAAAGAAAAAAAAAAATCCTTCCAACAAAAAGAAAACAGAAATTAAGAATGAAAATGAAACATTGCTGGCAAAAAAGAAAAATCTCCAAATGAAATCAATCCCTAAATTAAACTCTATTCATTCCAACATAGAAAATCATTAATTATTAGTAATAATGATTAATATTAATTAGTAAAAATTGTGTTAATAAAGATACCGCTGTGTGTCTGTAATATGTGTTAGTTATTTATATTAGTAGTGTAGTGATGTTAGTTATTAGTATCCAGGTGAAGTTTTCCGATCCACTTCTTTCTCCAACTTCCATCCAACGTTGCCCAGTTCAGTCTAGTCCAGTCCTGCGTTGTTTTGTGGAGTCTTGCGAAGTCTTGGAGATTCTTGTAGCATTCTTAAGAGTCAATATATTTGAAAGTAGCTGCTTCTCAGGTCTGGATCTGGCGAGCAAAGTCCAGTGCTGCTGCTGGGTTGGAAAAGAAATGCTCCTCGTTTTTAAAGGTAACTCTTAGAATAACTGGATAATTCAAGCCGTATTTCAAGTGTGCCACTCCTCTCATAAGACTTTTAGCCTCGTTAAATGCTTTCCGTTTCCTGGAAACTTCTGCAGGATAATCTCGGTAGATACTGATCCTGTGACCTTCGAATTCCAGGTTTCTGTTTCTCGAGGATTTCCGCATTATCTCGTCCAAGACAAAGTCGTATTGTAGCTTTATAATCATTTGTCTTGGAGGGGCGTTTGCTCTTGTCTGACGTCTTCTGACTCTGTGAGCACGGGCTAATAAAGGCTTTTGTTCCAGAGATAAAACTTGTTGTAATAAGTTCGCAGTAAATTCTCGAGGATCTTCATCTTTCTCTCGTCCTTCGGGAATACCTGCAATTCTTAGGTTTTGTCTTCTCTGGCGACCTTCTAGCTCAGTACATTTCTCAGATATTTTAGTCAGTAAGTTCGTTAGACGTTCGTTTTCTGTAATCAGCTTTGCTGTAGTCATAGCACTGGTAGCAGCTAGTTCTTCAAGGCCTTTTATACCGACCGTCTGTTGTTCTAGTACCTCTTCCATAGGCTTCAGCCTTTTTTCAAAGTCATTTTTGACCTTTTCAATTTTATTATCCATCTCCTTTACCATTTCGTTCAACATTTCTGTAATTTCTTTCTTCAAATCTTCCGATATTTTCTTGGTCTTATTATTAATATTTGAATTCGTTTCCTGTTGAAATTCTTTCATTTGAGTATTCATCTGGTTCATTTGAGTATTCATCTGGTTTTTTTCTTTCCTTAAACCAGCAATCTCACGAGAAATGAAAGTTTTCAATTCTTCACTTTCCGTTTTTTTCCCTGTTCTTTTCGATACATCTTCCTGGGATGAGGCCCTACTTGAGTCCGAGGCTTCAGTTGCGCCTTTTGCCAGTCTCTGCCGGGTTGGTCGACTTTTCTGTTTATCGGTAGGGCTGCGTGTTGTAGACATAATTAGTCGCGCGCCTGATGACGTCACTCACAACAATTGGTGCAGAAACGGCAGGCAGGTCCGTTAATCCCCCGTTTTTTCCCGTTTTTTTCACGGAGCTGGCTGGCGTTGTCCTCTAGCCCTCCATAGTGTCACCGGAAGTCCGTCAGTGAACATTTCCGCTGGGATGTTCACATGCGAATGTGATTGAGTATTTGAGAATACCACTGCCATTGTCAAACTAAAAATGTTTGTTTTCATTTGATTCATTAAAACTACATTTAAGGCACCATATACACCTGACTTCAGGCTGAAAGGAATAACGAAAAACTTATCCCAATATCATTGAGATTTCAGCTAAACGTTAAGCTAATGGGAGCAGGAGGTGAACGGTCTCTCCGTATCAACGTTCCATTGATTGTCACCACAGATCCAACAACTCATTTACTTTGCGGGTCAGGGAGCATCTCTGGAGAACACAGACAGATAACATTTTGGGTCGGAGCTCGAGGGTCCTGTTCCGAAACATCACCGATCCATGTTGTTCAGAGATGCTGTTTGACCCGCTGAGTTAAGCCCCTGTCCCACTGATGCCCCTGTCCCACTTAGGAAACCTGAACGGAAACCCCTGGAGACTTTGCGCCCCACCCAAGGTTTCCGTGCGGTTCCCGGAGGTTTTTGTCCTCCGGCAACCACCTTCAACTGGCTTCGACTAAAAAATTACCGATTTTTAAAACGGAAACCACTTTCAACATTAGGGAGACAGAAAAAACCTCTGGGAACCTCCGGGAAACACATGGAAACCTTGGGTGGGGCGCAAAGTCTCCAGAGGTTTCCGTTCAGGTTTCCTAAGTAACGCCAACACTTCATACCTTTTTGTAAACCAGCAGTTCCTTGTACCTCTTTAAATTTCCTGTCTGATCCCCAATCCTACTTAGTTTAGTTTAGAGATACAACGTGGAAACAGGCCCTTCGGCCCACCGGGTCCGCGCCGACCAGCGATCCCCGCACATTAACACTATCCTACACACACTAGGGATAATTTACATTTACACCAAGCCAATTAATCTACAAACCTGTACGTCTTTGGAGTGTGGTAGGAAACTGAAGATCTGGGAGAAAACCCACGCGGTCACGGGGAGAATGTACAAACTCCGTACAGACAGCACCCGCAGTCAGGATCGAACAAGGGTCTCCGGCGCTGCAAGCACTGTAAGGCAGCAACTCTGCCTCTGCATTACCGTGACTGCCCTACTCTTATGCCCTACGTTAATATATTATACGAATAGAATTAGGCCCTTCAGCCCGACAGGTCTATTCCACAATTCAATCATGGCTGATCTATCTTTCCCTCTCAACCCCATCCTCCTGCTTTCTCCCCGTAACTCCTGACACTTGCTCTATTAATTTTATAAGCACTGCTGCCTTTACATTCCAAAAGGATCACAGGAGAAGCACGGAAGGTCATTTGATCCCGGGTTCTGTTTTGATTATTTTTTTTAATGTGGACATGGCTGGCAAGAACAACATTCATTACCCATCATTAATTGTCCCCCAGACAGTGGTGAGAAGCCACCAACCTTTCTTGCTGCAGCCCTGCTGGTGAAATTACTTATACAGAGCTGACCGGAAGGAATTTCCAGCATTTTAGTCTTGCTAATGTTGAAGAACCAACAATATATTTCCACGTAGATACAGGAGACTGATATCTTGAGCTATAAAACAAACTGCTGGAGAAATTCAATGGGTCAGGTTAGCATCTGTAGAGAGGGATATGGACAGATCACATTTTGAGACGGGACACTTCTTCACCACTTTTAATGGTGTTCCTCAAACGTTATTGGAAATGAATTTTACCATCAGTCCCCATACCTTTCCTCTCATTTCATCTTTAGTTTGAGTCTTTTCTTTTAACTCTTTTCCCCGGTTCTTGAACTGTTCCATCGGTCTGAGCAAAGCCTCCAAAATAAAATGCCGTCTAACCATTTCCATCCAGATACTCCCTGGCCTACTGAATGCATTCCCAAGTTCAATTTAGTTAGCAACTTGGAGGAGGAGGTTCTCCTGTGTGTCGTAGAGGTTGGGGGTTTGGGTGGTGCTGTTGGAGGAACCTATGCAAGGAAATGTACTGAATTTACCAAGTGGCTTAAGGGCCGTCCCACTTTCTTGACCTAATTCACGACCTTTTTTACTCGTGGACATTTTTCATCATGTTGAAAAAATGCCCCGACGTACTTGATGCCTCGAGTACCTACGACTAGCATCACAACCTCCCTACGATCTCCTACGACCTCCTACAACCATGTGATGACCATGCTGCGAGTATGAGTCGAGGGCAAACTCGGCAGAGGTCGTGAATTAGGTTGTGAAAGTGGGACAGGCCCTATACACAGCAGCCTCTGTGCACCATTGATGAAGGGGGTGAACAGGTAGGGCAGTGGAAGATTTGAAGGTTAAGCAGCATGTTTTGTCCTGCATAGTGCTGAGTTTTTTGAGAGTTGCTGGAGCTGTATTCATTCAGGCAAATGGACAGTATTCCACCGCGTCCCTCTTTGTAGATGGTGGAAAGGCTTTGGCAAATCCAATTGGGTTTCCGATCAGTGGCAACCCTCAGGATTTTGCTGTGTTGCATCTTCGAAAAAGCTCTACCATTCATACCAGTTCTTTCTTATTTCTCAATAACCCAATTTGTTTTTAGTTCAGTTCTCTTTCAGAACCTGCTGTTGATTTTTTTCAGGCTGTATTTTGCAGATCAATACAACTTTTATTATATAGACAATAGACATAGGATTAGGTCATTCGGCTCTTCGAGCCAGCACTGCCATTCAATGTGATCATGGCTGACCATCCCCAATCAGTACCCGGTTCCTGCCTTCTCCCCATATCCCCTGACTCCGCTATCTTTAAGAGCCCTATCTAGCTCTCTCTTGAAAGCATCCAGAGAACCTGTCTCCACCACCCTCTGAGGCAGAGAATTCCACAGACTCTCTGTGAGAAAGTGTTTCCTCGTCTCCGTTCTAAATGGCTTATCCCTTATTCTTACCCCTTATTATACCAAAACACATGCCTTGTGGTTGAAAACCCAACGGTTCATTTCAGCATAGAGGCCATTCAGCCTTCTGATTTGCTGTAAGCTCCTTGAAGAGCAATATTTTAATCCAATTCACCTGCTCTTCCCCTCTGGCCCTACAAGTTATTGTCCTCAATTCCCCTTTAAATGAAAACTTCTGCTGTTGATCTCCTCGCATTATAGGCAATGATTTCATCATCAGTCCCTGTAATTTTCCTCTCATTTCTACTCTGTTGTTTGCCCTTTGTTCTAAATCCATGACCCCAGTCCAAGAACTGTTCATCATTGCCTACAGCTTCTCCCTATTAAACTTTGTCAACATTCATCATGATTTTGCACACCCCAATCAAAACCCATCCAATCGAACTTCCAATTAGCTTCAATCTGCACTAACTTGATGCTTGACTGTCAGAGGGTTGTTACTATGTTGCCAAGGCCATTAAAAAGCTTTGAACATATCTATAAAGTTTTCCCTTATCCATTTCTGTTTTAATGTGAACAAACCCAATGTGTTAATTCCACTTTCTTGATGTCCAACAGAACTGATACCATTCTGGTAAGTTTATAATCCTTCTAAGGGAGTGCCTGAATTTAGACTGTTCCATTGGGGTTCTCGCTGGTTATATATATATATTGTAAAAACAATGTTTATACTTTATATATATTTTATGCTTTTATATTATATTTTATGTCCCTGCTTATGCAGCCAACGAGCCTGTTTACTCTTGAAGTAGTCTTTACAATTTCCCGTCGCCTTCATGGAATGTGCATTTTCTTCCAGCAGTCTCTGCACCTGCACCATCTCAAATGTTTTGATTTATATTCTATTTTCCCTGTGCTCTCTTTCAAAGTATATTACTTCAAACTTCTCTGCATTAAAATTCATCTGCAGTGAGTCTTTCTGTCTCTCTTTTATTTCACCTTTATCTTGCATCTTCTTAATCCCGATCCCTGGGGGAAGACTGCTGTATAGTTTGAAAAAATATCTGTTTTGCCACTACTTTCTGTTCCGTAGTTAACTTCTAATGCTTTTGCTGCTGTTCCTTTAACCTGATATAAGCTTCAATTTTGCTCATAAATTCTTTGTGGTGTTTTACCAAATAACATTTTAAAACGTCTCGCTGTAACATCAGTTGATATTATTGCTTTCATTACATTTTATTTTGCTTTGAACGATCCACATTTCTTCTCCTTTATTAACCTGGTCTAGACAAGCGACATTTTACTATGTCTCAGAGTATTGGCCCCCGAAGGATTCCCATGATCAACACTTTGCTGCATAGTGTGCAATGAATCCAAACCATTGCCAATTCTCCCACCATCCAAGTCCTTTGGCAGGAAGTATTTGGCAGAAGGCAGGAGAATGGTGTTATGCCCCTGTCCCACTTAGGAAACCTGAACGGAAACCTCTGGAGACTTTGCGCCCCACCCAAGGTTTCCGTGCGGTTCCCGGAGGTTTTTGCCAGTTTCGACCATGAGGGAGACTGTCAAAAACCTCCGGGAACTGCACAGTAACCTTGGGTGGGGCGCAAAGTCTCCAGAGGTTTCCGTTCAGGTTTCCTAAGTGGGACAGGGGCAGACAGGAGACTGACAAAAACCTCCGGGAACCGCACGGAAACCTTGGGTGGGGCGCAAAGTCTCCAGAGGTTTCCGTTCAGGTTTCCTAAGTGGGACAGGGGCATTAGGAGGCAGCGATAGATCAGCCATGATTGAATAGCGGAGTAGACTTGATGTGCCGAATGGCCTAATTCTGCTCCTATCACTTATGACCTTATTGAACAGGTCAGGTTGAAGGGCCTATTTCGATGCTGTATTTCTAAACTAAATCGTGACAAGCTATGAGTGCTCAAGGAGCAGACAGCCATGTTTTGACGAGACATTTTACCACCTTCTGGATAACAGATGGAGTGCAAATTGTTCAGATTGTGATTGTGCTATCCTCTTTATACCTTCTCTGACCTACTTTTCCTTCCATTACTAAACCCATTGCCATCTGCTATCGATTTCACCATCTTTTCATCATTTAATCTTTCCTGCCTTTCCTTCTTTCCCGTCCTCCCTTCCCCTTCCTCCATTACTCATGAAGATGTGAGCTAGGAATAGGACCAGGACACTCGATCCTTGAGCTTGCTCTGCACTTCGGTAAGATTATGTAGAATCATACATAGACAGACAGTGTTGAAACAGGCCTGTGCACCCTTTCCATCTTAACATCTTTCCTATACTAAGTTGGCCAAAACTAACTCAATACTCTAAATGTGGCCTCTCCAATGTCCTGCACATCTGTAACGTTACCTCTCAACTTCCATACTCAATACTCTGACTGATGAAGACCAATGTTTTGAAAGCCTTCTTGACCACCCTACACACCTGTGATGCCACTTTCGAGGAACTGTACCTGAACTCCTAGATTCCTGCGGTCGAAACACTCTCAAGTCCTGCCATTCATTCTGTGGGCCCTGCCTTGGTCAGTCTACCCAAATTGAAATTGCTCACATTTCTCTGTATTAAACTCCGTCAACCGTTCCTCAGCCAACTGATCAAGATCCTGCTGCAATTTTTATGGCTGATCTGGTTGTAAACTTAAGTCGGCTTTCCTGTTTACCTAGGGCAACCTATCCTATTCTGCAGAGGTATCTGAGTACCACAATGCTAAAACTATTCATAGATTCCATGCCCCTTTAAAGAAGAGTTTCAAAGACTCGTATCCATCTGAGGAAATATTTTGCCACAACTCCCTTGTATGAAAGACCACGGATTTTTTTTTAAATGGTGTTTTCTTCTTTTAGATTCATCCACAGGAAAAAAAAAACATTATCTCGTTAGTCACTCAATTAGCACATTTATTGCTTTTAAAGCTGGATGGCTACCCTTTTCCAGTTCTGAATTCAATAAATTTTCCTCTGAATTCCCCTCTATCACTGCTGCCTGACTTGTAATGTGTTTAGAGTTTGTGCTGTTATAAATGGAACCTTTCCACAAAGATAGAATTATTTTTGAAAAGTTTAAATTCATTAGCAGTCAGGGTAGACCGTTGGAAACGTTTTCCCAGCGTGGGAATGCCAAAGACCAGAGGGCACAGTTTTAGCCAGAGGGACAAAATTGAGAGGAGATGTTTAGTTTCGAGATGCAACATGGAAACAACTCTTTGGCCCACTCAGTGCACGTTGATCATTGAACAGCCATTCACATTAGTTCCATGTCATCCCACTTACTCATCTGCTCCCTATACATTAGGGGCGATTTTTACAGGAACCAATTAATCTCCAAACTTGCAAGTATTGTGGGAGGAAACCAGTGCACCTGGAAACTTGCTGGATCGCAGGGAGAACATACAAATTCCATACGGACAGCACCTGAGATCACGATCGATGTGAGGGGCAAGTTATTATTTTTTTTTTGCGTAGTTGTGGGTGCCTGGATTTTGCTGCCTGGGTGATGGTGGAGACAGATATGGGAGTAACATTTGTCAAGAGAGAGTTAGATACAGCTCTTAGGGCGAATGGAATCAAGAGATATGGGGAGAAAGTAGGGGAGAAAATCATGGCTATTTTGGATGATCAGCCATGATCATATTGAATTGCAGCGATGGCTCATTGGGCCAAATGGCCTGCTCCTGCACCTATTTTCCATGTTAAAGGCTTTTAGACTGGCACATGGATATGCATAGAATGATATGGATTTATGTGCAGGCAGAGGAGATTAGTTTAAACTGGCCTTCTGTTGAGCAAGGATACAGTGGGCTATATTGGCTGTTCTAATGGATGTGTTTGGCTATCAGTGGCTGTATTGTCTTCTGTAATCAAAGTCTTGCTGGAGTAAAATGGGAAGCATCTGAAGCTAGGACAACCCAGCGACTTAAAATAAAATGTATAAGTCAGAGTTAATTCCATGTTTTCCACTGCTGTGCATCTTACTAATACATGTGATGTGACAACGACTTGTGGGAACTAAACCCCAACTGTTTTCTTTCAGCTGCTGAGCGAACATTTCTGCAGCACCTTTTCGCAGTAATGAAACACTCTGAAGTGCAGTGACTTTTGTTTCATGCTTGCTGCGTATTGCCAACAATCTTTTATTTCAGATTGTTAGTAACTGCTGCGTCCTGCCTCTCGCCCTTCTGGGAACGTTTTCCTTTGTTTTCAATTTTCTCCCTGGTTGACCTCGTTCACCCACCAACTGGAGAGTTTAGTTTGGAGACGCAGTATGGAAACTGGCCTTTTGGCCCAGCTGGTCATGGCCGGCCAGCAATCATGAGTGCACTAGCTCTATCTTCAATCAAATCAAATCAAATCCAACAAACTTTATTGTCATACATCGATGTATGCAATTCCAAACAAAATTCCGTTGCATTTGGCTCCCCGTGCCGATAATAAACAGAAGGATAAAATGGATAAAAGGATAAAATAGACAATGGTGGCAGCCCATTACATGGCATTCAGGAGTCTGATGGCTCGGGGGAAGAAGATGTTGCAGAACCTTGATGTTCTGCTCCTTATGCTACGATATATTTTGCCCGAGGGCAGCAGAGTGAACAGTCCGTGATGGAGATGTGTGGGGTCTTTTATATACTGCTGACCTTAGACGCGCAACGTTTGGTCGCAATATCCCCGATTGAGGGGAGAGAAGTCCCGATGATTTTTTCAGCTGTCCTCACCACTCTCTGCACGGACTTCCAGTCGGAGGCTTTACAGTCCCCAAACCAGACAGAGATACAGCCGGTCAAAATACTCTCTAGGGGCGGGTTGCACTCTAGGGGCGATTTTAGCCAGCTCCAAACCTGCATGTCTTTGGAATGTGGGGGGGAAACCGGAGCACCTGGTGGAAACCCACACTGTCACAGAGACAAAGTACAGACAGCGCCCGTGGTCAAGATCGAACCCGAGTCTCCGGCGCTGTTAGGCAGTAACTCCATAGCTGCACCTCTGCCGCCCCAAAGCTTAAAGGTGTGTAACCGCAGACTCCACAGCAACACAGACCTTCCCATCAATGTCCCCCATCTCTCACACTTATCTATTCACTTCTCCAGTTCTGATGAAGAGTTATTGTCCTTAAACATGAACACTGTCTCACTGCTGATGCTGCCTGATCCTGTTTTTATTTTTCACACTACTTTGATGACTGAGAATGCCACTCAGCCCATCAAGTTAATGCCACTGCTCAAAGCAATCCTATCCATTCTATTCTCATTTTAAAAATTCCCAGTGACCTCCTCATTCTCAACCGTAACAATGCCCTTGATTCTTCTTCTTCTCCCCACCTACACTCAGCGCAATTTACAGCGAGCGGGTTAACTTACCAATTCGCACGTCTTTGGGATGAAGTAGAACACCTTGGGGAAACCCATGTGGTCACAGGGAGAATGTGCAAAGTCCACACATAGCCAGTACCAGACTGAAACCAGGCTCGGATTGAAGCTGGACTAGAGACACATGTGGCAGCGGCACTCCCTGCCTGGCCACTGTACGGATCAAAGATTGCTGATTTCCACTGCCTGCATTTTTTCCTTTTGACTTTTGCATCCTGGTTTTGCATCTGGCAACCCAGATTCAAAGTTCAATTGGAGTGATGTTTCAACTCTGAAACTACTGAATCGTGCTACTCAACTGAACTGGTACAGATAATGAATTAATTCCTCTACTTTGGCAAAGGTTTTTACCCTGTTAACATGACCAACAATTGGACATGGTCATTACATTTAAACTTAAGTTAAGCTTCAGCCCAACATTCAATGTCATTAAATAAAGTTGATGCCACAAAGTTGAACAAGATGGCGGCCAATGCTGCCTTTGTGTAACCTGCTATCGTGCGCTGTTGACGTGGCATGATTGTGCAGAATCTATAGTAAGATTGTCACTAAACTATGCAAAAAATAATCTCACTATACCTCAGTAAATGTGACAATAACGTACCATTTTCAATGACCATTAGTGGTGATGTCACTAGTTCTAACCAGGCCAAGATGGTGCTGAAGCATGGCGACTTTGGACACTGGTCCCGGGATCATCCGATACAATCATAGAAACATAGACAATAGGTGCAGGAGTAGGCCATTCGGCCCTTCGAGCCTGCACCGCCATTCAATATGATCATGGCTGATCATTCAACTCTGTATCCTGTACCTGCCTTTTCTCCATACCCCCTGATCCCTTTAGCCACAAGGGCCACATCCAACTCCCTCTTAATGAACTGGCCTCAACTACCTTCTGTGGCAGAGAATTCCAGAGACTCACCACTCTGTGTGAAAAATGTTTTCCTCATCTCGGTCCTAAAGGAATTCCCCCTTATCGTTAAACTGTGACCCCTTGTTCTGGACCTCCCCAACATTTGGAACAATCTTCCTGCATCTAGCCTGTCCAACCCCTTAAGAATTTTGTACGTTTCTATAAGATCCCCCCCTCAATCTTCTAAATTCCAGCAAGTACAAGCCAATTCTATCCAGTCTTTCCACATATGAAAGCCCTGACATCCCAGGAATCAGTCTGGTGAACCTTCTCTGTACCCCCTCTATGGCAAGAATATCTTTCCTCAGATTTGGAGAACAAAACTCTATGCAATACTCCAGCTGTGGTCTCACCAAAACCCTGTACAACTGCAGTAGAACCTCCCTGCTCCTATACTCAAATCCTTTTGCTATGAATGCTAACATACCATTCGCTTTCTTCACAGCCTGCTGCACCTGCATGCCTACTTTCAATGACTAGTGTACCATGACACCCAGGTCTCGTTGCATCTCCCCTTTTCCTAATCGGCCACCCTTAAGATAATAGTCTACCCTCCTGTTTTTGCCACCAAAAGTGGATAACCTCACATTTATCCACATTATACTGCATCTGCCAAACATTTGCCCACTCACCCAGCCTATCAAAGTCACCTTGCAGCCTCCTAGCATCCTCCTCACACCTAACACTGCCCCCCAGCTTCATGTCATCCGCAAACCTGGAGATGTTGCATTCAATTCTCTCGTCCAAATCATTAATATATATTGTAAATAGCTGGGGTCCCAGCACTGAGCCTTGCGGTACCCCACTAGTCACTGCCTGCCATCCTGAAAAGGACCTGTTTACTCCTACCCTTTGCTTCCTGTCTGCCAGCCAGTTCTCTATCCACATCAATACTGAACCCCCAATACCGTGCGCTTTAAGTTTGTATACTAATCTCTTATGTGGGACATTGTCGAAATCCTTCTGAAAGTCCAGATATAACACACCCACTGGTTCTCCCTTATCCACTCTACTAGTTACATCCTTGAAAAATTCTATAAGATTCGTCAGACGTGATTTACCTTTCATAAATCCATGCTGACTTTGCCCAATGATTTCACCAATCCTATTACGCTTGTTTAAATCTCTATTCCATTTGGAAATCTATGAGGTTTTCCAGCTGAACTGTTCTAGTACTTTGTTTCTCTTTGCTCTCGCTCTTGTATTAGTGTTTGTCATGACTATTTCATGTATAGATTAGTTTTATTTCACTTGACAGCACACACATAGCACACTTTCCATTGTACCTTGGTACAGGTAACAATAATATACCAGGACTGACACAAGATCAAACATGAACTATTTAAAATATCCAGGAAAATGCACAAGATTTATTGAAGCAACAGCTTATTTTTGGCTGTGCCACATATTTACTCAAAACACATTTTATTTGGTCTTCAATTCATTTGGGTGAAAGCTCAGATTTGATTTCCTTTTTTTTAACGAGAGGTTTTATTAAACATTGATTTTAAATCTAAAGGACTCCTGTGTGTGTGTGTGTGATTATGGGGACTAACCATATCACAATGGACGATATTGGTGGCCTGACTCTTGCAATGATATGCCATATTTATTGAGGAGAAGCTGCGATTTCTCTGCTAAACTTTCTTGTCCATGCTCGAGGACACATTCTCAAATTGTTCAGTTTGTTACTTTGGGATGCCAGTGAATTCACATGAGCTCTGTGATCTCTCTAAAACTGCTCCGAAATTATTATTGCTCGGGAGCCAGAATCCATGGCTAAATAATAAATTGTTAAGCTTGTTAGAATATTTAATATAGTTCTCAGTATAATATACAATGAAGCTGGCTTCTTTATGGTTCATACAGCATGCTAAAAATTTATGGTTCAGACTCCAGTCTGTTGTTTTGGAACAAACGTGATTATTAATCAAGAATTGTGCTTGTGCTGACCTTGGTGCAATTAGTTATTGGTTCATTAATTGTTTTTCCACAGAACAGGGGGTCGTTATTGGCAGCCTCTGTTTGTAATGCCGATGGTGTCCTTGAGTAAGGCTGGGGCTACTACTGCTAATCTCCGTCTCTGGAATTCTTGCCGACTCAGGTGATTCTTGTGCCATCTCACACTGCCAGAGCCCTTGACAGAATCAGTTATGCGTGCTCATCACTCGCTGTGGTATGTTCATTGGAAGTACTGCTGAGTGGAAGCCATTAAAGGCTCCTGTCAAGCTATCACTTCACTCTTGGATGCTTTTTACTGTGCTGGAGCTGATGGTTCATCTTCCCACTAATTCTGTTAGCTCAGGAGTTCCCCATTCTGCCTTTGCACGCTCTGCTCCTCCTCCGTATCAATGGCTTCCACTCACCATTGCTTCCACATCATTCCTGGTGACTTCCCTGCATGGATGCTTACAAATTCCAGCCTCCTTGTTCTGCATCAGCTGAAGCAGTTTGTCTCTGTTCTCACACCTCGCTTGCTCCGCGCTTCCCCACGTCGCAATTTTTTTTTTTCCATGGTGGCAAATAATCAATGAAAACTCCGGACTCCACACTCCAGCAAAACCTAGTGACTCGCTCAATTTTGCACGCTTAAATTCATATTTCAACTTTGTGCCACAACTTGAAGATACAAACTGTCTCAAGCAGAAAGTGAGGGCCAATAAAATAAAATGATTAGTGACACTTGATGTGTTAGAATCTCAAGTGGTCTTGACGTGTAAATGTACGTTTAACGATGCAAGGTAAACATTAGTGTTGCTTCCTCAGTAAAAGGTGTCGATGTGGTTACGTTTGAACATTCTGCAGAGGGGAATAGAGGAGACAGTTTTAGAGATACAGCACGGAAACAAGTACTTCCGCCCACCGAGTCTGCACCGACCGGTGATCCCCACACGTGAACACTATCCGATACACACTAGGGACAATTTACAGTCATACCAAGCCAGTTAACCGACAAACCTGTGCGCCTTTGGAGAGTGGGAGAAAACTCTTGGCGAAAACCCACGCGGCCACGGGGTGAACGCACAAACTCCGTACAGACATCGCCCGCAGTCAGGATCAAACACGAATCTCTGGCGCTGCGAGCACTGTAGGCAGCAACTCTGCCGCTGCTGCAAGGTGATTAAAATCGGACCCATTCCGCTTTGTGAAAAACATCCAGTGGTCGGGGAGGAAGGTGGAAGAGAATGGGACATGGGATTAATTTAACAAACAGCTGGATGCTTTGGGTAGACGTATGCCGAGGTTAGTTGACTGAAACAGTTCAAGTGGACTGAAAGGACTTCCTCGTCTGGCCTGAAGTACTCGACACCTTCCTGTCCTAATGAGAATGAATAACCTTAGGTAAATGTATTCAGAAAAACAATGTATTTAATATGATTGTCTGTCACAAAGTGAGTATGTCATCAGATGTGATTTATGTACCACTTTGAGCTGGATAATAATTCACTCACAATGAGTAGCACATGTGAACTATGCAGTCAGTGTCATGAATAGAATGTAAATCAGACTGGATAGCTGCCCTCAATGTATCCTTTATTTATTTTTTCCTTATCTCTGCAGATTTGATTACTTTCACCTCCTGCGCAGGATGGCGATCAATTGTAAATCTTACTAAAAGCTAATGGTTTTTTTGGTGCAATGGTGATTTTAAAAAAAAGATGTTGAGCCTCTGTATAGTAGTGAGATGTACTCTAATTAATTGTGAAAAGTTAAGCAAATGCACTGCATAATGTGCAAGGTCTTCAGCTATATGTGGCTGGGCTAAATATCGGTGCTTTTAAATTAGCTGTGTCCTTTAGTGCAGAAGTATGCTCTCAAACGCCCAGTCCCGTGAGTTTCCCGTGGCAGCAGCAATTCTACTGTCCTTTTCACCACTGGTCTGCAGGTAGATATCAATCAACTACAGAAATTGATTTTCCCCTCTTTACCAAATCTCAAGTCAATGTCTAAATAATGAGCATGGATTAACGTCGCCCATTCCTTCTCTCCAGAGATGCTGCTTGGCCCGCTGAGTTACTCCAACAATTTGTGCCTATCTTCGGTTTAAGCCAGCATCTGCAATTCCTTCCTACACATAAGCACGGATTTGTTTAGTTTAGAGATACAGCGCGGAAACAGGACCTTTGGCCCATCGAGTCCGCACTGACCAGCGATTCCCTGGGCATTAACACTATTCTACACACACTAGGGACAATTGACACTTATACCAAGCCAATTAACCTGCAAACCCATACGTTTTTGTGGGAGGGAACTGGTGATCCTGGCGGAAACCCACGCGGTCACAGGGAGAACGTACAAACTCCATAACAACTCCCCCATAACATCCGAAAACCCCTAATGTGAAATTGAATAAAGCCCCTCTGATAACTTTGGTTTGAATAGCTTAAAGGAAATAAAACTACAACATGGCTAGCATGGACATGTTGGGCCGAAGGACCTGTTTCAGCCTTGACCTTCTGACTCTATAAACAAGCAAAAACGTCGAGTGATATGGTCTCATTGCAGAATATTCCTTTTGATTTCCTCATTGGTTTTTGCTGCATTTTCTGTGTCTTGCTCAAACTGTCTTGAGCAAGTTCCAATTCTAGATTACCAATCACAACCTGAATCTCCCATTGGCAGCTCCAGGTGACAGTGTAAGCAGAGTTTTGATACTCCCACCTGAATGTAGAGGTGCTGAGCTTCCACACAATTGATCCCTGGGGTCTAGCTGATTCCAACAAATAGATGATCCTCCAGGAATACACGTGTTTGCAAGGATTCCCCTGTATTAATCTGTAGAAACAATGAACACTTAATTTTCTTTTTTGCAACAAACATGGATCACTTGAATTTGTTGAATTGTTTAATTATTTTTGTGCTTGCCATTTTCATCTTGATGATTTTATTTTAAATGTTTCGGGAAGCATGTTTAATATATAATATTTTTGAATGTAAATGTGAATGTTGGAGGCATTCATAGATTTAAGTTCTTTGATGGCGTTGATAAGAGGTTTCAGTTGAGTTTATTGTCACGTGTACTGAGGTACGGTGAAAGGTTTTTGCTGTGCGCTAACCAGCCAACGTAAAGACAATACATGATTACAATCGAGCCATTTACAGGGTATGGACACTGATAAGGGAATAACGTTTAGTGCAAGGTAAACCTGGTAAACTCCAATCAAAGATAGTCCGAGTGTCACCAATGAGGTAGATAGCAAAGATCCTATAGCGGAGCAAGATAGACCACTCCTGCTAAATGCAATGGGCTGACGTGTAGTACGCAACGGAACGAGGGCCTTTTTTTTTCATCCATTTCCGTAACCGGACCCAACCCGCAGTGTAATCAACGTTGCGGGGGCAACAGTTTGTGTTAATAAATTTAAATTCTGAAAATGAGGAGAAGATTTTTACCAAAGAACTTTTATTTTTACGAGAGATGTTTCCGTAACCGGCTTCCGTCTCCGCACTATTATCCTATGGGATCTTTGGTGGGGAGACGGAAGCCGGTTACGGAAGTGGGGCCTGAAATTAACCATGAATCTGCCCATGACCGTACTATGTCTTTTTCGTCGAGTGGACTATCTGTAGGATCTTTGGTAGATAGTATTTCAGGACTGCTCTCTAGTTGTGGGAGAGTGATTCAGTACCTGATAACAGCTGGGAAGAAACTGTCCCTGAATATGGAGGTGTGCGTTTTCGCATTTCTATATCTTTTCCCCGTTGGGAGAGGGGAGATAAGGGAGCGGCCAAGGTGCAACTCATCCTTGCCAAGGCAGCGTGAGGTATGAATGGAGGTGAGGTTTCACCAGGTAGCTAATCAATTCTATGGGTGGGACTTGTTGTGGTCCCACCATGTGATGCTGTGATTGGCAGGACTTAGTGGGCTGGGTTTCCTCTAGGTAACATCATGTTTTGTAATTGTGGATATAGATGGCGCATCTGTCAGGTGACGATGTGTGTACTAGTGTTTCATATGTTGTATGGCAAAGAATCAAAACTGGAACCATCTTATTTAGGATTAAAATCAAGATGCTTTTTCTACATGCAAAGGCTAAGTAAAAGGTTCAACTTCTTCCTAAAGGTGATAGATATTTGGGGTCCATTGGAACTGAGATTGGCTGACTGGGTCCGATGAAAGGATGTAAAGCGATGAGGGTTAATGAGACTGAGCTACACCTCAGCCTTGATCGAACTTAATGGCAAGACTGGTGCATGGCGGTTCAGCGGTAGAGTTGCTGCCTTTCTGCGCCAGAAACCCGGGTTCAATCCTCACCACGGGTTCTGCCCGTACGGTTTCTCCCTGTGACCGTATGGGGTTTTTTTCCCCGGGTTTTCACCAGGTTTCCTCCCACACCCCAAAGACGTACAGGTTTGTAGATTAATTGCCTTGGGTAAAGTTATAAATTGTCCTGAGTGTAGGATAGTGTTAGTGTGCGGGGATCGCCGGTCGGCGCAGGCCGATGGGGCCTGTTTCCGCGCTGTATGTCCTGACGAAACTAAACAGTCATGAGCAGATAAATGTCAATCCTTTTCCTGTCGACCTCTTCACTGAAAGTAGATTTTCTTTTCTATATTTAGCCAAATGCATCACAGCGCCCACGTAGATCAAGATATCTCGGTGGTTAAAGAGTTGTGTAAAAAATAAAACGTGGAAACTGTGATAAATGAAACAAATAAGAGACAGATTTTCCATAATATATCATCTTTGTGTGTTGTCAAGGTTCCGAAGCACTTCTTTTTGCGATGTCTAACTGTGTCCAGAAGCACTGGTGCAGTGTGTCAGAAGCACCGAGATGAATGGCCGGCTTATTTATTGTAGTAACTGTTATCCCTGGGCACTTCATGAACATAAAACATTGTCGGAAGAAGCAGTCAGTTGGCTCCCTCGTGACTGCTCTACCATTCAATCCAATTATGAACGATTTTTCACCTTGCCACCATTTTCCTGCACTAGTTCTGTACCCTTGATATCTCAATCTCTATCCTCAATGAAGGTTTTCATTTATTGATTACATTTTTTAAAATTTTATTATCTATGAGTATTTACAGGCCTGTTATGCTCTGCCAGTAAGAATTTCATTGTTCCATTGTTTAATTTGACAGTTAAACACTCTTGACTTGATGTCCTCACTAAAAGTGACCCCACAAACCTTCTGAGTGAAGATATTCTCCATCCTGATTGGCAACCCATCTATTTGGAGACCATGGCCCTTTGTTCTAGACATCGCCAAGCGTGTGGAGGCAATACTCTTACATCGATTGTGTCAATTGCATCCCTGTATATCGGCGAGACCAAGCGCAGGCTCGACGATCGATTCGCTGAACACCTCCGCTCAGACCCCCGGAACATACCTGATCTCCCAGTTACTCAGCGCTTTAACTCCCCCTCCCATTCCCACACTGACCTTTCTGTCCTGGACCTCCTCCACTGTCAGAGTGAGGCCCAGTGCACGTTGGAGGAACAGCACCTCGTATTTTGCCCCAGCTCATTGACTTCTCTAACTTCATGTAACCCTTTCTCTCCACCCCCATTGAACATTGACTTCTCTAACTTCATGTAACCCTCTCTCTCCACCCCCTTCCCTTTCACAAATTCTCCGACCAGTGTTACTGTCTCCAACTACATGTTATCTCTGTTTGCTTTGTTACCTTCTCCCAGCTCATAATTATAACCATATAACCATATAACAATTACAGCACGGAAACAGTCCCTCTCGGCCCTTCCAGTCCGTGCCGACCATTTGTTTTCCCCTAGTCCCATCTACCTGCACTCAGACCATACCCCTCCATTCCCTTCACGTCCATATACCTATCCACTTTACTCTTAAATGTTAAAATCGATCCTGCCTCCACCACTTCTGCTGGAAGCTCATTCCACACAGCCACCACCCTCTGAGTAAAGAGGTTCCCCCTCACGTTACCCCGAAGCCTCTGACCTATTATCTATTCTACATTTCCTTGATCTCCATTCCCTTGTCTGAAGAAGGGTCTCGCCCCGAAACGTCACCTATCTCTTTCGCTCCTTAGATGCTGCTGCACCCGCTGAGTTTCTCCAGCCTTTTGTGTACCCTCCATTCCCTTTGTCCCGTTTTCACACCTTACACTTCCTTATGTATATGCTTCCTTATCTATGTACTTCCCACACCCCTGACATCCGTCTGAAGAAGGACCTTGACCCATTGCTTCTCTCCAGAGATGCTGCTGTCCCGTTCAGTTACTCCTGCGTTTTCCACCGTGTCGAGCTCTGGAAGCAATTTTGCATCGAGTATCTTGTTGGGACACTGGCACTGTTGCAGCATCTGGCATTCTTAGTTAATTCTTGACATAGTGTGGGGGTGAAGTGGGTTGACCAGATGGCTTCTGTGCGAGTGGGGCTCTCGAGGGGAGGTAGAGAGGTTTCATGCACTCTTGCTGAAGATGGTTATAAATACTTCAGTTTTGACTTTGGCAGTCACATGCTGGGTTCTGTGCTCTTGGAGCTTTCTCCTCGTTAGAGTTTTTGTGTCCATGACTATTCATGACTGGATATGGCAGAGTCTGTCGTGTTTTGACCTGATGCATGACTTGTGGAGTCTTCTTATCGCGTCCACACACAAGATTAGAAGATGTTCAGCCAGAAGCGAACACGCTGTGCGGCATCTGCATGCAATGGTGTCTGTCTTGTCGCTTCTTGTGCCTGGTGATGGCAAGATTGGTGAAAACAGGGCCTCGACGTGAACGCTCTTTCCCTGACCCCTCTTGTGGAATGACTGAGCTCTCTTTTTATTTCTGAGCTGCCCAAACCCACCCTGACTGTTTGTATCATGGCCTGATATGGCAATTCCAATGCACAGGAATGCAAGAGGCTGCAGAGAATGGTGCACTGCAGAAGACGCTAAAGCGGATGGTATGAAGATGATTATCAAAAACTAGCAGGATCTTGATCAGTTGGGCAAGAGGTCTTTGATCAGTTGGGCAAGTGGGCTGAGGAATAATTGAAGCAGTTCAATGCAGATGAAGGTGAAATGGTGTATTTTGGGAAGTTGGGACAGGACCTATGCCCTGGGGAATGTGGTAGAGCAGAGGGATCTAGGACCACATGTACGTAGATCCTTGAAAATGGTGTCACAGGTCGATAGGGTGGTCAAAAAGGCTTTTGGAACATTGGCCTTCATCAGTCAGAGCACTGAATACTGAAGTTGGGATGTGTATGAAGGAATTCTGGTTTAAACCAAAGATTGACATAAAATACTGGAGTAACTCAGTGGGACAGGAAGCATCTCTGGAGAGAAGAAATGGGTGAGACCCTCCTTTGGGATGTTATGTTACAGTTATACAAGATGTCGGTGAGGCCGTATTTGGAGTATTTCAGTTTGGGTCATCCTGCGATAGGAAAGATGTTGTTCAGCCAGGAAAGGGCGCTCGGAGAAGATTTATGTGGATATTGCCAGGACGAGAGGTAGAAGTTGGGCAGGCTAGGTATGATTTCTTTGGCTGTTATTTGACGGATCTGTTAAAAGGTCTATGAGGTACTCCCCAGAATTTAATGTGGAGAAATTTATGGGATAGACAGGACCCCGTCTGCTTTCAAATTGGATCAAGACGAAGGAAGGGGCACATTTGATATGTGGTAAGAGTCTGAAGTAGAATTGGAAGGGTGCAGAATTATGCAACCAAACTTTTACTCACTTGAGTGCTGACATTTATTAGAAGATGATGACTGCGACCACTTCAAGGACACGTGCTCCAAGACAGCAGCTGGTTAATTTCTGCCTCTTACGCCTCATTGAATGAATGATACTTTGTTGGCGCATGTACCAAGTACTGTGTAAAGGTTTGTTTTGCGAACAACCTGGGCAGTGCACAAGTGTCTCCATGTGTTGGTGTTGACAAAGTTACAGAGGTACAACTGGTCCTAGCTACTGCCGGCCGCCACAGGTGGCTTTGATCCCTCCCCCACCCTCTCGGCTTCCCCCCTCCCTCTCGGTCCCTCTTGGCCTCCCCCCCCCCCCCCCCCCCCCTCCCTTCGCCCTCACCCATCGACGTCGGTGGCTCGTCATACGAAGGAAATAATTCCCACTCGACCCGTGGGAATGTGACATGGGTCAAGTTTTCTAAAAAGCTTCAAGTCTTGAGGCCATGTTTATTAACCGAGTGCTGAGGAATCGCCTTCAGAATTAGCACAGGCGCACGTTGTCAATTTGGAGGAATAGTGACCTTGCAGAGACTCTGTGATGAATGGCCCTCAAAATACTGAAGGGAAGATGGTACATTATGTCCACCTATACTAACGTTGCACAAGTCTTCAGCTCGCCGGCAGTAATACACATCATTCATTGACTTTAATTGCATTAGTATAGTATCTTCAGATTACAATTGAATTTCCTCAGTCAGAAAATGACTTCATTGTCATTATATGTATGAACTCTGCCAGAATAGCTAATGCTCAAAGTTCATGTGCGGACACGTCCCACTTTGCTTTTGATTCCCCTCGACTTAATCCCAGGCATCACATGCACTGAACCGTCGGTATATCGAAGCTGTCTGTGACATGGCTACCAGCTTGTACTTTGATAGAATACATATGGTACAGTGCAATGTGAATGCTGCTGCTTCCAGCAATCCCGGTTTACATGGCGTTTAGGAGGAAATAAACATGAGTGGACTTATTTCACGATGTTGGTCACGCTAATAAAAAAAATGTCATCTAAAAATTGATATTTCATCTTTAATGATCAGTCAAATACTTGCGGAAGTAAGCATCGTACATAAACGTCGAGGGTTAATAATCTGGAAAATAACTTTCAGTGACAGTGCAGCCTCAATGGTAAATGAACCCAAATTAATTGGACTATATTTTTTCCCCCAAAGCACACGTTTAAAACCTATTGTGTCTTCCCTTTACTGCTGAAGAGAGATGGTCAGGCACAATTCCATACTTCATGCAGGAAATTAAACATTCAAGAGAACAAATTAATCGGCGGAGACTGACGATGAGAGAGTCTGTTAATTATTCTAGTCAGTGAGTTAAGGGTGAAATGCTTTTAGTTTCTCTCTTTGTGGTGTTTTAAAGTGAAGATTGTGTCAAAAGAAATGCCAGCCAGCTGGCCTGCTGAAGTCAACGGTTAAATGAATATTCCCGTTAACTTTCTGATACTAGTGATGTTTTAAAAAGCCATTTATCCACCGATGATGCTGACATCAAGAATTGGTCTTTGCAAAAATCTATGTGCATAAAATTCAGGCAAGACCAACAGATTGAGGACTCTACAGATGACTACAAAACAAAAAATACTTGAGGGAAATTGAACAGGAAGCCTGCCATTTTAGATCCTTTAATTGTTAATTGGCTTGATCATCGAATTATCATTCATAACACAAATAGGATTCTTGTCTGGGCCATGCTGAAGGGTTTGCCAGGATTTGTGAACAACAGACTATAGTTTAGAGGGTATTCTTGGTGTATAGCCAGTGTTTTCCCCTTGGAATGAGATTGCTGCTAATAGTGGCTCGTACACATTTTTCCTCCACCCTTCTTGGCATTTTTATTTTGCTCTCCAGCGCATCAGTTTTAAATTCAAATTGAAATCTTTGCAGGGTCAAAGAAAGACGAGGACGAGGAGCAGAGAGGAATGAAAATAATGGGGGAGCCGCAGTGATACCGACCTTCCTGTCGCCTGTGTTGGTTTCAAAATGCAGTTTCTCTCTAGTTTCCTCTTGCTTTTAATCCTCTGCTGTGAGGATTCGGTCACCATCTGGATTTTACAACTTTTCTCACCCAGTAATACTGCTGTGCAGAGCAGCTGACACCAATATCTCTGCTGCCTGATTTAGCAATGCAGGGCCCTTGGAAAACAGACAACATTCTGAGAGAGGCTTTGCTCTACATAGCTATTTCATCGACTCTTCACCACCAGCCTTAGTAGTACTGTGAGTGAATGGTCAGTCGTTTGACCGATGTGATATTCACCTATTGGTATGTGTGTGTGTGTATATACAAAATATCAAACAAAATTAAATGTATTTGTTAGATTTAGCTCTTAGGGCAAATGGAATCAAGGGATAAGGGGAGAAAGCAGGAACGGGGAACTGATTTTGGATGATTGCCATGATCATGTTGAATGGCGGTGCTGGCTCAAAGGGCTGAATGGCCTACGCCTGCGCCTACTTTCTATGAAACTGTCCAAGACCTTTAACACAATGTCTCTTTTAGAGGTGCTCTGGTCTTTTATAGAACATTGAACACAGTACAACACAGGAACAGGCCCTTCGGCCCGCAATGTCTGTGCTAACACAATGCCATGTTACAGTAATCTCCTCTGCCTGCACACGATCCATCTCATTCTCCACATGTACATGTGCCTCTTAAATCTAAATGCTTCTTAAACAACTATCATATGGACCGAAGATAGACGCAAAAAGCTGGAGTAACTCAGCGGGACAGGCAGCATATCTGGAGAAGAGGAATGGGTTTCGGGTCAAGACCCTTCTTCAGACTGAGAGTCAGGCGAAAGCTGACCTTTATCACCACACGTTACAATGGGTTCAGGCACCCACTGTAAATAGCTCGTTCTAAGCTCCCCCAGTCTGGTTTCAGTCAATAAAATACTGAATCAAGCACTTGAGCAACTAAACTTTACTTTGGATAATACAACAACAGTTCCCCAATACAATACCTAACCACCGCTGGTTCGATCCTTGTAAATGTGTGGTCAAGCCCTTCTAGTCTTGTGCAAGCAGAGACACTCCAAAAGGTCACGCAGTCCCAAGTGCTCATCCGGAAGATCGACAAAGGACCTCTTGGGGCAGCCTTTTATAGGTCCCCGAAGCTTGAGGGGCCGAACTACATGGGGGTGGTCTCTTTCTAAACCAATCAAACATATTGATAATAACAGTACATAATTGACAGCTCTCCAACCCAATAATATAATCTTATATACATTGTATTCGAAAGAAGCTTCCAGAAGGAAGCCAACACAGATGATCAGTGCATCATGTGCCCTGGGATTCAAACAGTTCCTCCAAGGCTCAACATCTCAACCAATCAACAACTAACAAAGTAAGGCTTGCATTGACCCAATCAGTTCTATGCATATTCCACCTCATTGTAAGAACATTGCAGATGTCCCATTCATTCTCTGCAGCACTTATCTGGGCCACAGACATGCTGGCACCATTCAGCAGCTTGTCTCAGTTCTGCAGAGGCACATTTAACTTAACCAAACTAGCCTAGCAGCACCTAAGTACTTAATTTTAATACCATGGCTGCTCCAATTTAGCCAGGATTTACACCACCACTTCTGTATAAAACAAAAACACTTGTGCATCTCCTTAAAGCTACGCCCTCTAGTCTTTCACATTACCATTATGAGAATATGGTTCTGACTTTCTTTCCTTTCTCCGACTCTCCTAACTTTATATACTGAGAGAATATCCTCGTACTGCATTAGCAAAGGCTTGCCGTTTTTGTGGGAGCATTTTCAGAATGAGTGGGCTGACTGTGATAACAGGGAGATCTGTCTGAGACAGGAATGTATTTAGAATGTGTTTTAAATAACCTACTGACTAATGTAGTGTCTCAGTCTGGGAGATCATCACTTATTCTCAGCCCTCTCTGCTGTAGAGTGTGATGCGGGTTGAATAGATCGACCAGTCTTCTGCCACAACAAAGTGAGCCTGAATGCTCCCATTAACTAGTTTAATGAGTGGATTCAATGCAGGTCGGAACCGTGCAAATTTGTGAAGAACACAATATGATTGAGGGTCAATGATCCCTTGGGCTGAGTTATCGTCCCCTCCAGTTATTCGAAGGAGTCAAATATACAGAGAGAAGTAAAGCAAGAGCTAACTTCAAGATCAGTTCCTCTTCTGCTCTTTCAGGGAGTGGCACAGCTGGTAGAGGCACTCATTCACAGTGCTAGGGACACTGGTTCAATCCTGATCTTGGGTATTGCCCGTGTGGAGTTTGGATGAAACGGGCCCTTTGGCCCATTGAGTTCTTAACTGCCATCAACCACCCATTTTCCACAAATCCTATATTAATTTGATTTTAGTTTGGAGATATAGCATGAAAGCTGAACCTTTGGCCCACTGAGTTTGTGCCGATCATCGAGCACCCAGTACACTGGTTGTATGTTATCCCACTTTCACATCCTACAGACTAGGGGCAATTTACAGCAATTAATTAACATGCAAGCCTGCATGCCTTTGACAAGTGGGAGGAACCCGGAGAAAACCCACTCGGGCATGGGGTAATCGAACAAGCTCTGCACAGGCAGCACCCGCGGTCAGGATGGAACCCGGGTCTCTGGCGCTGTGCCACCCCTGCATCTTCCCCCAGGTTTAACACTCAACTGCAGGCACAGAGCGATTTACAGTTGCCGGGGAAGTGACCAGGCTGAATGTCTTTGGAAAGCTGGAGAAAACGGGTGTACCCAGAGGTAGGACATTAGAGGGAGAGCGTGTGGAGTTTGCATGTTTTAAACCTCTGACTGCATAGATTCCTCTGGGTGCTCCTGTTTCCTCCCACCTTCCAAAGGTGTGCAGGTGGATCGGGTTGGGAACTATGGATTGCCTGAGTGTGTAGTTGAGTCTTAAAATGTGGGAAGAGATGAAGATGATCGGGAATGGAGTGAGGAGGTGACAACAAAATGGTATTAAGGAAGAATAAGTGTAACAAGGGTGGTTGATAACTCAATGGACTATGGGCCTGTTTTTGTTGCTGGATCTCTCGATGAAGCCCTGCAATGTCTCACAAAGACCCTGGTGAACGTTATCCTTCCAAGGCAAGAAGGAATGAATGGTCTGAAGAAGGGGTTTGGCCCGAAACGTTGTCTATTTCCTTCGCTCCATAGATGCTGCCGCACCCGCTGAGTTTCTCCAGCACTTTTGTCTATCTTCGATTTTCCAGCATCTGCAGTTCCTTCTGAAACAAGGCTGGTTTAAACTGAAGATAGACACAAAATGCAGGAGTAACTCAGCGGCACAGGCAGCATCTCTGGAGAGAAGGAACGGGTGATGTTTCGGGTCGAGGAGGTGTCTCTACCTGAAACCTCACCCATTCCTTCTCTCTGGAGATGCTGCCTTTCCAGGGTAGTTGTCCAGAGCCAACTTGCTTCGGAGTTGCGATCTGCAGTTTACCCTTTGCTTCAGTTTTGCTTTCTCGCCTGGTGCTCCACACCCCACCGAAAAATACAAATAATGTTCAATGTTCCCATCCTTCTTCTCCGAGTGCCAGAATTAGCAATGTGGAGGCAGTTTGTTCCAGCACCAGGCCCATCTTTGTTGCAGTTACTGACACCACCCTCCCATTACAGGGATCCTGATGATGATAGTGCAGCAAAGTTAAATGCTAAATGAGCTTCCTGTAATTGTTACGGCAACTTTATTCATGAGTTCGATGAATCACTTGAACGCTGTATTAATTACTGACTGTGTGCAAGCGATTATTCATGGGTGCTCCGAGTCCTTTGGCATGAAGGAACGGATAAGTGGGGGGAATATTGTGGCAGAGAAGATTTTGAAACTAGAGTATGTATTTTCAATGGGATTTGGGCATGAGCGGAGTAAGAAATTCAGCATCCATATTCCGCTGAAAGCTAAACCATGTAAATTGCGTTCAGACTGTGAATCCGTGTGGCTTAATGCCTCTTATTGGAATGAAAGGTTCATTTCACATGTATCTGGCACTTCGCCAATCCAAGGCTTTACATATTTGACCTGCCAACCATTAATTCTGCTTATTTCGATCACACGTTGTTTAGCTGCATGGATAATTCAAAAGGAAAGGCTTTTTGTATTATTTAACATTTTACTCGTCCCGGATCAGGCCATGAATGAAATGTTTATGTTAAGTAATAAGTAGTCTAATCATTACTCACAGAGCGACTGACAACATAGAATATCTTCTTTGGAGTTCATTAAAATAGCTACACTCTTAAAAAAGATGCAATCTCTCAAATGGTTCCCACAATCTTGGGAACCATTTACATAAACTTGCATTTCAGCTCAAACTGCACTAGAATGTTTCATCAGGAGCTCTGGTGTTGGAGATAATTTCTGATGTGATAAAGTTACTACTTGATCATTAAAAAACGGTGTAGAAGAACAGCAATCGGCCCATCAAGCCCATACTATCCAATAATTGCCGGTCAGTGTGTTGCTCTTTCTTCAAGTTCTTGTTCACTATTTGTGTTCTATAGTTCTGTTCGTCATAGCTGCTGCTAAGATATGCATTCCATCTATACTTGTCCTTTCAGTGTTGTCTTTCAACTAATGTATTGTATTGTATATCTGTATTATCATTTTTCCTGAGTACTTACATACCCAGAGGAAACGAAAAAACGTTGCTCAGCCAGTGTCCATTCAGTGTGCGGTAAAAAATAAATAGAAATAAAATTGAAAATACATATATCATGAGTTCCAATCGGCAGCGGCACGACAATGGCTCTGCTTCAGTGTGTCCAGGTTGCAGTTTGGTACGCGATACTTTGGCAGGGGGCAAAGTCAGTTTATCAGTCTTATAGCCTGCGGGAAGAAGCTGAGGAGCATCCTGCTGGTTTTGCAGCTGATGCTCCTGTACCTCTTCCCAGATGGCAGGATGGAGAATATGTGATGCGATGGGTGGTAGGGGTCTTTGATGATGGAGATGGCTCTGCTGGTACATCTCTTCCTGTATATGTCCAGCAGGAAAGGGAGTGGAGCACCAATAGTCCTGCTGGCGGTCTTCACAATCCTGTCCAGTTGGTGCCGTTCGTATGCCTTGCAGCTCCCGAACCAGGAAGTGATGCCGTAGGTTAATGTGCTCTCGATTGTCCCCCTACAAAAAGTTCGTAGGTGTGCAGTGGGGAGACCTGCTTTCCGTAGTCTACTAACATGCCTTCTTGATCAATCGGGCATAAAGTTCTGGAAAGTTATCGTAAGCTTTGAGTCAGTGCTTCCCAAAATATTAACCTCAAACTGATGTAGTTTACTAATTGTGTTTTTTTTTCATTGGACACCCTCCAAGATTTTTTTTGTTCTGCTCCGAATGAATCTGCAAATCACAAGTTAATTTATCTTTTAATTAATCCTTTAATTTGCTGAGACTTTCAATCTGCATTCAAAATCACAACTTGAATGGTTTTCTTCCTCTGTGCTTTACCTGGGAAAATTGCCTTTTCTAAAATTCATTCCCTCCATTTTTTTAATGTCCATTTACTTGTAACTTCCCGACGCTGACGGCTGATTAACAACCTGGACCCTCTTCAATGGTTGAAAACATTAATGCAAGGGTCCAAACACTGAGTCTTGGCAAGATAGACACAAAGTGCTGGAGTAACTCAGCGGGTCAAGCAACATCTCTGGAGAAAAAGGATGGGTGATGTTTTGGGTATGGACCCTTCTTCAGACTTCCGTTCTACGGAATCTAGCTGTTCTAGTGCATGCATAGCAAAAGGTCGGCAGATAGGTTCAGCAATAGTTTAGAAGGTAGACATGTTCTCCTTTATTGACACTGAAGAAGGATCATGACGCAAAACGTCACCTATCCTTTTTTCTCCAGCGATGTTGCCTGACTCACTGAGTTACTTCAGCACTGTGTGTCTATCTTTGGTCTAATCCAGCATCAGCAGTTCCTCTCTACATAGTATGTTTTGGCATTCAGCCTCGGCTAGACCTTAGCTCGAACCTAGTTCACTCAACACAAGAAAAAAATGATGCCATTGTTAAATGTGGCTTTCACGAACACTGTGGCCATCTCTGGGTGCAGTCACTCTTTGAAAGGAATTATACGGAACAGAAATAGGTCCTTTAGTTCCACCGTAAATCCAAGTCCCATTTTCCAATACATATGTAGCCTTCCATGTCTTATCCATTCTAATGTTCATTTGGATCTACCAAGTGAACGTGACTCCATCTCCTCTCAGGCAGAGCCCTTCAGATTCCAACTACCCACGAGGTTAAAAGGTTGTCCTCTTACCCCCTTCAACTCTCCTCCCTCTTACATTAAACGTATTCCCTCCAATTTCATATTTTCTACCTGATCTGCACCACATTTTGTTTACCTCAGCCAAGTTTCTGTCCATCCAGTCTCTCTCAGTGGGTGAAACATTTTAGATTTTGGTTTTAGTTTTAGAGATATAGTGTGGACACAGGCCCTTCGGCCCAAAGAGTCAACGCCAACCAGCGATCCCTGCACACTCGCACTATCCTACACACACGAGGGACAGTTTCCACTTGTACTAAGCCAATTAACCTACAAAACTTGCTTGTCTTTAGAGTGTGAGAGGAAACCAAAGATCTCGGAGAAAGCCCACGCGGGCACGGGGAGACCGTACAAACTCCGTCCAGACACCACCCATAGTCGAGATTTAACCCGGGTCTCCGGTGCTCCAAGCACCGTAAGGCAGCAACTCTACCGCCGTGCTGCCCTAATTTCATTTCAGGAAACAACCTGGTGAATCACTTTGACACCCACACCAGAATAATCATGGCCTCCCTAAAACGCAGTGAGCAGAACGGCGTGCAGTACTCCAGCTGTGGCCTAATTAATGTTTTATATGGTTGTACCATCATCTCTCTGCTCTGATATTCCATGGCTTGGAGAATGAAGGCAATTATGACTTCCCCATCTTGTACACATGTGCTGCTTATTCCGTGTTTCTTGGACTTGCATAATGTGGTCGCTAGTTTCCATGGTATTCTCTTGGGTCCTACTGTTCATCGAAAGGCCTCCCAAAGTCCATCACTATGCATATCAGAACTAGATTCTCCCTGCCCTTGATCTGCCACAGGTACAGGATTGATATTGTCCTGTAACCTTGGACTACCTTCATCACTTTCAAAAATATCATAGTGTTATCTATGAGCATACTACCAATACCTCCAACATTCACATCTGAATCATTAATATAGGTGGTATATAGCGATGGTCCCAGCATCGACATGCTGGTTTAAAATATTGATTAATTTTCAAGTATAGATGATACTTTTCCAAAGCCTTTCCAAGTATAGAAGAATTCTTTCCGTCTGAATTTTTTTTCCCCAAGTTCCCTACCAATGTCTTTCTGGCCCATCATTGCACGATGTAATCCTGCGTATCAGCTTCCAATCATAAAAACAAACCTTTAACCATTAACCTCTGCCATCTTATTACCAAGCCCAATTTGATCCAATTTGCGGACTTGCCCTGGTCCACATGAACGCTAACATTTTGGACGGCATTGAAGTGAGACCTTGTTGAAGGCTTTGCTCAGGGTTATATCGAGTACATCTGCACTGCCCTCATCAATACATTGTGTTACCTCTTCAAAACATACAGTCAAATTGGTCAGCCAGAAACTCCCCGTAACAAAAGTGTGCAGCCAACTGTTGATTGATTACTACCATCCCAAGTATGGATTAATTCTCGCCCTCCGAATTTTTTCCAATAACTTTCCTACCGCTGAATCTTTGGCCTATAATTACCTTGTTTAACCCTGTTGCCCTTATTGATTGCCCTTAAGAATTACATTTGTCCCCCACCGTTCATCTGACATCTCACCTAAAACCAATAAAGGTTTAAAAATCTCTTGCAGAGTCCCAGCAGTTTGCCCTCCTGTCTCCTGTAGAAGACTGAGATGTATCTCATCCGGCCCTGGGCATTTATCTAGCTTTTAAGACTGTTAGCGTCTCCTCTTTCACGGCATGGTTCTACAAGGTCACGGCAGTGCAGCGGTAGAGTTGCTTGCAGTGCCGGAGACCCCGGTTCGATCCCGAGTACGGGTGCTGTCTGTACGGAGTTTGTACGTTCTCCCCGTGACCACATGGGTTTTCTTCGGGATATTCAGTTTCCTCCCACAATCCAAAGACGTACAGGTTTGGCTTGGTATAAGAGTAAATTGTCCCTAGTGTGTGTAGGATAGTGTTAATGTGTGGGATTGCTGGTCGGGGCGAACTCGGAGGGCCGAAGGGCTTGTTTCCACACTGTATCTCTAAACTAAACTAAACTCCTCCTTGAATACTTCAAATTTATGTCCCCATATTTGGTGGGACTTATGTTCTCCTCCCAGCAAACTCCTCCAAGATATGTCAACTCTGTTGCCATATGCAAGATTTGCCTGGTATGAAAAATACAATAGTTCTCACTTCCAGAACAACTGGGCTTTAATAACCCTCTTTTCCCCAAAACTGTTGGTTGCATGGCCAGCACGAGCTCTATCCTCACTGCGATCGGTCATCTCCTTGTACCTAGGGTTCAACCCCGCGTCCCTGCCTGTGTCCTTGGCCAATGGAGGTCACTGAGAAGAGGAAGGGGATGGATAATTCAGATAGCCCTTGCTTTCTCTCTCTCTCCATCCCATCCCCTTCCCAGTTCTCCCACCAGTCCTACTGTCTCCGCCTACATTCTATCTTTGTCCCACCCCCTCCCCTGACATCACTCTGAAGAAGAGTCTCGACCCGAAACTCGCCCATTCCTTCTCTCCAGAGATGTTGCCTCAGCTGATGAGTTGCTCCAGCATTTTGTGTCTACCTTTGATTTAAACCAGCATCTGCAGTTCTTTCTTGCAGACTTCTTAAGTCTGAAGAAGGGTCTCGACCCGAAAAGGTGTCTGAAGAAGGGTCTCAACCCAAAACGTCACCCATGTCTTCTCTCCAGAGATGCTGTCTGTCCTGCTAAGATACTCCAGCATTTCCTGTCCATCTGTAAACTAGCATCTGCAGTTCATATAACCATATAACCATATAACAATTACAGCACGGAAACAGGCCCTTTCAGTCCGTGCTGACCATTTGTTTTCCCCTAGTCCCATCTACCCGCACTCATAGAAACATAGAAACATAGAAATTAGGTGCAGGAGTAGGCCATTCAGCCCTTCGAGCCTGCACCGCCATTCAATATGATCATGGCTGATCATCCAACTCAGTATCCCGTACCTGCCTTCTCTCCATACCCTCTGATCCCCTTAGCCACAAGGGCCACATCCAACTCACTCTTAAATATAGCCAATGAACTGGCCTCAACTACCCTCTGTGGCAGAGAGTTCCAGAGACTCACCACTCTCTGTGTGAAGAAAGTCTTTCTCATCTCGGTCTTAAAGGATTTCCCCCTTATCCTTAAGCTGTGACCCCTTGTCCTGGAGTTCCCCAACATCGGGAACAATCTTCCTGCATTTAGCCTGTCCAACCCCTTAAGAATTTTGTAAGTTTCTATAAGATCCCCTCTTAATCTCCTAAATTCCAGAGAGTATAAACCGAGTCTATCCAGTCTTTCTTCATAAGACAGTCCTGACATCCCAGGAATCAGTCTGGTGAACCTTCTCTGCACTCCCTCTATGGCAATAATGTCCTTCCTCAGATTTGGAGACCAAAACTGCACGCAATACTCCAGGTGTGGTCTCACCAAGACCCTGTACAACTGAAGTAGAACCTCCCTGCTCCTGTACTCAGACCATACCCCTCCATTCCCTTCACGTCCACATACCTATCCACTTTACTTTTAAGGTTCCTTCCTATACACATTCTCTTTCTTCAGTATCTAAAATTTAAAAAAAAAAATTAAATCTGAAGAAAATTAGAGTCTGAAGAAGGGTCTTGACCGGAAACGTCACCTATTCCTTCGCTCCATAGATGCTGCCTCACCCGCTGAGTTTCTCCAGCATTTTTGTTGGAGAAACTCAAAAAAAATTAAAGGCTCATAAAAGCAAGTTGAATTGTTTAATGGTGCCCAAACAAGCTTTTTACAGAATCAAGTTGTGTTATTCTAACAAAATAGAATTACTTTTAAAAATATGTGAATTTAGAGAATGAAACCATTTATCCAGTGAATTTTTAATTAAAAGGAACTGCAACATATTTCACACTTCTGTTCCTAAAGACCAACAGCATTAGAAATAGGGGTGAGAGAAGGCCATTTGCACCTTCAGCTGCCGCCTTCACTTTCTATATCACAGCTAATCTTCCCCTCAACACCATATTCCAGCATTAAAGTCATATCCCTTGATTCCGTTAATATCCTGAAATGTACCCATCTCAGTTGTGAATGTAGATGATGACTATGGCTCCACCAACCTCTATGGTAGAGGATTTCAACCGTTCAGTTGAATGAAGAAAGTCCCTTTCACTTTAATCCTACTTGGCTATCTCTTATTTTGAAACCATGACCTCTAGTTCTTGATTCCTCATTCGGAAGAAACATTCTTCCTGCATCTATCTTTGTCGACCTTGGTATGTTTCAATGAGATCTTTGCTTGGTCTTCCAAGATTGAAGGTCCAGCCTAGTTGGTATCTTCTGATGTGATGGACTGCCCATCTACGAAACCAATCGACAAACCAACTACAATCAGTCTGAAGAAGAGTCCTGGCCTGAAACATCGCCTGTCCATTCCCTCCAGAGATGCTGCCTGACCCGCCGAGTTTACTTTTGGTTTTAGTTTCGTTCACACATCCAGTATGAAAACAGGCCCTTTGGCCCACTAATTCCACACTGACCATCAATCATTTCTTCACACTAATTAGATGTTATCCCTCCTTGCATCCACTCACCCATATGATGGCCAACTCTAAAATTGGGGAGGGGGGGGGGGAACGCGCAAACTCCCCACAGACAGCGTCTGAGGTTGGGATCGAACCCAGGTCTGTGGTACTGTGAGGCAACAGCTCCACCCGCTGCAGCACTGTGCCGCCCCAGCAATCCAGCACTTTGAAGCTGCTGGCAAATTGCCCACCGATAGTGAGTATATTCTTTATGTAAGGAGACCAAAACTACATACTGTACTCATCAAGGCCCTATCTAATTATAGTAAGATATCCGTGCACTTGTACTTAAATCCTCTGGCAACAAAGGCCAACGTGCCATTTGGCTTCCTAACTGACTGCTCCATCTGCATGTTAGATTTCAGTACACAATACCTGGTCCATTTGAATCCACATTTCCCCCATATATCTCCATTTAAAAGTACTAAGTTTCAGTTTGAGGAGGCATCTCAACCCAAAAGGGTCCTTATTCCTTTTCTCCAGAGATGCTGCCTGACCCGCTGAGTTACTCCAGCATTTTGTCCATAAGTTCATACATTCATAAATGATAGGAGCAGGATTAGGCTATCTGGCCATCAAGTCTACTCTACCATTCAATCATGGTTGATCTATCTCTTCCTCCTAACCCCATTCTCCTGCCTTCTCCCCATAACTTCACGTCCATATACCTATCCACTTTACTTTTAAATGTTAAAATCGATCCTGCCTCCACCACTTCTGCTGGAAGCTCATTCCACACAGCCACCACCCTCTGAGTAAAGAAGTTTCCCCTCACGTTACCCCTAAACTTCTGTCCCTTAATTCTCATGTCATGCCCTCTTGTTTGAATCTTCCCTACCCTCAATGGGAAAAAACGTATCCACGTCAACTCTGTCTATCCCTTTCATCATTTTAAAGACCTCAATCAAGTCCCCCCTTAACCTTCTGCACTCCAAAGAATAAAGACCTAACGTTCAACTTTTCTCTGTAACATAGTTGCTGGAACCCTGGCAACATTCTAGTAAATCCCCTCTGTACTCTCTCTATTTTGTTGACATCCTTCCTATAATTAGGCGACCAAAATTGTACACCATACTCCAGAATTGGTCTTACCAATGCCTTGTACAATTTTAACATTACTTCCCTACTCCTATATTCAATGCTCTGATTAATAAAGGCCAGCACACCAAAGGCTTTCTTTACCACCCTATCTACATGCGATTCCACCTTCAGGGAACTATGCACAGTTATTCCTAGATCCCTCTGTTCCACAGCATTCCTCAATTCCCTACCATTTACCATGTACGTCCTATTTTGATTTGTCCTGCCAAGATGTAGCACTTCACACTTAACAGCATTAAACTCCATCTGCCATCTTTCAGCCCACTTTTTCAAATGGCCCAAATCTCGCTGTAGACTTTGAAAATCTACTTCATTATCCACAACACCACCTATCTTAGTATCATCTGCATACTTACTTAACCAATTTTCCACCCCATTATCCAGATTATTGATGTACATGACAAACAACAGTGGACCCAACACAGATCCCAGAGGCACCCCACTGGTCACCGGCTTTCCAACCTGACAAACAGCCATCCGCCATTACTCTCTGACATCTCCCATTCAGCCACTGTTTAATCCATCTTGCTACTCCACCATTAACACCCAAAGATTGAACCTTCTTAACCAACCTTCCATGGGGAACCTTGTCAAAGGCTTACTGAAATCCATATAGACAACATCCACTGCTTTACCCTCATCAATTTCTCTAGTTACCGCTTCAAAAAATTCAAGAAGGTTTGTCAAACATGACCTTCCAGGCACAAATCCATGTTGACTGTTCCTGATCAGACCCTGTTTATCCAGATGCTTATATATATTATCTCTAAGTATCCTTTCCATTAATTTGCCCACCACTGACGTCAAACTAATAGGTCTATAATTGCTAGGTTTACTCTTTGAACCCTTTTTAAACAATGGAACAACATGTGCAGTACGCCAATCCTCCGGCACTATTCCCGTTTCTAATGACATTTGAAATATTTCTGTCATAGCTCCTGCTATTTCTACACTAACTTCCCTCAATGTCCTAGGGAATATCCTGTCAGGACCTGGAGATTTATCCACTTTTATATTTTTCAAAAGTGTCAGTACTTCCTCCTCTTTGAATCTCAGGAAACAAAATGGACAATATGGGCTGAAAAGATGAAGTATGAGGGGAAACTGGCCAGGAATATAAAGGACAGTAAAAGTTTCTTTAGATATGTTAAGGGAAAAAAAGTAGCAAAGTCAAATGTGGGTCCCTTGAAGGCAGATACGGGTGAAATAATTATGGGCAACAAGGAAATGGCAGAAGAGTTGAATAGGTACTTCGGATCTGTCTTCACTAAGGAGGACACAAACAATCTCCCAGATGTACTGGAGGACAGAAGATCTAAGGGGGTAGAGGAACTGAAAGAAATTTTCATTAGGCGAGAAATAGTATTTGGTAGGCTAATGGGACTGAAGGATGATAAATCCCCTGGGCCTGATGGTCTGCATCCCAGGGTCCTCAGGGGAGGTGGCTCTAGAAATAGTGGACGCATTGGTGATCATTTTACAATGTTCAATAGATTCAGGATCAGTTCTGTGGATTGGAGGATAGCTAATGTTATCCCACTTTTCAAGAAAGAAACGAGAGAGAAAAACGGGAATTACAGACCAGTTAGCCTGACTTCGGTGGTGGGAAAGATGCTGGAGTCAATTATTAAAGAGGTAATAATAGTAAGATTAAATGAGAACTTACCAGTTCGATGTTTGATCTGTATTTTATGAGGAGTTACGATGAGGGATTACGTGAAGACCCCGTCCAGCACGCATGCGCGACATTTCTTCAAAGCAGCGGTGTGGATTCACAGAAAAACACAACAATTGAAATAAATATAGTAAAGAAAAAATAAGAACTTAATTACCAGTTGATCTGTATAATAGAGGGTGGGAGCGGAGGGCACGTAATCCCTCATCGTAACTCCTCATAAAATACAGATCAAACTTCGAACTGGTAAGTTCTCATTTAACCTTACTATTTTACTTCGGAGTCACGTGAGTGACTACGTGAAGACTTCAAAGCTCTGTGAATCCGAACCGTGAACCAGCTCATACTTCACTCACTGCCTGAAGACCTTAGAGGGAGGAAGCATGTTATACAATCAACAATAACCTGTTTGTGAACAATAAAGGTTTATTAATGATAACAAAAAAAACAGAGAGCTCCCCCGGCTTAAATTAAATATTAGCTGCGGACTCTAAAATTCTGTCTGCAAATGTAGCAGGTTCCGCCAGCGGCTTATTATAAAACCTTTGGAAAGTTCTCTCTGAGGACCATCCTGCTCTGGCCAGAATATGGTCCATAGGCACATCCATTCGCCTAGCCGCCGACGTAGATGCAGCCCTGGTGGAATGAGATTTGTAAACATTAGTATCGACTCCCGCGGACTTAAGCACCTGCTTGAGCCATCTTGAAATGGTTTGGCTCGTCACCTGACCATGAGGCTTCTTGTGGCTTATCAATAAGGCTTTTTCTCTCCCTCTTAAGTTATATGTTGTGTCTATGTAATTGGCGAGATGGGTCTTGGCACACAACCGTGGGTCAGGTGAATATGCCCGGAACTCCATTACTGGAGGCGTGGTACCTGGTCTAGTTTGTTTGACCAGTCCCTGAATGTGAAATGTGATACAGTCCAATGACTCTGTCATGCTGTCCAGCCTCAGAAGGTGGAGGGACTCTACCCTTTGAGCTGACACTCGTGCCATGAGCATGACTGATTTCAGTGTAAGTTGTTCCAGCGTGAGTGACCTGGGTGGTGGCCATCCCCTAAGGTACGTCAGTACAATGCTGACATCCCAGATCTGAGTGTACCTAGGCCTAGGGGAATTGGTGTTAAAAATGCCCCTCATGATTTTGACCACTAGTGGATGGGACCCCAAAGTCAGTTGTCCTGCTGCTGGAACCAAATAAGCTGACAACGCACTCCTGGCTGTATTAATGGCGCTGTAGCTGAGTCCTTCCCGATGTAATCCAACCAGAAACTTCACAACACTGGTGGCTGTAGCTGTAGTGTAGGTAGTTCCTGATTTGGAGCAATACCGTCCCCATTTTTCTTATGTTGGTCAGGTATTGTCTCCTGGTGGACTCCCGGTGGGATGCGGTCATCATGTTGATGGCGTCCTCAGACAGTCCCAGGCCCAGTAGAGGTCTTTTTAGAATCTGCAAGCCAGGAGATTGACTCTGTCATGGCACGGGTGACTAATGCCTGACACTGGGTGGATTAATAACTCTCGACTGCTGGGGAATTCCAACGGTGTTTCAACAGCCATGTCGAAGGCCACTGGGAACCAGTCGGGTATTATCAAGATTCCTGAAGCGGAATCCAATTGAATCTTGCGCAATACCCGACCGATGAGGCAGAAGGGAGGAAAAGCATAAAAGAACATTTTCCCCCAATGCAGCGAGAATGCATCAACTGCTGCTGCCTCAGGGTCTGGTTCCCAAGCGACATACGTTGGTACCTGGTGATTCAGCCTGGATGCAAATAGATCGATATCTGGTGTGCCATATTGCTTTGTAATTTCAGCAAATATTTTGGGATTTAACATCCATTCGATGTTATCATTGAATCTGCGTGACCTGGTGTCTGCCACTGTATTTTGCTTACCTGGTAGGTAAGTTGCTGATAACCAAATATTTCTTTCAACACACCATTGCCAGATTAGGTTGGCCAAATTGTCACACGATATCGACTTTACACCACCCATGTGGTTGATATAAGCCACCACCGTGGTATTATCTAATTGCAACCGGACATGTGCATGATGCGTATTAGATGAATATGCTTTTAACCCATAAAACGCACCCAACATTTCTAAGTAGTTGATACCCCGTGTCTGTAGGCAAGATGATTCAAATTTAGTCCATCTGCCCCCTGTGCTGGATTGCATGTTAGTTGCTCCCCAGCCCAAAGCACTGGCATCCGTTTGAATAGTTAATACTGGGTTGGTGATTATTATGGGACTGGAGCTGAGCCTTACGTTCCTTGCCCACCATTGTAACTCTGGAATGGATTCAGCAGTTAAACTCATAGCTCGGTCAAAGTGACCTGAGTTTTGCTTTAGTGCATGCACTTTTGCTCTTTGCAAATTTTGATAGTGCAAAGGCCCAAATTGTACAGCTGGAAAAGCTGCTACCATTTTGCCAATAACTCTAGCTACCTCCCGTATGGTTGGCTGATGTTTATTCATGAGTTCGTTGCATGATAGTGCCAATTCTGATGCTTTCCCCTTCGGCATAGTTACAATCATGCGAACAGTATCAATCATAAATCCAAGATAGTCCATGGCAGTGGACGGTGTAAAATTGGATTTATCTGGATGTATGACAAACCCCAAAGTTTCAAACAAAACGTTTGGTGGCTGCTACTGCCAAAATGGCTGTCTCCAAGGTTTTCCCTACTATTAAAATGTCATCTAAATACGCCATGACTATATGCTTTTGTTTCCTCAACAATGCCAAGGTAGGTTTTAAGATTTTAGTGAACAGCCTTGGAGCAGAGGTTAGCCCATTTGGTAAGGCTTTAAATTGCCATAGCTGTTTCATCCAGATACATTTTTAAGTATTTTACGATGCTCCTTGTGTATGGGTACTGAGTAGTAGGCATCTTTTAAATCAATGCTTGCTAGAAAGTACCCTCTAGAAACCAATAGTCTGGCTGTTTCAAAAGTATCCATCTTGAAATGTATATACCTGACAAACTAGTTAAAGTAGTTAAGTCAATGATGATGCGACGTCCACCATCTTTTTTTGATTTTAGTGAAAATATTAGACACAAATTCCAAAGGTTCATGTTTTGTTCTTTCAATGACACCTTTTGCTTGTAACCTCATCAGTTCAGCTTGACCCTCTTGTTTCTCTTTGACTGAGAGGGTGAATACCCTTTTGGGTATATGCTGAACTGGCGGAATGTTTTCATGAACAAAGTCAATTTTGTAGCCATGAACGCTGCTGAGTATATACTTGTCATTAGTGATGGATTCCCATGCATCCCAAAACAAGTGCAATCTCCCCCCTGTTAGTATAGAGCCCCTACTGCTCATATGCTGAGAGGAACCAGACTCACCTACCTCCATGGTTATTGGTGCTTCTTCTGCCTCTTCGCTGGGCGATGAGGCGTCTGCTGGGCTGTAGAGGGTTGATGTTGATGTTGATGTTGATGTTGTTGGGGGTGGCGCATTTTCCATGGGGTCCGCTCTGGGCCCTGGCCTAAAAAAGGCTTACGGGGAATGGTTGCGGACCCCGAGCTTTCACCAGTCCCATAGTGTGGTCGACGACTGGTGGACGCCATGGGGTACTGCCGCCTGGGTTTGTTAGGTCTGCTCGGTCCCCAAACCTGCCCTCACGAGACCAAAGGTCTTGGACTCTTCCTCTAGGTCTTTCACCTTTTTTGGAAGGTCTTTCCCAAAGAGCAGAATAGGAGGTTCTGAACCCGGTGTTTTGCATAGTCCCGCAAATTTAGGGTTGAGGGCAGGCTTGATAATTTCCTTCCGTAAATTGTTTATTTCATATTGAGTGGTGCACAGCAGAGCTAATGTGTCTTGCTGATTTGTGGATATGTCCGCACCATCAATGGACCGAGCATAAGATGTTATTCCTGCAGTCAGGAGTTTAAGGATTTTCTGGAGCTTCAACTCCAGGTTCCTGAAGTTCTGCCCCAAATGTCCCCAAATTTGGCTGTTTACAGCGGGTACATTCAATGATGTACAATTTACTGGGGCTGTATATAGTTCAAGAGCCTCATTGACCACCTGTTCTTGTAGGGGTTTTGAGGACAGGTGGTTAATGCTGGCTGCAAGTTTCGGCTCTAATGGCCGACCCGCTTGTGGAATGGCCACGTAGCGGTTGACCACACCCAGCAGCTCTTCCTGATCCTGTACACCCTGCGTACTCCCGATATCTTCAGCCAGTGACCCCTCTTCTTGACCAGCCCAGACCTGGTCGCCAATGCTGCCTTCAAAAGAAGGTGAAGCAATGGCCAGTGCCGTAAAGGGCACTGCGGGAGTGCCTGAACTCCCTTGGTGAGGCTGCTGCTGCTCTCTCAGCAGATCTCGCTGGAGCAATTGCTCCATAAGCCGTTACATTCGGTTTAGGCGGCTGCCTGTGCCGCTCTCGAGCGGTGTGGCATCTTCATCCGAATCGTCGACACTACCGCCCGGTTCTGGCTGCAGGTACCTCCAGACCGCTGCTCAGGCAGCACTAGCGGTGCTGGGCTCGGCTCGGCTCGGTAGTTATACCCGCCGCCTCTTGCCCCCCCTCCAAAGAGCATTCCTCAACGGAGGACGAACGGGGGCGAGCTGCAGACTTCTTTCCTCTGGCCTTGCTCATTCTTTCTGGAAAACAAGCAGACCACAGAGAAAAAGACACACGGCCACAGTAAAACTTACCTGTCGGCCCGACTTTTCAAATTGTAGCGGGAGCGCCTTGAACTCCTGTTCGTCGCGGGTGTACTGCATGAACGCTAATGTCGCGCATGCGTGCTGGACGGGGTCTTCACGTAGTCACTCACGTGACTCCGAAGTAAAATGGAGCATTTGGATAGCAGTAAAAGGGGGTTAGTCCAAGTCAACATGGATTTATGAAAGGGAAGTCATGCTTGACCAATCTTCTGGAATTTTTTGAGGATGTGACAAGTAAAATGGATGAAGGGGTGCCAGTGGATGTAGTGTGTCTAGACTTTCAGAAAGCCTTTGATAAGGTCCCGCACGGGAGACTGGTGACTAAAATGAGAGCACATGGTATTGGGGGTAGGGTGTTGACATGGATAGAAAATTGGTTGGCAGACCGGAAGCAAAGAGTAGGAGTGAACGGGTCCTTTTCAGAATGGCAGGCAGTGGCGAGTGGAGTGCCGCAAGGCTCGGTGTTGGGGCCGCAACTGTTTACCATATATATTAATGATTTGGAAGAGGGAATTAGGAGCAACACTAGCAAGTTTGCGGATGACACAAAGCTGGGTGGCAGTGTGAACTGTGGAGAGGATGTTAGGAGGTTGCAGGGGGGCCTGGACAGGTTGAGTGAGTGGGCAGATGCGTGGCAGATGCAGTATAATATAGATAAATGTGAGGTTATCCACTTTGGTGGCAAAAACAAGGGGGCAGATTATTATCTCAATGGGGTTAGGTTAGGTAAGGGGGAGGTACAGCGAGACCTGGGTGTCCTTGTTCACCAGTCACTGAAAGTTGGCGTGCAGGTACAGCAGGCAGTGAAGAAAGCTAATGGAATGTTGGCCTTCATAACAAGAGGATTTCAGTACAGGAGTAGAGAGGTTCTTCTGCAGTTGTATAGGGCTCTGGTGAGACCACATCTGGAGTATAGTGTACAGTTTTGGTCTCCTAATTTGAGGACGGACATCCTTGTGATTGAGGCAGTGCAGCGTAGGTTCACGAGATTGATCCCTGGGATGGCGGGACTGTCATATGAGGAAAGATTGAAAAGACTAGGCTTGTATTCACTGGAGTTTAGAAGGATGAGGGGAGATCTTATAGAAACATATAAAATTATAAAAGGACTGGACAAGCTAGATGCAGGAAAAATGTTTCCAATGTTGGGTGAGTCCAGAACCAGGGGCCACAGCCTTAGAATAAAGGGGGGGTCATTTAAGACTGAGGTGAGAAAAAACGTTTTTACCCAGAGAGTTGTGAATTTATGGAATTCTCTGCCACAGAGGGCAGTGGAGGCCAAATCACTGGATGGATTTAAGAGAGAGTTGGATAGAGCTCTAGGGGCTAGTGGAGTCAAGGGATTATGGGGAGAAGGCAGGCACGGGTTATTGATAGCGGACGATCAGCCATGATCACAATGAAGGCGGTGCTGGCTCGAAGGGCCGAATGGCCTCCTCCTGCACCTATTTTCTATGTTTCTATGTTTCTAAAGAAGCCCTTTAAATTTGAGGCTATGGCCTCTGGTCCTAGACTCTCCCACTAGCGGAAACATCCTCTCCCCATCCACTCTATCCAGGCCTTTCACTATTCGGTAAGTTTCAATGAGGTCCCCCCTCATTCTGCCAGTCTTCGGTCTATCTTCAGTTTAAACCAGCATCTATAGATCCTTCACATACATACTAAATGGATAACCCTCCATTTTTCCACGTTCGGTTCTATCTGCCCTCACTCAGCTTGTCTATACCCCCTTGAAACCACTGCCCCCCCCCTCCCCCCATCTCGCAATCCCACTGAGTGGGATTAATGTTTGAATGTAAAATAAATGTTTTATTTGAATTTTCGCAAACCGCATTGGGATGACTACAGTGCTCCTTTATCATCAAATTATGCTTGCATCTTTTACTATCTCACATCTGTCTTGTATCTATGACAGGTTCTGTCTTTATGTAATGAATTAATTGACCTTGGAAGTTGCCATCTGCTATTGTGCTTCATTTGTCAGCGTAGAACGTTTGGATCTTCTGTTGGCTCTGATTCATAATTTATTTCTTGGGATTTTTTAACCTGGAGCAAAGAAGACTGAGGTGATCTGATGGAGGTGTATAAAATCATGAAGGGAGTAGACTGGTGAACGGACGTTATCTTTTCTCCAGAGTTAGGGAATCAAAAACTAGAGGGGAGAGATTTAAGGTGAGAGGGGAATCTTGAGGGCCAATTTTGTTTTTCACAGAAAAAGTGGTATATATTGACGAGCTACCAGAGAAAGTGTTTGAGGCAGGTACAATATAACATTTTGGGACATTTGGATCAGTAAATTAATAAGAAAGATTTGGAGGGATTCGAGTCAAATGTGGGCAAATGGGACCAGTTTATGTTCATAAGTCATCAGTGCAAAATTGGGCCATTTGACCAATCGAGTCTATTTGCCATTCAATCATAGCTGATCTATCTTTTCCTCTCAACCCCATTCTCCTGCCTCCTCGTAACTTTGGATGACTAATCAAGCGGTTGTCCTTCTCAGCGTTAAAAATACCCAAAGACTTCACCTCGATGGCCATCTGTAGCCATGAATTTCATAGACTCGCCACTTGCTGGCTAAAGAAATTCCTCCTCATCTCCTTTCTAAAGGTAGGTTTTTTTAAATTCTGAGGCTGTGTCCTCACTAGGCAGTCTCACTGGTGGAAACATCCTTTCCACGTCCACTCTATCCAGGCCCTTCACTATTCAGTAAGTTTCAATGAGGTCTCCCCTCATCTTTCTTAACTCCAGCGAGTACAGGCCCAGTGCTGTCAAACACTTATGCTTTAAAGCAACTATCCCTAGGATCATTCTAGTAAGCTTCATCTGGACCCCCTCCAACTTTAGCACGTCCCTTCTCAGATATGGGGCCCAAAAACTGCGCTCAATGTTCCAAATGCACTCTGACCGGTGTCTTATAAAGCTTCAGTATTCATTCCCTGATTTTATATTATAGCCCTATTGAAGTGAATGCTAATTTTACATTTGTCTACCTTACTCCCTTACTCAAGGGAAGCATAGCAATGCTGTTTACAGAGTTTCTACTTCCTCCCTGAGACAGCATGGGTGTTAGAAACATAGAAAATAGGTGCAGGAGGAGGCCATTCGACCCTTTGAGCCAGCACCGCCATTCATAGTGATCATGGCTGATCGTCCCCTTTCAATAACCCGTGCCTGCCTTCTCCCCATATCCCTTGACTCCACTAGCCCCTAGAGCTCTATCTAACTCTCTTAAATCCATCCAGTGACTTGGCCTCCACTGCCCTCTGTGGCAGGGAATTCCATAAATTCACAACTCTCTGGGTGAAAACGTTTTTTTCTCACCTCAGTCTTAAATGACCTCCCCTTTATTCTAAGACTGTGGCCCCTGGTTCTGGACTCGCCCCACATTGGGAACATTTTTCCTGCATCTAGCTTGTCCAGGCCTTTTATAATTTTATATGTTTCTATAAGATCCCCCCTCATCCTTCTAAACTCCAGTGAATACAAGCCTAGTCTTTTCAATCTTTCCTCATATGACAGTCCCACCATCCCAGGGATCAATCTCGTGAACCTACGCTGCACTGCCTCAATCACAAGGATGTCCTTCCACAAATTAGGAGACCAAAGCTGTACACGGTCCTCCAGATGTGGTCTTCCCTGAGCCCTATATATCTGTAGAAGAACTGTTGTCCGGGTGCTTCGGTTTCCTCCCAAACTCCAAAGATGTGCAGGTTTGCAGATTAATTGGCCCTGTAAAAGCTGCCCCTAGTGCGTAGGATTGTGCTAGTGTACTGGGGTAATCGCTGGTCGATGCAGACTCAGTGGGCCGAAGGCCCTGTATCTCTAAACTAAACTATCGATTCCATGATGGTTGGTGTGGACTCGGTGTGCTGAAGGGCCTGTTTCCATGCCACACCTCTGAACTAAACTACACCACGATGAAGGAGATGGCATCCTTCAGATGGAACACCAAGCCGTTCGTTCCAAGCCTATGGAGTGATTCCACCTAGCAGTTTGCAAAAGAACAGCGAGTTCTGATGGAAAGCCAGCAACACCCCTGAAGCTAAAGCAGATTAATTGCTCCTTTATCTCACTGCCGTTTCTGGGACCTTGATGTGGAAATTATATCTTGATGTTCACCTAAAAATGGACTATATTTCAACGTTGCCAATCTGCAAGTTTGGTTAGAGATAGGGAAATATATTAATTTAAATGCCAATGTTATTCTGGGCTGGTTTGAAGACTACCTCAGCCTGAATCACTTGTGGTATTACCTTATTTGAATCAAAATAGATTTTGCTCTTTAGACCAACTGTATCAATTGGTTAAAAGATTTGTATACATGTAGGCAATTCTTTCTTTCATGTAATGGGAGAAATTTAGGCAGTGGAAGCACAGTCAATCTGGCAGCACTGTGCGACAGAGCTGCCAGATTTATTGTGGAGTATATTTATTCTGAACAGGCAGGTCAACAACTACTTGGTAACATCAGCTCCTGGCTTAGTATCAAATTAGGAAATCCTCATGTCATGCACGGAAATATCCTTTTATTTTCTTAGCTCCTGGAATTTTTACGGCGATGAAGAGAAACGTTTAGTTCTCTATACTGAGTCCTTGTAGAATATTTTGAGCCAGTTTTATGTCCCCTGTTCTTTATATGTTTGATTTCCCTTCAAATGCATATCCCATTCTAAGGTCCTGCCTAATTTGCAATAATGCAGCATCAGGCCTCTACATTGTCAAGTGTCAAGAATGTTTAATTGTCAAATGCATCAGGAAGGAAACAATGACATTCTCACTTGCCTCAGCGATTCAGGCACATTAATACAACAACACAACATAAATAAGTAAACACTGAACAATAATACACTAATTTATCAGTAATACTATGTAACCAGACCAGAATGGAACAAGTCAAAGTGCATAGTGCTCCAAGGTAAACAACGGATCATTGCTGAGGTAGGGTTGTATTTGGGGTTATTCAAAGTGATTCAAGAGCCCAATAGTTGATGGGAATCTGTTATTGAACCTAGAGGTCACAGTTCTCAGGCTCCTGTACCACCTTCCCAATGGTAGCAGTGAGATGAGATAGAGGCAATGGGGATGTGGGTATTAGATGATATTAGCTGCCTTTTGGAGGCAGCGCATTCCGTAGATTCCTTTATTGGTGGGAATTATTCTCAGCAGCCCCATTCATTTCTTGAAGATGGACACAAAAAGCTGGTGTAACCCAGCGGGTCAGAAAAACAACTGGTGACGTTTCTCTGGAGAAAAACACCAGGTGACGTTTCGGGTCCGATCAAGGGTGTCGACCTGAAACGTCACCTATTCCTTCTCTCCAGAGATGCTGTCTGACCCGCTGAGTTACTCCAGCTTTTTGCGTCTATCTTTGTTTTAAACCAGCATCTACAGTTCCTTCCTACACATTCATTTCTTGGCGTAGACAAGACTTTAGCCAGTGGGATTTGTATTTCCCATAACTTCATGCAATACATTCCAGATATGATGATTCACTGTGAGGAGCATCGTCTCGTTAGCCCTGGATCTTTGGTCAATCACTTTAAATCTGTATCCTCTAGACATGGACTGATGGGAACTACTTTTCACCGTTTAGCTTACCCCAAACCATTTATGATCCTCCACACTTCTATTAAATCTCCTTTCAACCTTGTCTACCCTGGCAAGAACCTCCACAGCTTTTCCAATCCATCCTTAATCTGAAATCTTTCATTCCTGGAACAGTTCCAGTGAACCTTCTCTGCACCCTCTCCAATGCTTTCATATCTTCATAAGGATTGGACAAGAAGAATTGAAAGCAGGAGTTGGCACCCATCCCCTCGTGCTCCACTGTTCATCAAGATAATGGCTGATCTTTTAACTCGGCTCGATTTACCTGCACTATCTCTGTATTCCTTGATCCCTTCAATAGCCCGAATGAACCCTTTAAATGAATGCCGTATAGTAATTGACAGTCTTTTGGCACAGAAAATACCAAATGTTCGCCATCCTCTAAGTAGAGGAAGGTGTAGCTGATATGTTTGTGTTTTTTTTCCTTGCATACTAAGGTAGGGTAAAAAGTGTTGTTTTGGAAGCTAGCCAAGCAAATCGGATGATACTGTACACACGTACTATCAAGTCTGAAGAAGGGTCTCATCCCAAAACACCATCTACTCCTTTTCTCCAGAGATGCTGTCTGACCCGCTGAGTTGTTCCAGCTTTTTGTGCCCATCTACAATCGAGCACTGAACTACAATACGTCCAGCAAAGGGGTAGATACAGAGTGCATAATATGGTTCTCAGCATTGTAGCACATCAGTTCCAGAGACTAAGTTCAAAGTCCACAATGGGGGAGGGGTGAATTAGACAGTATCCCAACTTCAGGAAGGACCGATCAGATGCCTGACTGGGGAGAAGAAGGAATGATTGAGAAGGGACATCTCATTGATTATGTTGGCTGCTTCTCTGAGATGGTGTGGAGTTAATGTGAGTAAATGGTGGGGAGTCTGGCCTGTGTGATGCACTGGGCTACATTCACAGCTCTCTGCAATTTCTTGTGGTCTTGGGCAGAGCTGCTCCCAAACCAAGTTGCGATGCCACCCAACAATATGCTCCCCCCCCCCCAATCTCAGCACTAAATGACCGACCCCTAGTTCCAGACTCCTTAGACGGGGAAAATTGCATTCAGTCTATCAAGGTATTTCACAGGTTTATAAGGTGCTGTGCAATCACCTTTTATTCTGCTGAACTTTGAGCCACCCAACATTTTACCAAGGGGGACGGTGGGGGTGGGGGTGGGGTGGTGGTGGGTAGGAAACAAGAGTCAAAAGTGTTTAATTGGGCGTAACCAGCCTAAGGATGTGGAGGGTTGGGGCAAGAAGTAGCAAGCGATAGTTAACTACAGGTGAGGAGGGACTGATCGGCAGATAATAAGGAGGAGGTACTACTGCAGTACTGCTACTGTATGTGGGCGGACCGGACTTCGGGCTTTGAATAATGGTGTCAATAATGGCAGTGCCCGCATGTGTAATATATGCACATGTGACAAATAAATCGCCATTGACTAGGGGGAGGGGAAATTATGGAGAGGCTGAGATATTGGACCAGCTGGACATCTCCACCTTCAGCCCCTGACAGCCACTGGGCTTAAAGTTGTGAAAAAGATGTTTATTCTTCCAATCAACCTCTCCTCACCTGTATCCATCTAACGCTTGCTCGCTCTTGCCCCTCTCCTCCTAACCTCTTTATACATTACTTCCCCTCTTTTTTCAGTCAAGATTAAATGCGTCAAGCAGAAACATTGACCATCCATTTTGCTTCACAGATACTGCCTGGCCCACTGAGTTCCGGCAGCTCTCCCCTGGTTTTTTTTTTTTTTTTTGCTATGATTCCAGCCTAGGCAGTCTTTAGTCTCTCCTGTTTGCCGTTGTTCTGCTTTTGCACCAGAGCCAATTTCTTATCCATGCTCCACTAATTCTCTTAGTCATGGACTAACCAGCCTTTTATCGAATGCCTTCCAAAAGATGTACGTTCATTATTACCATTAACAATCTTCTTTGTTACCTCATCAAAAAGCCAATCAATTTATTCAAACTAGATTTGCCTTTAATAGGTCTACGTTCCTTTCAGAATTAAGTTCTCTCATGGTGACTATTCATTTTCTTGCTGATTATTTGTAAAAGCTGCCCCTGTCCCTGCCCTCATATTCCATGCATCGATTGTCCATTTGATCTCCAGTCAGCCTAACTTATTTCGCTTACTCTTGTCTCAATATTTCAAAGCTGGTAGATGATTTTTATGTTCCCAGTTACCTTAACAAAGTAATTTCCCATATCCACTCTTCCCCTCAGCAGATTAATTTCTCTCCACCATCCAATTCCCCGAATTTGTAAATTCTGCCTGGTTCTTAACCCCCTTTCTCCACCCCATCCTAGTCCTTATAATCTTTTATCATCCTGGAAACTCTGTCGCACCATCTTTTCCTCCTTTGTGAATAGATTGGATGATGTTAAACCATCTCCATTTTGCAAAAAGTATACATTGTTCAATTACAAATTTGCCAATTCTCCATGTAACCCATCAGGGCTTTTCTCCATAAAGAAACTCTATTGAGTTATTCAGCATGGAAACAGCCCAACTAGCCCACGCCGACTAACATGCCCCATTTACACCGCTCCCTCCGACCTGCCTTAGGCCCATATCCCTCTAAACCTGTCCTATGCATGTGCTTGTGTCAGTGTTTCTTATCCGTTGCAATAGTACCTGCCTCAACTACCTCATTCACTACACTCACCACTCTTGTGTGAGAAAAAAATTACCCTTGGGTACCTGTTAAATCTTTCCCTCCTCACATTACTATTTAGTTTATAGGCTCTAATTTAGGTTGTTCCTTGTCTGAGGAAGGCCTTTACTTGTATCAGTCCAGTCAGTCCACGAGGTGAATTTAATGATCGGGAGAAAAGAACATATCTTTAGTGAATAATGCTGATGTCAAAATCTCCTCGGAGAGATCAGTGGAATGTTTCTCACTCTTTGCACATGTTATCTTTCGGGAAATTTAAAAAAAAAAAAAGAGGTGACGATGGTGCTGGTTAATGTTAGACCAAGAGAGCGAGATGGTGGATAACTTTGCTTCAACCTCACGAGTACTACCAATGCACCAAGAGTGTCACTGTTCTCATACCAATCACCTTCAGGGCTGTCTAGTTGAATAATGCTGGCCATTAGTAGTGGGGGAAATAGTCAGGTAGTTTGCGCTGTGGAACTACACTGACTAAAAACCAGATGAAACTCTGTAAACATATATTTCACATTGAACCTTGACAGACAATATTCTGGGGATGGTTTCATCCCCTCTGGGTGTCTCAATGTCTCCACCCTACCACCAGATTGTTTCCACTCAGATATCTTTTAACCTATTTTGAAGATTCAATGGACAATAGGTGCAGGAGTAGGCCAGTTGGCCTTTCGAGTCGGCACCGCCATTCATTGTGATCATGGCTGATAAATAATACTGAAATTATTACGTTGGACGTGCATGTCATTGACCTCTGAACATAATTGTTTTAACCCCATTTTACACCTCTCCTGTGGGTGATAAGAACACTGGAGCTCAATCTGCACATTGGAACGTTTATTTATTTATTATTATTTTTTTTATAGTTCAAACTTTTCTTTTTTTTAAATTAAAAAAAAAATATATTTATTAGAGGTACAGTAAATTACATCAGTAAGCATCCCGTATATATTATTACAGTCATTGTCCCCCTTATTTTTAAAGCTATTAAAAAAGAATGATAACAGAGAAAGTAGAGAAAGTGAGAAAGAATTGTGAAAGTGAAAAAGCGTGGCAACAGGAAAGAAGAAAGTACCCTTAGTCGAAGAGTTAGAGAAAGGAAAATAAGAGATAGGCCCCAGAAAAAAAGGACGTTTAACATGGGATGCTTTGTGGGTTTGTCTGAAAAAAAAAGGAAGCATCTCCCATAATATTCTGGCGGTGTGGTATGTTTACATTTGCAGTGACTTGTTGAATGAGCAATGTTGGGGAATACTGTCCCTCGTTTGTGAATTAATGCACTGTGTGAGACAACTAGAATGAGTTAGCTGGAGCTACGACTCAAAGACAGAACAGACACCGAATAGGGAGAGTGGCTGGGACGGGGAGATTGTGGATTGTGGATAAAGGAATTCATGCTTTTAGAAGCATAGAAACATAAAAAATAGGTGCAGGAGGAGGCCATTCGGCCCTTCGAGCCAGCACCGCCATTCATTGTGATCATGGCTGATCGCCCCATCAACAAGATATTGTTTCTCTTGTAGATGGCAATGGCATGAGAGGGGTATAACCTAGGATGGAAATACCAAATATTAGAGGGCATAGCTTTAAGGTGAGAGGGACAAAGTTTAAAGGAGATGTGCACAGCAAGTTTATTTTTCCACGGAAAGTGCCTGGAACGCACTGCCAGGGGTGGTGGTTGAGGTGCTTCAGAGACTTTTGGATGGGCACATGGATATGTAGGGAATGTGCGGGCATAGTTGGTCCCGTCATCATGTTCGGTAGACATTATGGGCCGAAGGGCCTGTTCCTGCGCTGTATTCTTCCATGTTCTACGGGTGATCAGATCTGGATGTTGAAAGCTGAGTTGCCACCAGATTATTGGAATGGAGTAATTGGTTTTCCATAAGGACATGAACACTGGAGTCCTCGTCACCGGTGTCCTGGGTGGAATATTCTTAGCCGGACCCTCGCCCTTCATGAATTCTGCTTCTTCCTTATTCTAGAAGCAGTATTTGTAGTCTATTTTTATATTAAGCTCTAATAGTCCTGGGCATTATCTAATTACGAGGCATGGGTGGTGTAGCGGTAGAGCTACTGCCTTACAGTATCAGAGACACGGGTTCGATCCTGACCACGGGTGCTGTCGGTATGAAGTTTGTACGTTCTCCCCATGACCTGCGTGGGTTTTCGCAGAGATCTTCGGTTTCCTCCCACGCTCCAAGGACGTACAGATTTGTAGGCTCATTGGCTTGGTGTCAATATAAAATTGTACCTAGTGTGTGTAGGGTAGTGTTAATGTGCCAAGATCGCTGGTTGGTGCGGACTCGGTGAGCCAAAGGGCCCGTTTCCGCACTGCATCTCTAAACTAAATGGGTAATATTTCAATCCTTGCGTGTTCAACTCTGGGGTGCTCTGAGCTGATGGGCTGACTGGCCTAATTCTGCTTCTACCACTTGTGAACGTTTGCAAACTATGATTGACCAGTACTTGCAACAGTGCTTGCTTTAATGAATCTGTCATCCTAGTTATAAAAAAGATCAGTTAATGTCCGTGGAGAAGGTTCGTAAATATGTTACAAATGATCAATTATTCTTTTTCCACGGAGTATAAATTAGATTGTCGAAAACATAAACAACGCTGAGATATTCACCTTCAGTTTTACTGTGAGTAGAAGTCTTGCGTTTGATCCTGGCATGTGCAATTTGTGGATGTTTGATGCAAAATATTAGCTGTAGGGCATGGTAAAATGAAGCCTTTCTCAATCAGCTTAGTCAGGCCATCACCATGAATATCCCAGGTTCTTTCCCTAGTCTGCATTGAAGAAGTCATCTCAACTAAGAAAATACGGAGATAATTAGAAAATGGGAAGATAGTAATATATTCTGTTTATTCATATTTAACGGATGTGGGTGCAGGTTGTAGGGCAGTCATTTATTGCCCTTCCATAGAAACATAGGAAATAGGTGCAGGAGGAGGCCATTTGGCCCTTCGAGCCAGCACCGCCATTCATTGTGATCATGGCTGATCGTCCGCTATCAATAACCCGTGCCTGCCTTCTCCCCATATCCCTTGACTCCACTAGTCCCTAGAGCTCTATCCAACTCTCTCTTAAATCCATCCAGTGATTTGACCTCCACTGCCCTCTGTGGCAGGGAATTCCATAAATTCACAACTCTCTGGGTAAAAAAGTTGTTTCTCACCTCCGTCTTAAATGACCTCCCCTTTATTCTAAGAGCTTCCCTTGTAGGTGGCATCATCTTGAGCTGTTGCCCCAATCATAGTTGTCGAGTCATACAGCGTGGAAACAGGCCTTTCAGCCCACTTTGCCAACACGTCCCATCTACACTAGTCCCACCTGCCGCTGTTTGGCCCATATTCATCTAAACCTGTCCTGTCCATGTACCTATCTAATTGTTTTTTTAAATGTTGCAATACTCCTTGCCTCAACTGCCCCTTAGGTTTAAGGTGAAGGGGGACAAATTAAAATCTGAGAGGTAACATTTTAACACAAAGGGTAGTGGATGTTTGGAACAAGCTGCCAGAGGACGTATTTGAGGCTGGGACTATCCCAACATTTAAGAAGCAGTTAGACAGGTATATGGATAGGATAAATGTGGGGGATATGGACCAAGCGCAGGCGGGTGGGACTAGTGTAGTTGGGACATGTTGGTCGGTGTGGGCAAGGTGGTCCAAAGGGCCTGTTTCCACACTGTATCACTATAAATTACTCTATAAATGTTTGGGTGGTAGATGAGGCTCTTCTTTGTACTGAGTGTATTGAATTTCTGGAGAAATACAGGAGACACGTTAATACTAAGAGCTGACAGCTACTTTCCTACAGCTTTCAGGTTCTTGAATCGACCCACACAACCCTAATCCTACCTAGGGATCATCTAAGAGCCATCTCTTGCACTACCTTCATCAATAAGTGGATTATTGGTCAGTACGTTTCCCTGTTGGCACTGTCAATGAAACCTTGCATCACTTTTCTGATCGAGAGTATACTGAAGGGGCGGAAAACAATAGGGTTGACTTTGTCCTGCTTTCCGTGGACATGCCACACCTGGGCAGTATTCCACATTGTCAGGTGCATGCTGGTGTTGTGACTGTACTGGAGCAGCCTGGTTCGAGACGCACAGTTGTGCCGACCAATTTTGTCGTCGTCTTCCACATTCCAGCCATCTCAACCGTTCGTTCACAAGGTGAATTAATTGGCCAAAGACTTGCCATTGTGCTGGTACGTTCTTCAAGTGGCAGAGGCGGAATTGATGGATCAGCCACTTGGTATCTCTGACTGAAGGGGGTTGCAAATTTCGTTTGCCCTTGGCTTCAGTGCCCCCTCCTCTGCCCTTTGCAAGGATGGAGATGTTCATGGAGCATCCTTCCAAAAATTGGTTGTTGGGTCCAGTAGGTCGAAGTGGAAGTCAAAAGAATTTATTGTCATGTGTCCCTAAAAAGACAATGGAATTCTTGTTGGTCATGTTGGTAGGACTGTTTACTGTTGGCCCTTTTAGATCTGTCCATTGTGTTCTTCTTTTGCTGATAAGCATGTGCGTGCGTGTGTGTGTGCACCATCTTCCATTTTACAAATTAGTATCTTTGTTCAAGGCATGCCAATGACTTCCATAAGCATGTCCACCTCCTGTCTGTTGGTAAAGTGAGTGTTACACCAGCCCATGAGATTATGGACTGTAGTGGAGTATAACTCTGAAGATGTTATGATTCTCACTGTGTTCCTGGATAACATTTTTGAGGTACCAATTGAGTCCTGACCCTATCCCATTTAGAATGATGATAACTCTGTACCAGTAGGTCTCTTTTATTCCTAAAGGGAAAATAACAGCAGGTAGGGAAAGTACAGGCCAATTAGCTTAGTGTCTGAAATATCACTGAAGATGTTACAGCAGAGAATGATCAAAAATCAAGGTAAGATTAAATGAGAACTTACCAGTTCGAAGTTTGATCTGTATTTTATGAGGAGTTTACGATGAGGGATTACGTGAAGACCCCGTCCAGCACGCATGCGCGACATTTCTTCAAAGCAGCGGTGTGGATTCACAGAAAACACAACAATTGAAATAAATATAGTAAAGAAAAAATAAGAACTTAATTACCAGTTGATCTGTATAATAGAGGGTGGGAGCGGATGGGCACGTAATCCCTCATCGTAACTCCTCATAAAATACAGATCAAACTTCGAACTGGTAAGTTCTCATTTAATCTTACTATTTTACTTCGGAGTCACGTGAGTGACTACGTGAAGACTTCAAAGCTCTGTGAATCCGAACCGTGTACCAGCTCATGCTTCACTCACTGCCTGAAGACCTTAGAGGGAGGAAGCATGTTATACAATCAACAATAACCTGTTTGTGAACAAAAAAGGTTTATTAATAACAACAAAAAACAGAGAGCTCCCCCGGGCTTAAATTAAATATTATCTGCAGACTCTAAAATTCTGTCTGCAAATGTAGCAGGCTCCGCCAGCGGCTTATTATAAAACCTTTGGAAAGTTCTTTCCGAGGACCATCCTGCTCTGGCCAGAATATGGTCCATAGGCACATCCATTCGCCTAGCCGCCGACGTAGATGCAGCCCTGGTGGAATGAGATTTGTACACATTAGTATCGACTCCCGCGGACTTAAGCACCTGCTTGAGCCACCTTGAAATGGTTTGGCTCGTCACCTGACCATGAGGCTTCTTGTGGCTTATCCATAAGGCTTTTTCTCTCCCTCTTAAGTTATATGTTGTGTCTATGTAGTTGGCGAGATGGGTCTTGGCACACAACCGTGGGTCAGGTGAATATGCCCGGAACTCCATAACTGGAGGCGTGGTACCTGGTCTAGTTTGTTTGACCAGCCCCTGAATGTGAAATGTGATACAGTCCAATGACTCTGTCATGCTGTCCAGCCTCAGAAGGTGGAGGGACTGTACCCTTTGAGCTGACACTAGAGCCATGAGCATGACTAATTTCAGTGTAAGTTGTTCCAGAGTAAGTGACCTGGGTGGTGGCCATCCCCTAAGGTACGTCAGTACTATGCTGACATCCCAGATCTGAGTGTACCTAGGCCTAGGGGGATTGGTGTTAAAAATGCCCCTCATGATTTTGGCCACTAGTGGATGGGACCCCAAAGTCAGTTGTCCTGCTGCTGGAACCAAATAAGCTGACAACGCACTCCTGGCTGTATTAATGGCGCTGTAGCTGAGTCCTTCCCGATGTAATCCAAGCAGAAACTCCACAACACTGGTGGCTGTAGCTGTAGTGTAGGTAGTTCCTGTTTTGGAGCAATACCGTTCCCATTTTCTTATATTGGTCAGGTATTGTCTCCTGGTGGACTCCCGGTGAGATGCGGTCATCATGTTGATGGCGTCCTCAGACAGTCCCAGGCCCAGTAGAGGTCTTTTTAGAATCTGCAAGCCAGGAGATTGACTCTGTCATGGCACGGGTGACTAATGCCTGACACTGGGTGGATTAATAACTGTCGACTGCTGGGGAATTCCAACGGTGTTTCAACAGCCATGTCGAAAGCCACTGGGAACCATGGCTGTGTAGGCCAGTCAGGTATTATCAAGATTCCTGAAGCGGAATCCAATTGAATCTTGCGTAATACCCGACTGATGAGGCAGAAGGGAGGAAAAGCATAAAAGAACATTTTCCCCCAATGCAGCGAGAATGCATCAACTGCTGCTGCCTCAGGGTCTGGTTCCCAAGCGACATACGTTGGTACCTGGTGATTCAGCCTGGATGCAAATAGATCGATATCTGGTGTGCCATATTGCTTTGTAATTTCAGCAAACACTTTGGGATTTAACATCCATTCGATGTTATCATTAAATCTACGTGACCTGGTGTCTGCCACTGTATTTTGCTTACCTGGAAGGTAAGTTGCTGATAACCAAATATGCCTTTCAACACACCATTGCCAGATTAGGTTGGCCAAATTGTCACACGATATCGACTTTACACCACCCATGTGATTGATATAAGCCACCACTGTGGTATTATCTAGTTGCAACCGGACATGTGCATGATGCGTATTACATGAATATGCTTTTAACCCATAAAACGCACCCAACATTTCTAAATAGTTGATACCCCGTGTCTGTAGGCAAGATGATTCAAATTTACTCCATCTGCCCCCTGTGCTGGATTGCATGTTAGTTGCTCCCCAGCCCAAAGCACTGGCATCCGTTTGAATGGTTAATACTGGGTTGGTGATCATTATGGGACTGGAGCTGAGTCTTACATTCCTCGCCCACCATTGTAACTCTGGAATGGATTCAGCAGTTAAACTCATAGCTCGGTCAAAGTGACCTGAGTTTTGCTTTAGTGCATGCACTTTAGCTCTTTGCAAATTTTGATAGTGCAAAGGCCCAAATTGTACAGCTGGGAAAGCTGCTACCATTTTGCCAATAACTCTAGCTACTTCCCGTATGGTTGGCTGATGTTTATTCATGAGTTTGTTGCATGATAGCGCCAATTCTGATGCTTTCCCCTTTGGCAGAGTTACAATCATGCGAACAGTATCTATCGTAAATCCAAGATAGTCCATGGCAGTGGACGGTGTAAGATTGGATTTTTTCTGGATGTATGACAAACCCCAAAGTTTCAAACAAACGTTTGGTGGCTGCGACTGCCAAAATGGCTGTCTCCAAGGTTTGCCCTACTATTAAAATGTCGTCTAAATACGCCATGACTATATGCTTTTGTTTCCTCAATAATGCCAAGGCAGGTTTTAAGATTTTAGTGAACAACCTTGGAGCAGAGGTTAGCCCATTTGGTAAGGCTTTATATTGCCATAGCTGTTTCATCCAGATAAATTTTAAGTATTTACGATGCTCCTTGTGTATGGGTACTGAGTAGTAGGCATCTTTTAAATCAATGCTTGCTAGAAAGTACCCTCTAGAAACCAATAGTCTGGCTGTTTCAAAAGTATCCATCTTGAAATGTATATACCTGACAGACTTGTTTAAAGTAGTTTAGTCAATGATGATGCGACGTCCACCATCTTTTTTGATTTTAGTGAAAATATTAGACACAAATTCCAAAGGTTCATGTTTTGTTCTTTCAATGACACTTTTGCTTGTAACCTCATCGGTTCAGCTTGACCCTCTTGTTTCTCTTTGACTGAGAGGGTGAATACCCTTTTGGGTATATGCTGAACTGGTGGAAAATCTTTATGGACAAAGTCAATTTTGTAGCCATGAACGCTGCTGAGTATATACTTGTCATTAGTGATGGATTCCCATGCATCCAAAAACAAGTGCAATCTCCCCCCTGTTAGTACAGAGCCCCTACTGCACATATGCTGAGAGGAACCAAACCCACCTACCTCCATGGTTATTGGTGCTTCTTCTGCCTCTTCGCTGGGTGATGAGGCGTCTACTGGGCTGTAGAGGGTTGATGTTGATCTCGATGTTGTTGGGGGTGGCGCATTTTCCATGGGGTCCGCTCTGGGCCCTGGCCTAAAAAAGGCTTACGGGGAATGGTTGCGGACCCCGAGCTTTCACCAGTCCCATAGTGTGGTCGACGACTGGTGGACGCCATGGGGTACTGCCGCCTGGGTTTGTTGGGTCTGCTCGGTCCCAAACCTGCCCTCACGAGACCAAAGGTCTTGGATTCTTCTTCCAGGTCTTTCACCTTTTTTGGAAGGTCTTTCCCAAAGAGCAGAATAGGAGGTTCTGACCCCGGTGTTTTGCAGAGTCCCGCAAATTTAGGGTTGAGGGCAGGCTTGATAATCTCCTTTCGCAAATTATTTATTTCATATTGCGTGGTGCACAGCAGAGCTAATGTGTCTTGCTGATTTGTGGAGATGTCCGCACCATCAATGGACCGAGCATAAGATGTTATTCCTGCAGTCAGGAATTTAAGGATCTTCTGGAGCTTCAACTCCAGGTTTCTGATGTTCTGCCCCAAATGTCCCCAAATTTGGCTATTGACAGCAGGTACATTCAAAGATGTACAATTTCCTGGGGCTGTATATAGTTGAAGAGCCTCATTGACCACTTGTTCTTGTAGGGGTTTAGAGGACAGGTGGTTAATGCTGGCTGCAAGTTTCGGCTCTAATGGCCGACCCGCTTGTGGAATGGCCACGTAGCGGTTGACCACACCCAGCAGCTCTTCCTGTTCCTGTACACCCTGCGTACTCCCGATATCTTCAGCCAGTGACCCCTCTTCTTGACCAGCCCAGACCTGGTCGCCAATGCTGCCTTCAAAGGAAGGTGAAGCAATGGCCAGTGCCGTAAAAGGCACTGCGGGAGTGCCTGAACTCCCTTGGCGAGGCTGCTGCTGCTCTCTCAGCAGATCTCGCTGGAGCAATTGCTCCATAAGCCGTTCCATGCGGCTTAGGCGGCTGCCTGTGCTCTCGAGCGGTAAGGCATCTTCATCCGAAACGTCGGACACTACCGCCCGGTTCCGGCTGCAGGTACCTCCAGCCCGCTGCTCAGGCAGCACTAGCGGTGCTGGGCTCGGCTCGGTAGTTATAACCGCCGCCTCTTGCCCCCCCTCCAAAGAGCATTCCTCAACGAAGGACGAACGGGGGCGAGCTGCAGACTTCTTTCCTCGGCCTTGCTCATTCTTCCTGGAACACAAGACCACAGAGAGAAAGACACACGGCCACGGTTTAAACTTACCTGTCGGCCCGACTTTTCAATTTGTAGCGGGAGCGCCTTGAACTCCCGTTCGTCGCGGTGCACTGCATGAACGCTAATGTCGCGCATGCGTGCTGGACGGGGTCTTCACGTAGTCACTCACGTGACTCCGAAGTAAAATCAAGGTAATAGGCAAAGGCAACATGCTTCTGTGAAAGGCATCTCGTATTTGATTTTTTTTAAATGATGTGAGACATAGACAGATTAAAACTTTTCTCACGATAGAGGTATCAAAAACTGGAGGACATGGGTTTGGGGGATGCGGAGATCTAATAGGAAGAGATTTTTTTGTCCCATGGTTCATCTGGTGGAGCAGTTTCCTCACTGCACCAGAGACCCAGGTTTGTAGGATTATGGAGCTCTGATGCTTGTCTGTGTGGAGTTTGCGCATTCTCCCTATGGCAGTATGGGTTTCCTTTGGGTGTTCCGGTTTTCTCCCACTTTGCAAAGACGTGCAGCTTCAGTGGTGAATTGGCATGTGTAAATGGTCTGCAGTATGTAGGGAGTTGATGCAAAAGTGGTCAACTTAGGACCAGTGTGAACATGTGGTCGGCGTGGGCTCGGAGGATTGAAGCACTGTTTCATTGCTGGATCTTTCCATTCATCGGGTGATTGGAATGTGGAACACACTGCCTCAGTAGGTGGCGGAAACATAGATTCTCACAACATGTAGATGTATCTAGACGAACACTTTACCAAGATGCAGAAGGTTACTGAATATGTGTGGATGAATGAGATTTCTGGGGAAGGTGTGATGATGATGATTGGCATGGACACAGTTGGCCAAAGTGTCTGTTCTTTGTCGTATCACTTGATGACTCTAAATTATTGAGGAGATTTGAAGAAGTAACATGTAGAAACATAGAAAACAGGTGCAGGAGTAGGCCATTCGGCCCTTCGAGCCAGCACCATCATTCAACATGGTCATGGGGCTGATCGTCCAAAATCAGGACCCTGTTCCTACTTTCTCCCCATTTCCCTTGATTCTGTTAGCCCTAAGAGCTACACATATATTTTTTACAGATTATCTATAAAAATATATATAATAAATATACATAAAATCTATAAAAAATAATATATATAAAAATATACTGCAAAACTACTGGTTGTTCTATACTGAGATTTCAAGAAGATATTTGATTAGATGCCACATCAATGCCTATTGCACAATATAAAAGCTTGTAGCATAGGAGGCAGAATAAGGGTGCAAATGGAAGGATGCCGACAGAAAAGTGTGAGCATAAATGAATTGTTTTCTAGTTGGTATCATGTATGATGCGGTGTGCGCAGTCATTGGTGCTGAGGCCTGAGTTGAGCCTGCAGGGTTGTGATTATGTTATTTGTGCGTATTGTAAGTAATCTCCAGACTAGTGAAATGGGATGAAGATAGACACAAAATGCTGGAGGAACTCAACGGGTCAAGCAGCATCTCCGGAGAAAAGGAATAGGTGCTGTTTTGGGTTGGAATCCTCCTTTAGGCTGAAAGATGGAAGTTGCGGGGTGGGAAACGAGTCGAGAACAGACCAGAATAAATCAGGGCCGGCAACAGATGACCTCGGGAATGTGGAATCTATAAAGGCCCATTGTTGGCTGAGGATAATGTGTTAATGAGAGGGATACAAGGTTGCGAGCAGTGGAACTAGCAGGACAATTGGGTGAAATAGGTTGGAACATTACTGCATTGCCAACTTTCACCAAGGAGTTATCAGGATAAAACTGGAGCTTGTACTCAACATGTTTCTGTGCTTTAATTGAATTGATGGCTTGTCTTCCAGAGAGAAACCTATATAAGCAGCATGGAACTTGGGAACATAAATCTTAAGGATAAACACACATATATAGTTCAGATACATCAAGGCAAATCACGGAGAGAAGCTTTAACTGAGTGAGTGATGTGGCTTTACCTGTGTTTTTCTGTTCAATAGATTAACAGTCACTCATCTAGGTATACTCAAGTATGTCTAGCAAGAGTGGTACTGAAAAATGATGGGTCGTAGTGTTATAAAAGTACATGGATATTTTAACAGGCACAGTCCTAGCAGAAATTAAATTGTTTTAAAGTGTAGCGTAGGATCGATAATATTAGGGCATTCATCTCAAAAGACTACGACAACTTGTCAATGGGTTGGCTACAAATTGTAACTGAGTACAACTTTACTGTGTTTCAATGCTTAAATGTTTTGAGGTCTAAATCCTTACTCTGGAGATATATATATATTTTTTCACCCAACCAAATGCCCAGGCAGTATCACTGGATAGAAGGAATGGGTGACATTTCGTGTCACGACCCTTCTTCAGACTGAGAGTCAGTGGAGAGGGAGACACAGAGATGAGGAAGGGTAAGGTGTGAAAACGAGGTGGTGAGTGTGTAGAACGAGCTGCCAGAGGAGGTAGTTGAGGCAGGTACAATTGCAATGTTTAAGAAACATTTAGACAGGTACATAGATAGGACAAGTTTAGAATGATATGGACCAAACGCAGGCAGGTAGGACTAGAGTAGCTGGGACATATTGGCCAGTATGGACAAGTTGGGTCGAAGGGCCTGTTTCCACCCTGTATCACTCTCTGACTATCAAAAGAGATGCAGATCAAGGAAGATGTAGAATATTGTTAGTTGGTTGGGGAAGACGACTTCCTTTCTTGTCTAACTAGATCTCAATTGTTTATCCCTTGACTGGGAAGCTTGATGATGTGGGGATGCAAGAGACTGCAGATGCTGGAATCTTAAGGACCAGACAAATTGCTGGTTGAACTCGGCAGGTCAGCCAGCATCTGTGGTGTTTGTCCAGCTCTTCATAGATGCTTTGTTTATTGCTCAAGCTTGATCATATGGTCCTTCAAAGAAGGTTTAAGGATGTGCCTGCATAGGGTATGCAGTTGCAGCACCCTATGTCCCTGTGTACCAAAAAGTGCGTTAATTCGACCATCTGATATTCCAGTGGATCTCGTCAAAGCACATGGCACACTAAAATGGATCACAAAGCATGTATCATAAAACAGGTTTTATTTGGCAAATGCCAAAATAGAATACTCATTGCAGTTAATTTATTCTAATTGTACACGCACTGCAAAGGAATAATACTACCTCACCATGCAATGAAAACAAAGGCAAGATGCCTGGGGCAGGATACTGTTCTTTTTAAGCTGTCTAGGTTTGCTTGTGCCAGGAATGTATCTTTAGAGAGGTCAGGCTGGATCTATGAGTATAAATGTCCCCGGGGAGCAGTGCTTGGATCAATAGATTTGTGCTTCATATATCTTTGAAAATATCTATCCAAAATCCAAGAGAGTCCATGAATATGGTCACATGCATTTACACTGCAGCTGGAGGGCTTCAGACAAAATGGAAAGACTGGGTTCCTATTCAAACTGTTGGGCTGACTGGGCTGCCTGTCACTGCCTTGGTTCCATAGTCCTCCTGTGGAAGTATCTGCAGAGTTGTCTCTCAGAGAACCGGGATCACAACCAATGTGGGCAGTGGGGCAGCAGAGTGGTAGGGTTGGTGCCAGAGACCCGGGTTCAATCCTGACTACGGGCACTGTTTGTATGGAGTTTGTACATTCTCCCTGTGACATCTCCGGGGTTTTCCGGTTTCCTCCCACATTCCAAAGACGTGCAGGTTTGTAGGTTGATTGGCTTCTGTATATTCTCCCTAGTGTGTCGGATAAAACTAACGTTTGGCTATCATTGGAGTGTGTGGGCCGAAGGGCCTGTTTCCACGCTGTATCTCTGAACTAGACTAAAGAGCAAGGTCCATTCATCTGTGCACTGTGATTTACATTCAAAATCATCAATCTGAAAAGTGAACTTGCTCTTTTTCTCCACAGATGCTACCTGACCTGTTGAGTGTTACCAGTGTTTTTCGGTAATATTTCAGGTTTCCAACACGTGCAGTAGTTCTCTTTGTAGACTAGTGTAATGTTAGAGCCTGTAAAACATTTCTAAACCAGGTGTTGCATGACAAGAAGGCACACACGGTGCTGGAGTAACTCGACTGGTCAGGCAGCAACACGGGGAACACGGATAAGTGACGCTTTGGGTCGGGAGCCTTCCTCGCTCTGATGGTGGGAGTTGGGAGAAAGATGGAGGGGGGGAGGGGCAGGACAAAGTCTGGCAAGTGATAGGTGGATATAGATGAGGGGGGGGGGGATACAGTGTAATTCAAACAGCACTTTTTTTTGTACACTAGCATCTGCAGTTCCTTGTGGCATTACAACAAATTAATACTCACTCAGCATCATAATCTACATGGAGTGTCACTGTGATTTTCTCAGAATTGTTGCCATGTTAGCATTGAATGGAAATTATTCTTCTCTTAGCTAAACTGCTTTAAATAAAGTGTGTGATTAAAATGGTCTCTTTCTTCAGGGATAAAAAGGGCAAAGAGACCAAAGGCAGGAACAGCTGAGAAAGGATGAGAAATTGGTTTAAATAATATACATGTTCTTGACTTCTCCCGCCAGCAAAGTTGTTGAAGATCCGAGTGATCTCCGGCAGCTCTCCCAGCAGTTGTGCACTTTCAATGATGACTTCTTGAGGAAGTAGCTGAGAAGATTATTGTGGGCTCCAATTTTCTCACTGGCCGCCCTTCCAGCAAAGATTGTTTGATCTGAATTCCATTTGTCATTAACAGCTCTTCAATAGGATGCACACAAATCCAACTTAGATGGAGTATAGCTTTAAATTGGCCAAGTCCTTGGAAGAACCTAACCAATTATTCTGCATCTGCCCAGCAACCAGTACTGGAGACACAAGAGATTGCATGTGATGGTTTCTCCAGGAAAACAAACAAACAAACTGATGTTTAGAGGGATGTGGGCCAAACGCAGGCAGGTGGGACTAGTATAGATGGGGTATGTTGGCCAGTGTGGGCAAATTGGGCCGATGGGTCTGTTTCCACCCTGTAGGACTCTGACTTACAGCGTGGAAGTCAACAGACCAGGCAGCATCTGTGGGGGCAGAATGATGGCCAGTGTTGCACCTGGTGGGGCTTTAGGCGAACCATGAGCGGCTGTCGCAAGCCCCGAGTCCAGTTGTGAGTTATCTGCTCCTCTTTGGTACATAAGCGGTCTCCCGCATTCCTAAACCACTGGAGATAAGACCAGCGGGCTATCTTCGTTGGCGAAGACTTTTTATAGAGTCTCCCTCCTTCCTTCCTTATGCACGCACCCTCCTTCACACCTGAACCGCACCGAAACCTTTGCAACGCGATCCTTAGTTGTCCTCGAGTTGTGTGTGATCTGTGGGGCCTCGGGACCCTTTCCCTGGCGAGGATAACCCTTCCCTCCTCTGGAACTGTCCACGGCAGGTCTCTAACCCGGTGGTGGTGCAGCCCTTGCCCTGTCCCCTCAGCTGAATCATTTCTTAAAGGCCATTTCTGGACATCTTCCCATTGCAATCCTAGGACCAGCTAACTCCCATGCTTACCTCCTCTCTACCTCCCTCTAAGTTCCCCGGCCAGTCTGACTGTCTCCAACTACATTTTATGATCTGTTCTACAGTTCCCTCGATCTGCATCCCCTTTGTCATGTTTTCACACCTGACACTTCCTTATCTGTGTATCCCCCTCTCCCCTGACGGCACCCATTCCTTCTCTCCGGAGATGCTGCCTGTCCCGCTGAGTTACGCCAAGCATTTTGTGACTTTTCCCCAACACACAGTGAATCTCAGAACGCTACCACCCCCCTGGTCCATTCTGTTTCCATGTGTTCAGTTACCTTCCTTAAATTTATCCTTTGAAGTTCCTCTCTCTTTCTAAAAGCATAAACAATAATGGGCCTCTGCGAGCGCCAGACTTATCTCCCGGCTGGACGCTCCCCTCTTCCCCCAACCGACGCCAAGATCCTGGCGTTATTATTAATGGTGAAGTCTCCATGACATTCCCCAATGCTCCGACGGCAGCGATCCTCTGGAGTCGCCAACTTCTGATCCGCGGCAGACTTCCAAACCCGCCATCAGCGAGCTGCCCGAGCAACACAGACGCGCAAATGTCCAGACGTGTGCATCCCGACCGCTTTATTTGCAAACATACACCGGCACAAAACAAACCAGACAGCGGGGCTTTTTGGTACCAAGTTTGTAGCCCGCACCTCGGGAGCCGGCGGAGCCCCAGGTACCCGGACTCGCGGCAACAGTCGGGGTCTTCCTGTAGAGAGAGAGATGTAAAAATCTACGACCCTGTTGATCACCAGTCATCCGCCTCTGTCTTTCTCTGTGTCTGCCTGTCTCTCTCGAAGATAGACACACAACGCTGGAGTAACTCAGCGGGACAGGCAGCATCTCTGGAGAGAAGGAATGGGTGATGTTTCGGGTCGGTCTCGAATTCCTTTTCTGCAGAGA
>CM069165.1:17291889-17496889 GCA_035221665.1 Okamejei kenojei
AAAAAAACAAAGCACATCTGCACGGGTTTAATGTAACAGTGCAGCGTCCGGTTTTGTCACTACTCACACAGCGCTGTCCCAGGCAGGCTGTCTGAAAACCCCAGAGAGAAAGGGATTAACTGGATAGAGGAGTCACTGTCTGTATTTTCCTTCCCTTCTGTTTGTGAGGTGGTGTGATCACGGGATCAGTATTCCGCCCCTGAACCGTGGGCGCTGAACCGATTTGCATCCCAAACCTTGACATGCGACAGACCTTAAGCAATGGATTATTGTTATGTAACTCAATACTGGTATTAATCACCGTAACATTATGTGCTGTGCGGCCAGTTTCTTTAATGGGTTGGTGTGGGTAAGTATTGCAGTGTGGGGTGCAACACTGCAACTGAATGTAACTTTGTCACGAGTGGCACCTTTGTACCGTATGTTTTGCTTCATTACTCGATAAGAGTTCAGGAGAAGTGGTGGCGTCAGGAACCAGTTGACAGAACCAACATTGTGGACCACAGCTACACAATAAAAAAAACCTTGTACAGGTTTTGCAGCCTTAGTGAGCAGGCAAGCACTTTTCACGCGTTTTGGGGTCACTGCCCTTGGGGAGGTGTTTGACAGGCAATATTGGAACAACTAAGCTGTTTATTTTGGCAGAAAGAATCAGTTCAGAGTTTTTGTTATAAGGGATAGCCAATCTCTGAAACGTTGCTTCATTGAATATTTTCATTGAATATGAAGGAGGCAATGGGGCCCACCTGTCTCTTCATTCCTACCACTGCTGCACCCAAATGCATGTCCAGACGTTTCTGCCTCCAACCTCCCCCAAGTATTAGCTGTAATGTTATACCTTTATGTCAACTGTCCCTTGACATTTGTCATGAACTTTGATTTTATCTGATTATCCTTTGACCTTATTTTGATACAATGCTTTAGTAATGTTACATTACAATTCCACCTCTCCCTTAACACTGATTCAGCAAGTGTGTTGGATTCTGTGAGAAATGGCAATAGATCTCCACGTCAACAAACCTCTTCTTCTTCTTGCGTATGGCCTTCTTGCACAGCCTAAAGTTGTGGGACAACTTGGTCTATTTGATCTTATTTGATTGAGGGCAACAAACTGCTGTTCAGCACCCATTGGGAAGTGTGCGTTTCCTTATAGCACCTCTGTCCATAATATTTCGTAGAACCTTCTCTTACCATTGAGTTGAGAACATTTACCTATTTACTCCTCTAATGTATTTTGTTTCCCTGAGTAGACCCTCAGATGTTTTAACATATAATTTTGCCAATGTAGACCATTTTGATTGGACTTGTATTAATGGTTCTAAGATGTTTTAATCCTTGAAAAATGTATCATGTCTTTTTGTGATATATTTATCCAGGTTCCACACAGATCAGGTCAATGCATTGGAACAATAAAGAACAATGTTTCTGGCACTGTAGCCTTTATCTTAATTGTTAACTTTCAAATGGCAGTAAGCACCATTGGTGTTTGGTGGTTCAAATTTAATCTAGAATCATTTCTGAAAAGAGTTAGATGCAGATATGGCCCAGATAGTAACTACACATATTTGAACCGTCTTCTTTTGCAGATATAAGAGTATTATATCTTGAAACCTTGCTTGGTTAGGGATAATCCACTTGTTACAGACTGAAGTAATCTAACCAAGTCAACACTAGTTTAAGGATTTTGGTGGACTTACTGTCCATTAAAATTTGAATGCCACTTGCAGTCGTTGTGTTTGTTAATGGTAAAAGTTTGATGTTTTCTGATATCACCAATATTAACAATGATTTACCATTAATATTTTGATTTACAAACTTTACCAAGTACCTTCTTCACCAGAATGAGTAAAACACAGTGACAGGGAGGAAACTGAGGTGGACATTTGTTATGGAGAGGTAGGATTCTTGGGCAGATATTGATTGGCCAGCTCCCATGTTTGAAGTATTTTGATATGACTTCTCAAAGGTAACTTCCCGATTTTGATGACTTTTTTTTTGCAGCATTTATGTCTAAAAACTAAGCTCATTTCATTCATCAATAATGATTCGGCCAAACTATGCTCCTGTTCTGCACTTTGATTCTTCAAATAAATTTGATCTTTCAACTTAAAATTTTACTGATGTTAAACATTTATGTTGCATGTGTTTATTAATGTTTCCAAGAAATGTTTGTGCTTAGAAAATGTATTGTATCATTTTGCATTAGCTTTCCACTGTCTCCCATATGTCAGTAGATCAGTTGCCTGTGATTGCTAAATCAAGGAATGATTGGAGCCAGCGTTTGCATCCAATTTGACAGCAGATCAGCTGAAATGAACATACTAAAGAGTCTGAGCAGTGTTTGTGAACACTGTGAAATGCAAATAGGACACTGTATTGCTCTTGCCTGCTGCCTTTTAACATGGCAGTTCTGGTTAGATGGAGGTTTATGCCCTTAGTTCTCAGAAGTCAGATTGTTCATTTTATCACAAGGCTTGGGATTGGGCTCATTTGCTCCTCCACAGGGAACGATAGAAAACCAGTTAAGTCCTTCCAGTTCTATTGCCAAATATATCTAGTGGCTGCTTTCATAGTGAGGTTTGCTGCAGAATCTGTCCAAGTGCTCTGTTAGCCCCTGAGGCATATGGACAGATTTTTACAAGTGTTTTTTTTATATCCAGTAGTGATCACAGAAAGTCTGGTATATCTCCAGATATCATTCATTCAAGCATTTCGAGAAGGTCATTTCGGCGATGAGCTGAAGAGAAGTAAAATGCAGGAAGTGCAATGAACAGTGTCCGGTTAGGATGGGAATAGATGAAGATATTTGCCTAAAATATCTACATGGAGTTATTTGACCGGTGCAGCCTCCAGCAAACTTTATTATTTGTAATTCGCGAGTGTGCTCAGAGGCCGGATAAGAGAAAGCAAATGGCTCTTCGATCAGGAACAGTGTTGTAATCACAACATGTACTGTCTGCAATTTCATTCCAGGCTAAAGAGGTAAAAAACCTTTCACTTGGTTTCAAGTGAAATAAATTCAGAGCAATTTACAATTGTGATCTGAAACCAAAAATAATATTGAAAGTTGAATCTAAGTTTACCATTTTTCTCGCAGCTCTCGTTGCGGAAATGAACATTTAGTACAGTTAAAACCACAGTGTCTGTTGCAGGTTAATGTGAAAAAGAGGTTCACTTAATCCAACCCTATTGTTTTTCTGTTGAGGGAGGGACATTAAGCTGACAGTGTTGGGAAAGTGCCCATGTTCTCCACATTGACGGTTCTCATAAGTGAAGGGTAACATCCAACAACAAAACCAACTCATAAATAGGCAATTATATTTGTAGATTTGCATGTTAAACTTGGTTGCTTATTGACTTAAAACAGAAGTTTAAACCATGTAATCGATCCATTGCCAACATTGCTTGTTTTCATATATAGATTATAATCTATTTATAGATAAACACAAAAATCCGGGGTAACTCAGCAGGTCAGGCAGCATCTCTGGAGAAAAGGAAAAGGTGACATTTCGGGTCAAGAACCTTCTTCGGCCTGAAGAAGGGTCTTGATCCAAAACATCACTTATTCCTCTTCTCCAGAGATGCTGTCTGACCCACTGAGTTACCCCGGCTTTTTGTGTCTATCTCCGGTTTAAACCAGCAACTGCAGTTCCTTCCTACACATATCTATTTATACCCTGGCCCCACCTGCACCATCACTGATTCTTTGTTCACCTGAAGGCTTAATTTCCTCATATAGCACGATCTAGTGTAGATCTTTGCTGCCATATCTTGCATGTACACATCCATGCCTTCAAAGGCTCTTCAACTGCAAGTGCGTCTCTTTTGAAACCTAATTATTGTCAAAAATTCTCCCCAGGACATTATCTTCTCATTTTCTGAATTCCAAGGATTCTGGAACAGTTCCAGCATTTCAATGGTAGAAAATGCTTCATTATTGTTGAAAAGAGGAATGAGAAATAAATTAGGAACTAGATATTCTGGCATCTGTTCTCGGGACTTTGTGTACAGAATAAGGTGACAGGGCATTTAGAAAATCATAACATATTAAATCATGATTGTAGGTTTTATCGTGTCCCATTAGGTAAATATTAGTTTCACTTATAACAGAGGAAGCTTGTATGAAAGTTTACCCCTGACTTGTATTGAGATTATATTATCAGGCAGAACCAATATACCAGAGGATACAGACCTAATGCAGGCAGATGGGATTAGCATAGATGGGTAGAATGGTCAGCATGGACATGATGGGCTGATTGGCCTGTTTCTGTACTGTACATTTATGACGCTATAAAAATAAATTCTCTTTGTAGAATTTGTAAGTTTTTATGAAACTTGGGTAGATAAAGTGATGTCAGTGGATATAGTGGCTTTTGCTTTTTAACAAGCTATAAACCTAGAATGTGTTATTCTATCAAAAGTATCTGTTAACTCTACTTGTTTCCCTTATCTGCACTGCTGGTTTCGTCTTCAAAGAGTCCAATTAAATATGATAAATCTAATTTCTCATAAAAAATGTTCACATAAATGGATTGGGAATGATGATCTGGGGATTGGATGGGTTCACTAAAGGATAGGGAACAGAGCAGTAATGACGGTATTGTACAGATTGGCAGTGAAGTGCTACAGTGATCCGTGCTAGCTCCTTTACCATTGGCAATGTAAATGAATGATTCAGATGAAAAGATGGACTCTAACCTATGCAAGGTTGTTGATAATATAAACTTATATAAAGGTAAGATTATAGGGAACTAGCATTGGGGAAACAGAAGATCAGCCATGATCATATTCAATGATGGTGCAGGCTCGAAGGGCCGAATGGCCTACTCCTGCACCTATTGTCTATGTTTCTAAGAGCTGCTGCCACACAGCTCCAGAGACCTGGGCTTGATACTGACCTCGGATGCTGTCTGTGTGGAGTTTGCACATTCTCTCTGTGACTGAGTGGGTTTTTCTCTGGGTACCCGGTTTTCCCCCGCATTCCAAAGACATGCGGGTTTGCAGGTCATGTACGAAGGAACTGCAGGTGCTGGTTTAATCTGAAGGTGGACACAAAAAGCTGGAGTAACTCTGCGGGTCAGACATGTCCCTGGAGAAAAGGAATAGGTGAAGTTTCGGGTTGAGACCCTTCTTCAGAAATATGAGTAATGTAGAAATATAGGTCTGAAGAAGGGTCTCAACCTGAAATGTCACTTGTTCCTTTTCTCCAGAGATGCTGTCTGACCCACTGAGTTACTCCAGCTTTTTGTGTCTATCCCAGGTTTGTAGGTTTTTTTGGCTTCTGTAAAATTGCCTCTAGTGTGCAGGATGTAAAACTGGGATAACATAGAACTAGTTGAACAGGTGATTCATGGTCAGCATGGAATGAGTGGGCCAAAGGCCCTGCTTTAATGTCTGAAGGAGCCGCCGTAGGCTATTTGATCCTTCAAGCCGGCTTTGATCATGCCCCAACTCCTCTTCTTTGCGAGTTCCTTCCAGCTCTTAATTCGTGATCTTTCAAAAATGTAAGATGATGTGAAAAAGATGACAAGGGTCTGAAAAAGCATGTCGGCAGGTGGGAAAGGTGCCACAGGTAGTCTTCAGTTTGAAGCAATAGGTTATCTATTAGCAATAAAGTATATTATTGGAAATGGTGCAAAACACATACATGTTTGTGTGCAGGAGAATCCTGGGGTGCTAGTTTCTGAAACGCTAGAAGCATCACAGATGCAATCGAGCAAATGAGATAGCAGGTGGTATGTCAGCTTTTTTTACTGATAAAGTTGAGGTGCAGCAAAGCATTTCTGTATAGGCACAAAGGGTTTATTCTGGCCTCAGTATTTAAAGGACAGATTACTTGCATTGGGGTGGAGTAGCATAGTTTCACCAGATTGATTCCCGGAAGGAGAGTTGTCCAATAAGGAGAGAGTAAGTAAGATTGTCTAATAATCACTGGGATTTTGAACACTGAAACTAAGTTATTGAAATATGAATGACTGAAAATGATACAAACAGGTTATCTCTATCGGATGAAGAATTTAGAGCTAGAAGGTAGCCTTGGGAAGATCATATTTAGTTCCAAGATGATGAGATAAATCATAACTCATTAATCATTGGCATTCTCTTTCCCAAACGATCTTGGATGACCAGTTGTGCATGAAGGAACTGCAGATGCTGGTTTACACCAAAGATAGACACAAAATGCTGGAGTAACTCAGCGGGATAGGCAGCATCTCTGGATAGAAGGAATGGGTGACGTTTCGGGTCTGAAGAAGGGTCTCGACCTGAAACATCACCCATTCCTTCTCTCCAGAGATGCTGCCTGTCCCATTGAGTTATTCCAGCATTTTGCGTCTATCTTTGGATTACCAGTTGTTGATTTTATTCAAGACTCGAAATTGAAGGATTTTTAGACTGAAGGGGTCAAGGATTATGGGGATTGAACAGAAATGTGAACAGAGTTAAGTATGGGCATGATCTGTTGAATGGCAGAGCAGCCTCATGAGTCATTATGTTCTTTTACTATCTTTTTCTGCCCTATCCCAGTTCAGAATTTTGTTCTTTAACTCTTGATGTCCCAAAATTAGACAATAGACGCAGGAGTAGGCCATTCGGCCCTTCGAGCCAGCACCGCCATTCAATGTGATCATGGCTGATCATCCCCAATCAGTACCCCGTTCCTGCCTTCTCCCCATATCCCCTGACTCCACTATTTTTAAGAGCCCTATCTAGCTCTCTCTTGAAAGCATCCAGAGATCCTGCCTCCACTGCCCTCTGATGCAGAGAATTCCACAGACTCACCACTCTCTGTGAGAAAAAGTGTTTCTTCGTCTCCGTTCTAAATGGCTTACTCCTTATTCTTAAAGTGTGGCCCCTGGTTCTGGACTCCCCCAACATCGGGAACATGTTTCCTGCCTATAGCCTGTCGAAACCCTTAACAATCTTATATGTTTCAATGAGATCCCCTCTCATCCTTCTAAACTCCAGAGTGTACAAGCCCAGCTGCTCCATTCTATCAGCATATGACAGTCCAGCCAATTGTGAACCTATGCTGCACTCCCTCAATAGCAAGAAGGTTCTTCCTCAAATTAGGGGACCAAAACTGTAATGAATTTACAGAACACAATGAATTCACTGTTCAGCATTGGAGGCAAAGACTTGTTGTTCATGTTGCCATATCACCAAATTTCCAAATTATTTTACTAGTCAGCCTCTTCCTGCTTTGTCTTCAAGGTTATCCTTTAAATTGATTAATATCAGTCTTTTTCCCCTAGAAACACACATCTGTGCACAACCTCTGCAAGGTCAATGAAGGCCGTCTGTGTAATATCCGGAACTAACTATAGTGCACAATTAAGTTGTGCAATGTAATTTTGATACTTCCCCCTTGTCCGGTCAACCATCGCTGATCAGGCAGGCAGTGTCAACCATAATCCTGGCTGAGATTATGTAGCTGCATGTAGCCCGGGATAAAGGATGGAATTATTTGCTTTGTGTCTACATTTCCTTTGAGAAATAAGGCAGATAATGAATCTAACCCTATCTACTAAACCTTTCCTCTATCTCAGCGGGTCTGGAGAGAAGGCAGGTACAGGATACTGAGTTGGATGATCAGCCATGATCATATTGAATAGCGGTGCAGGCTCGAAGGGCCGAATGGCCTACTCCTGCACCTATTTTCTATGTTTCTCCTGCTTAGTGCCATCCAGTCTTCCTGAAAACCACTGTGGGATGTTTTGTTTTGTGTAGGGAGGTGTATCAATTTAAGGTGTATCGTCAACTATGTTCTAACAATAGATTTCCATGAAGTGCCTTGAATTCCACCGTACTTTTCATTGTTTATTGGGTTGCAATGATTACAATATTATTTCTATTGCATAATATTGGTTTGGCATAATGATTCTGTGAAAGTCAGACAACATTTCTGCGGCATTCTTATTGCATTGTGGATGCTGCATTATTTAATGTCACATTAAAGAAACCATTAAGCAGCTGTTGAAAGTGACTTGCGTTGGATGCTTGGACATGCCTATACCAGGCAGGCAATCATTAAGCTTTTACATTCAGTGATACTTGTCTTCTTGCAAGGAAAACTGGAGGCGATAACCTTAATCTACCTGGCACAGCACAAAGAGAGTGACATTGTCTTCCCACAGAGATAATAGAACCCTGAATAAATATTTTTTTAAATTCAAATACACTGCGCTTTTGGTGTTGTGGAAATTGTTGCTGTCAAATTAAAGTGTAAAGCAAATAATCAGATCGTAAATCGGTGTGTCAGAAAGGAGTATTTCAACCACATTACTAAGACTGATTCTCTCCCCAGAGTAAGTTAAATGTAACTTGCCCTGTCACTGATACACACCCCTTGACACCTAACACATCTACCAGTCCCTATCCTGTGAGATTATTTGGTATTATTGATTCCTTCACCTGAAGTAATACTTTCTCTCTATTGCGACATCTTAAATGCTTCCAATCCAATTAGATCATTTCTTAATTTTAATTTAGATTATAGGTACAGAGTGGAAACAGGCCCTTCGGCCCACTGAGTCTACACCAATCAATGATCACCCGTACACTAGCACTATCCTACATACTAGGGCCAAATTACAATGTTCACCCGAAGCAAGTCAACCTACAATCCTGTATGTCTCTGAAGTGTGGGAGGGAACCGGAGAACCTGGAGAAAACTGATGCAGCCATTGGGAGAGCGTACGGAATCTGTACAGACAGCCGCTGGAGCCAGGATCGAACCGGGGTCTCTGGCGCTGTAAGGCCGCAACTCTACCGCTGCGCCACGGAGGCCACATGCAATACTGCTGGTATTATAGATACCTTTATCTGAAGCAATGCTTTCTCTCTAGAAAAACCTTTCGACATCTTAAATGCTACAATTTCTTAATCTTCACACACACAAAGTTTGTCTAGTAATGTACCCCACTGATCATTGGCATCTTTAAGGTGAATCTGTCCTGCATCCCTTCCATAGCTCTCCCAGCGAGCAATGTTATCAGAACCAAGCATAACATCCCAGTAAGACGCATGGTTCCATTCTAATGCCATCCACATGTCTGGCTAATGATTGTGAGTCGCACATAGAGCTATAACCATGCCCGAGATTACTCAGCTTGTATGTAGTCTAGTATAGAGCATGGAAATATCTTCATTGGTTCAGATCTGCATCAAATATTGCATTATCTTTCAGTCATAAGTCAGAATGTCATAAGTGATAGGAGCAGAATTAGGCCATTCAGCCCATCTAGTCTAATCCGCCATTCAATCATGGCTGATCTATCTCTCCCTCTTATCCCCATTCTCCTGCCTTCTCTCCATAATCCCTGATACCCGTACTAATCAAGAATCTATCTATCTCTGCCTTAGAAAATATCCATTGACGGCCTTCTGTGTCAAAGAGTTCCACAGATTCACCACCCTTTGTATGTAATACACCGACAAGCAAAACTAAACTTCCAAAATAAACAAAACCAAAGAAAAAGTGACAACCAAACAATATACGGTAGGTACAGAAATGTTCAGCTGGTCAGGCAGCATCTCTGGAGAACTAAGGTGGAGAATCGATGGCTTTGTTCCATGACCCCTCATTCGACTGGAACTTCAGAAAGGGTATTGATTTGTTCGGCAGTCTCTCAGGAATTTAATACCGAAGAATTTCACAGTCAGTAACATTCTTTTTATTTTTTTATAAACATACTTTAGTCATAATATAGACACTATAAACACAATTGGAACATTCTTTCTCAACATTCATTGTACTAACAGTCAATCTGTTCTCTTTCAATGTGCCCATGCCAACTCACGTCTCCTGCTTAAACAATGCGTCTTCTTCCCCATTGACACACCGACTGATAATCTTCTGACAGAATGGTTTTTGAAACTAATGTCAACCAATCTGGATTTGCATATCCTCTCTGAATTAAAGTGAACAAGAGATGCTTTATTTTGTTCGGAGAATTTGAATCTCTGATTTGAAAATGCGGGCCGAATGAAGTTAGCTGCCAACATGATTTTTCCAGAACATTCCCTTTCCACTGGTTCACGATGGAATCGTTGCATTGTTTCATGCTGTGGCTTAGCAACACAGGTGATAATTGGACTGGTGTGGTTTTCTGTTTAGGTATGTAATACACCGACAAGCACATACCTAACATTCTATGTATGTCGTTCAAGTATTGCTTCTCATATCTTCCCTGTGTCATGCGGTGATTCATTCATGGAGTAATAGAGTGATACAGTGTGGAAACAGGCCCTTCGGCCCAACTCGATGCTGTTCAAGTATTGCTTCCCATATCTTCCCTGTGTCATTGAGTCATACAGCCATAGAATGATACAGTCAGAGTGTGGAAACAGGCCTTCGGCCCAACTTGCCTACACCAGACAACAGGTCCCAGCTACACTAGTCTCACCTGCCATATCCCTCCAAACCTGTTAACGAAGGAACTGCAGATGCTGGAGAATCGAGGGTTACACAAAAAGCTGGAGAAACTCAGCGGGTGCAGCAGCATCTAAGGAGCGAAGGAGATAGGCGACGTTTCGGGTCGAGACCCTTCTTCAGACTGGTCAGGGATCAGGGAAACGAGAGATATAGACGGTGATGTGGAGAGATAAAGAACAATGAATGAAAGATATGCAAAAAAGTATCGATGATAAAGGGAACAAGTGTAGCTGGGGTACACACTCAGCGGGTGCAGCAGCATCTAAGGAGCGAAGGAGATAGGCGACGTTTCGGGTCGAGACCCTTCTTCAGACATTGTAAGCTGTTTGTGGTGTGAAAATGAGAAGCTAGTGCGACTAGGGTGGGGGAGGGAGATGGAGAGAGAGGGAATGCCAAGGCCCGAGGGCTGAGGGAGAGGTGGGAAGGGGAGGAGACAGAAAGGGTTAACAGAATTGAGAAAATTCAATGTTCAAGCCCAAAGGATGCAGACTCCCCAAGCGGAATATGAGGTGCTGTTCCTCCAACTTGCGGTGTTGCTCACTCTGGCCGTGGAGGATGCCCAGGACCGAGAGGTCGGTCGGATAGGTCGGGTTGGTTTTTGGAATGGGAGGATCGGGAGCTCGGTGAAGTGCTGAGTATCCACTGGGAGGTCGGGTTGGAATTTTTTTTTGCGTCTGACCCCGAGCCCGGAGTCGGCGCTTACGCTTGCGAAACTTTTTTGCATATCTTTCATCATTGTTATCTCTCCACATCGCGTTTTGACTGAAGTCTGAGAATCCCGAAACGTCGCCTATCTCCTTCGCTCCTTAGATGCTGCTGCACCCGCTGAGTTTCTCCAGCTTTTTGTGTAACCCTCCCTCCAAACCTGTCCTGTCCACGTATTTCAAAAATTCTAAATGCTGGCCTTTTTAATTCAGCTTTCCTTCTTCTCTTTAAGCATCCTATACGCCTTGTTGTATCCTCCCCTCCATGATTGCCCAGTCAACATGATCATACAGCAGAGTGGGGGATCAGAGTCACAGCTGGCTCTCAATCTCTTGCCATTTAAAAAGGCTCAAAGTGACCTTCCATTGCAACGGTGAGTGGGACTGCTCCATTTAAACGACAGCCAACATTTAATGCTAACAAAACTACAATGTTAAAAGCGTTTTTAAAAAATCTACAGTTCAATAACGCAGTAATAGTGTTTTAGTAAATAATTGACTTGCTTAATAACCCTGATAAGCTGGCACAACCAATTATGATAATGAATTAATAATATTACAAAATTGCTGTAAATATAAGGCTCTAGGAGTCAAAATGTAAATGTTCGACAATATTGAATTGATTATCGATCCAGTCAAAGAATGTTTTCTAATCTGAGGGTCAGGGTTTTAACCTTCAAATCCTTATTATATTCTTGAGCAATCCTTCTATTTTTCATCAGTTCTCACATCCAATGAGCTTAAAAAAAAAGCCATAAGAAGGAGCCGCTGGTACCCAGTTGTTCATCCAGTAAGGGGAGACAGGAAAACAAAGACTTTGTTTCACCAAATGGTGCTCTCTTTGTTTTACCAAATGGTGCTCGCTCTCTGAGTAGGTGTGGGCATCTCTCCAAATCAGCTCAGTTGGAAGTAACCAGGCCTTCCAAGATCCACAGGAGATGCTACTTATTACGGCAAGGATGCCAAAGGCAATGTCAGGAGAGGAAATGCACAACAGATAAGAAATGGAATCAAATGTTTTAAAGTGCCTGATTAAATCCACCTTAATACCATCAGTCTGGTCTACATCAGTCTGAAGAAGGATTTCTCCATCAGACTGACGAAGGGTTTTGGCCCGAAACGTTGCCTATTTCCTTCGCTCATTAGATGCTGCTGCACCCGCTGAGTTTCTCCAGCACTTTTGTCTACCTTCGATTTTCCAGCATCTGCAGTTCCTTCTTAACCCCCTTAATACCATGCTCCAAATTGGTGCAAGCAAGATCTATTTCAGGTTTCTTTCCTCCGAGATAAACTGGTTTCTTTCAAGAGATGAGAGGGGTTGGGTGCAACTGCACAGAATATACAGACAGAAACAGACTCCCCAATTTGTGTAGGAAGGAACTGCAGATGCTGGTTTACACTGAAGATAGACACAAAATGCTGCCTGACCCACTGAGCCTTTCCTCAGCTTGTTTGGGTAGATTTTTATACCCTGCCGAATCTGCTCCATCTATCTCTCATCTCATGATTTGGGAGAGCTCTCATATATTTTCTCTTGTGTGATAATTACCTTTTCAAAACATCTCAAGTTTCAAGAGAATCAAGAGTGTGTAATTGTCCTGTGCGCTGGAGCAATGGAATTCAACTTTACAGGCACATTATACACAATAAATACGTGTATAATAAATAAGCTGTTGTTCAGTAAAGGAGACCACAATAGTGCAAGGCAAGTTATGTAGTGCATTAAGTTTTGTTACCAAAAGGTTCATAGGAGCAAAACTAGGCATCTGGCCCATGAAGTCTACTCTGCCATTCAATCATGGCTGATATATCTTTCCCCCTCAACCCCATTCTCCTGCCTTTTCCTCCTAAATCCTGACACCTTAGCTGTAGAAAGCCCATGTTAGTGGTTAGAACCACTTCCCATAGTTATGGTTATTATTATTCTGTGGTGAGCAGAACCACACAGAGCAGTGTATCTGACCTGACCAAGGTCTAATTCAGGTTTGAACAACTTCAATGCATTGTAATACTAACTGGTTGAAATAAATTCCATTTGCATTTTTATTGCTTTGATAACCTTTGATGCTGCTTACAATAATGTGTTGACATGTATTCTTGCAGATCTTTGCTCTTCTGTGGAATTCAGTTTCTTATTTAACACTTGTTTTCTTTTTTTTTTGTTGAAACATCCCCGGGTCACAAATTTTCTGATCCCTCCTTGAAGTGGGTGAAGAATAAATTGTGAATGTACAGACCTGGGAGATTTCATTGTAGTTCAGCATGAGCAGTCTATTCATCTCTTGCACTCCTCAACCATTTAATGTTGGTCAAATGTATTCAGCTTCCGAATATATTTATCAATGGTTTCTACCTTATTGTCCCTTTACCCCCCCCCCCCCCCCCCCTCCGCCGATCCCACACAGTAATTTTTTATAAAGGGTGACATATAAAGTGCTGGTGTAACTGAGTGGGTCAGGCAGATTCCCTGAAGTGTGTCGGGCCGGGACCCTTCTTCAGGCTGGTTGTCTGAAGGTGGCAAAGCCAGTTAAGAGGGAGGAAAGAGTGATAGGTGGATACAGGTGAGGGGAGTTTGACAAGTGGGTGGCCAAATGCTGAAGAAAATAGACAAAAGAGTGACGGACAAGGTGAGAAGAAGAGTAAAAGGTAAAACCAGAGGAAGGGATATTGGTGGAAGGGGACAGGGGGGGGGCAGGCCCAGAGATGCTGTCTGATCCATTGAGTTACTCCAGCACTTTGTATTTCACTCAAGATTGCAGCTTCTGAAATTTTACATGCCTCCAGTGTTTATGAAAGGACTGGGTAAACTTGCAATTGAAACTCCCTGTAACACAATTGCAAACTAATTCTTTCTACACATTTATTCTATACATTTGTTTTCTGTAGCAGAGGATTTTTTTTCATGCTTCGTACATCATTGTTGAGTTATTTCCGTGTTAACTGGCTGTACGACTGTGAAATCTTCAAACATCAGTCGCTGGCATTGTGGATTGTTCAAGTCACTCATTAACAAAGAACCCATTGAAAGTGTATCTCTGCAGCCCACCACTCCATTATAATAAGCTTTTTTCATAGACAAACACTTATAGAGGGAGCTTGTTTCGCTTTGATATTTCTTTGCACTACAGAAGCCAGAGCTAGGATTAATTAAAAAAAAAAGAAAAAATTTACCCCTCAAATCTTCTTGCTCACAATGAGTTATTCAGACTTGGTATCTTGGTATTCAAGTCATTGCATGTTTTCTCAGATGGGATATCTCAGAGATTTGAAATGTTGCCTTTGCTTCAGGTAAGGATGCTTTGAAGCCCGGGTCAATAATTCTGCCAGTGTCAGAACGAGCCTCGGGTCTCTCTCTTCAATCTATCCAGATGGGGCTAAATTATGAACCAAAATTCATCAATGTGCTTTTATAAAGAATGGTCCTCACAGAAAATTCTGTTCGATCATTAGAAATTTTCCAGATTTTAGAAAAGTCTGTGGAAATAAAAAGGAAATATTGATATGGTTTAGCCAACTTTGTCTTCTCCCATAGGAAACAAACAACCCAAAATTTAAATTGTATAAATAAATCTGTTTGAACATGTGAGCACGGTGGTGTAGGTTTGTAAGGCTGCTGTCTATATTTTGAATTCTGCATTTGGAAAAAGGCCAATTTGGACTTGTTCTTTCTTCAGTAGATCCACTGAGAACTGCTTTTTGAGAATTGATTAAACCTCAGGCATCTGCTTCTTTACCTTCTGCTGTTGATCAATAGGGGCCTTTGTGCTCCATGTTTCCCCCCTTCACACTCCGAGTGTGCTGACTGGTCTGCTTCATGGAGCTGTGTGAGTCAGTAACTCTTCAACACTTTGCCCATGATGAGTACTATTAAATGATTCAGCTGTAGACAGTGGGAAAAGTCATCCTTGCGTCCCTTTCCATCTTGTATTTTCCAACAAGGTACACTGAGAGGTGCAGATAAACTCCTCAATAGTGGCCACATCCTCGTGTCAGCATTGGTTTTACTGTTTGAAATCAATTTCCCCAAGTGAAACTTGTCAATGTACTCCTTACTCCAGCAGGAGGTGAGAGGTAGCTCTGTGGCCCACCAACAACTCTCAGCACTGCCACTACCAGCCACTATCATAGAAACATAGAAATTAGGTGCAGGAGTAGGCCATTCGGCCCTTCGAGCCTGCACCGCCATTCAATATGATCATGGCGTATCATCCAACTCAGTATCCTGTACCTGCCTTCTCTCCATACCCCCTGATCCCCTTAGCCACAAGGGCCACATCTAACTCCCTCTTAAATATAGCCAATGAACTGGCCTCAACTACCCTCAGTGGCAGAGAGTTCCAGAGACTCACCACTCTCTGTGTGAAGAAAGTCTTTCTCATCTCGGTCTTAAAGGATTTCCCCCTTATCCTTAAGCTGTGATCCCTTCTCCTGGACTTCCCCAACATTGGGAACAATCTTCCCGCATCTAGCCTGTCCAACCCCTTCAACCCTCGCTAACCACCAAATATTACCATTACCAGCAACTCGCACACACCAACAAGTCCAACCACCAACATCTCTCACCACCGCCACTTCCAACAGCTCTTACCACTAAGACCCCTCACCACCGCCAGATATTACCACCACCAACTCTCACCACGATTATCAACTACAATAGGTCCCACCACCAACCACTGTCAAGCCCCACCCCAAACACATACCAACCCCATCAAACACCAAATATTATCATATGACTCAGTCTGAAGAAGGGTCTCGAACCGAAACACCTCCCATTCCTTCTATCTAAAGATGCTGCCTGTCCGGTTGAGTTACTCCAGCATTTTGTGTCTATCTTCGGTGTAAACCGGCATCCGCAGTTCCTTCCCACATTTTACCATTACCAACTCCCACCACCAGCCCCCACCAAACATCACCATTACCAATCCTTGCCACCAACCACCCAATTGCATCACCACTAACCACCAAATATCACCACCAACCTACCCTCACCATCATTCATCACCAACCCCAAACTCAACAAGTACCTTCAACACCAAGACCCTCTCCATCAACCCTCACCACCAGCCAGTGGCATTCATTACCAGCCACCATCAATCTGGAACATCAACTCAACAGTAACCACCAATGTTCACCATCAACTACCACCGCCATCAAACACATCCAATGGACCTGTGTAAATCTGAATGAATTGCAATTCTAAGCTTCACTGACTTGAATAACGAAACAAAAATTTTTTAATGACCACCTATTTTGGAATTCCACTCCACCAGTTAAGTCTTGTGAACAGATGTAACCTTGATTTAAATCCCCAATTTCCTGACCATATGAAGAGTAGAAGGACGAAAGATGCTTAGGGGGGCTGATCAAAATGTTTTTCAGATGTTTAAACCAAAATTCTTAATCTTTTCCCGAGGGTGTCATGGAGTCACTGAGCACCAAACAGGCCCTCTAACCCATCTCGTCTATGCTGCTGAATGTGCCCCATATAAATTGGTCCCATTTGTCCCATATCCCTCCAAACCTTTCTTATCCATGTACCATGGGTGTCATTGAAGTGTTTTACTGGTTTCACCAGTCCTTGCTCTTTCACTAAGTTGGGTATATACATTGTCTGTAGGAAGGAACTGCAGATGCTGGATTACACCAAAGGCAGACACAAAATGCTAGAGTAACTCAGCGGGCCAGGCAGCATCTCTGGATGAAGGAATGGGTGGCGTTTTGGGCTGTCTTCACTCAAAACGTCACCCATTCCTTCGTTCCAGATGTTGCATGTCCCGCTGAGTTACTCCAGCATTTTATGTCTATCTTGGCTGTGTACATTGTTTGGGTAGTCAGGTGCCAAGCCTGTGCACACCTTGTCTGCACAGTTCATGTTGGATGGGCAATGTGTCAAAGCTGAAGTTGTCATCAGAGGCAACACTGACATTGGTGAAATGAGTCTTTGATTTTGTATTGAGGATCTGTTTATTAATGCATTATTTTACGACAGGACAGGACAGGATGGTGTATATCTGGAACAAGCTGGTCCCATTGCAATGTTTAAGGGCTCTGGACGGATCTTTAAGTGAAAAGCAGTGTTGAAATGTGATCAAATGCGGGCAAATAGGATTAGCACAAATCAGTGTCAGAGTGGACATGGACAAGGTTGGCTGAAAGACACATTTTTCTGCACTGCACAATTCAATTACTATGATTCTTACACTATTGCGCTGCCTAAACAAGCAGGAAGCTGAATTGAGCAAACACTTGGTAAAGCTAAATAGAGTTTATTTGCAATTTAAATTGTGGGTTCGAATTTTTTTGTTGTTGCACATTTTAAAGGTATAATTTGGTAATCTCTCTTCAATAGTCATGAACAACTGCAATTTTCATGTGAAGTAAAGGGTAGAATGTTGGGCTAAGTCAGGCATCTTATAAAGTCACAGTCCTTCCCTATTATATTTCATTTTAAAATTATATAATTTAACATCAAAAACTGACTATTTGTGAAACAGAAGGTAAGCTGCAAGAGGCAGTTTTCTTTTCAGTACGGAGTTGGAAGACATAAAACTGTAATACAGAGAATGCCTTCATTACAATGCACTGCATAGATGAGCAGTTACCATTAGAAATGTGGATGCAAGATTTCACATTGGCACAATAGCGAATATAATTACCATGGGAGGAAAGAATTTAAGGTTGTGTGTATATGAATACAATATAGTCATATGGTAAATGTGAAAATATGGACATATCATGGGAAGAGAATAAGAATATATGTTAAAATACAGCTGTCTTCAATATGTGGTTTCCTTATAAGGAGGTATGTATTACAATACAAGCTGGAATTCAAGGTGGGAGATGTTAATGTTAGTAATTTCTGTTTGATAATGGAAGGTGAAGGAAATTTCACACTGCTGGATCTTACTTTTCTACTTCTGATGCTTTGTATTTTAATTTCTCAAATAACTTAGAGGCTTTGAAGCTCTCCGATGAAGAGATAGATGTAGAGAATCAGTGAAAGTGCGGGATATGATGTGGGAGAACAGATGAAAAGAAAACAGTGGGTATCTGAAAGAAAAGTAGAAGATGCTGTAATAAATAAAAATTAAATAAAAAGATTTAAAAAAAATATATATAGAAAAAAATATACTGCAGAGGTTGTAAATCTGAAATAAAGAAACCAGAATTCTGGAAACACTCAGAAGGTTTAGCAGCATCAAGTTCTGATGAAAGAGCACAGAATTGAAGCATAAATTGCTTCTCTTTTCACAGATGCTGAGCGTTTCCAGCATTTTCTGTTTTCATTGCAAACAATATTAACGTGTTGCTGACGTTTTGAAGGAGAAAAAATCCTGCAACTGTTTTGGGTAAAACTAAGACATTTGTTAAATTAGTACCAAAAAATGTTAACGTGACAGGAAACGGGAAACTCGTGCGCAGCTATTCACAATTAAAACTGACCTGTTGCCTGAGGTTTAATGTTTAAGAAAGAACTGATATTTTTGGAATAATTTCAGAAGATGTTAATACTAAATTGGATCCCGACTCAAAACTAATAATACTTGGAATATCATAACAAAGTCTAACACTCACAACAAGCCAAAGAAACATTCTAGACTACAGTATAATAACTGGGAAGAAATTAATATTACATTTTTGGAAAGGTCCTATAACCCCCACAATTAAAATGTGGTTTATGGAAATATTGGAGGCCCTACACCTGGAAAGAATCAGATTTGTCTTAATGGACAAACAATAACTTTTTGTTAGAATATGGTCTTCATTCATCGATTATTTGAAAGGGTAGATTGTTCGGCACGGGAACCTAACTGAAACTTGACCTCAGGATTAGATGAAAAGTTATACTTTATAATCTCCAATGATGTATTATTAGTAAATCATTCCATTCTTTTTTTTTAATCTTGACATTTATGTTTTTTTTTCCTTTCTTACATTCTATCTATATTTAAAAAAAAGTTAGAAGCAGAATGAATCCTCAATTGATAATATTAATAATGTATGATTGATACACATAAATAATATATAAAAAATATATATATAAAAAAAAAAAGAACTGCAGATGCTAGAAAAATCGTAGGTAGACAAAAAATGCTGGAGAAACTCAGCGGGTGAGGCTGCATCTATGGAGAGAAGGAATAGGCGACGTTTCGGGTGGAGACAACGGAACGACAGAGGAGGATGACTGAACTTTGCTGCCTTCCCTCACAGTGGGAAACTTTGATTCCACTGTGTGGGGGTGTCTATGTTAAAGACCATCGTGTTCTGTGCTCTTTTTTATTTGTATGGCTTTTGACCACAAATTTCACTGTACCAATTGGTACATGTGACAATAAATGTCTCTTGTCCCTTCATTGTCTACCTGTTGCCTGTGGTGCCTATTTTTGGTTTGGCAATTAAAAAGTACAATTAAAATAGCTGATTTAAAGATAAAAAAAGAAGTAAACTTCAGCAGAATTCCATGAATGTGATTGGATTTAATGTGTGTTGAAAGCAATGTTAAGACCACTTTGCTGAGTCATTCACAGATGAGTCTTTGTGTGGGAGAGGAATTTTAGCAGCAATTTAATTGTAGAGCAGGAATTCTGTAATTGTGTGCCACATTGTATTTCCCAACTAAATTAACTTGTGCTTTGATGAACTGGGTTTCTAAATGTAGCAATTTGTGTAGCAATCAATAGTCTTTTTATTGGAACAATAGAGATAACAAGAAGAGATCCTGCATTTGTAAATGAGGGACATTGCATGGAATGGCAATTATGTAGCAGCTAAATTGAAACCCAACACTTTGCTTTCAAGTATGGAGAGTCGGTCAATAATGTGTTCCTCTGCTGAAGCAGAATATCAATAGAATTAATTGTACAGTTGTGCTGGGGGATATTCCTATCGTTGTCATAATGGGGAAGATTCGGTTTTGAAAGAGGTTCAAGGCAGTCTGGTCATCCGGTCAGGCAGAATCTCTGGAGAACATGAATAGGTGACAGGCACATAAAGCTGGAATAACTAAGCGGGTCAGGCTGCATCTCTGGAGAAAAGGAATAGGTGTCGAGACACTTCTGATTGAGAGTCAGGGGAAAGAGAGATATCGACAGTACCGAGGACAAATTAATGGAAGATATGCAGAAAGCAACGATAATCAAGGACCTGTGGAGCCCACAATGGTCCATTGTTGGCTGTGGGATAGGTGTTAATAAGTTATACAGACAGTGGTGGGCTCCACATTTCCTTGATTATTGTTACTTTTTGCATATCTTCCATTCATTTATCCTCAGTACCATCTATATTTCTCATTTCCCTCTCCCCTGACTCTCAGTCTGAAGAAGGGTCTCAACCCGAACCGTCACCTATTCCTTTTCTCCAGAGATGCTGCCTGTCCCGCTGAGTTGCTCCAGCATTTTGTGTGTCTCTTCAGTTTAAACCAGCGTCTGCAGTTCCTCCCAACACATGAATAGGCGACGGTTTCCACCGGGAACTTTATTATTTGTGGGATCTCATTTGTAACTTGAGTGGGTGCAAATAACTTTGTTCTTGTTAGGATTTTCTTCCTTTAGGGTGAATCAAAAAGGATAGGTATTTAAATAGACAATAGACAATAGGTGCAGGAGTAGGCCATTCGGCCCTTCGAGCCAGCACCGCCATTCAATGTGATCATGGCTGATCATCCCCAATCAGTACCCCGTTCCTGCCTTCTCCCCATATCCCCTGACTCCACTATTTTTAAGAGCCCTATCTAGCTCTCTCTTGAAAGCATCCAGAGATCCTGCCTCCACTGCCCTCTGATGCAGAGAATTCCACAGACTCACCACTCTCTGTGAGAAAAAGTGTTTCTTCGTCTCTGTTCTAAATGGCTTACTCCTTATTCTTAAAGTGTGGCCCCTGGTTCTGGACTCCCCCAACATCGGGAACATGTTTCCTGCCTATAGCCTGTCTAAACCCTTAACAATCTTATATGTTTCAATGAGATCCCTTCTCATCCTTCTAAACTCCAGAGTGTACAAGCCCAGCTGCTCCATTCTATCAGCATATGACAGTCCCGCCAATTAACCTTGTGAACCTATGCTGCACTCCTTCAATAGCAAGAAGGTTCTTCCTCAAATTAGGGGACCAAAACTGTACACAATGAATTCACTGTTCAGCATTGGAGGCAAAGACTTGTTGTTCATGTTGCCATATCACCAAATTTCCAAATTATTTTACTAGTCAGCCTCTTCCTGCTTTGTCTTCAAGGTTATCCTTTAAATTGATTAATATCAGTCTTTTTCCCCAAGAAACACAAATCTGTGCACAATCCCTGCAAGGTCAATGAAGGCTGTCTGTGTAATATCCGGAACTAACCATAGTGCACAATTAAGTTGTGCAATGTAATTTTGATACTTCCCCCTTGCCCGGTCAACCATCGCTGATCAGGCAGGCAGTGTCAACCATAATCCTGGCTGAGATTATGTAGCTGCATGTAGCCCGGGATAAAGGATGGAATTATTTGCTTTGTGTCTACATTTCCTTTGAGAAATAAGGCAGATAATGAATCTAACCCTATGTGTACAAGCCCAGATGCTCCATTCTCTCAGCATATGACAGTACCGCCATCCCGGGAATTGATCTAGTAAACCTACGCTGCACTCCCTCAATAGCAAGAATGTCCTTCCTCAAATATTTGATGACATCGTATGTTTAATTAGCGGAAAGGGGACAAGCTCTTTATAATGAATCCTGCTGTAATCAACTGAATAGTCCTACTATATTTGAAACAACTTGCCCATCTGACATTTGCCCTTTTTCAATCGTTCATCTTTGCACATTCTCTTAGATATGAAAATTTCTGGACACAATCAAGATTTTTGGAAATACTTTGCAGAACAAAGAGTGAAATCCAATCAAGATTATTACAGGTTTATGGACAGGGTAGATTAAAGTGTTTTCACACAAAACAATATCAGAAAATAATATACATCACCCTGAACATTGATTGATGTCATCAATTTAAAAGAGATTTAAATGAATGAGTTCAATGGAAAGGACATTGGGTAAACCATTAGGACAATTGGTCCAGATTAGACTCAATCTCAATCCAGCATTTCTTTACCACTATGTTAAAACTCAATCAAACTGCTTCCTACATCTCTCTTCACATGTTCCATTAGCAAAAAAACTATTATGCTTACATTCCAGGTTATAAATTGAGTTTGTACCCAATACTTGCTCTGAGAGTTGATTCTGTCACCCTTTGCTTGATGAATGGATTTCGATCTACTTTCAAGAATGGGTGTTGGTTGATTATTGATGTAAAGTTGTGTCTTCTTGCTCTAGATGATCCTTCACAGAAAATATTCTCTCAAAGTATCCTATCAATTCTTCACCAAATCTTAATGATCAAATCAACCCTTAACATTTTCAGTGTTCCTAGTAATGCATAATTTAGGTACTCTCCCCTGATTTTGTTTTCTTTGGCAGCAGCTTGGGATTAGGTTTTACTTTAGACTTTAGAGATAAAGCACGGAATCACAAGCCCTTTGACCCACCGAGTCTGCGCCGACCAACTATCTCCTTGTGCACTAAGCTAAGGACAATTTTCAAACTTGCTGAGGCCAATTAACCTACAAACCTGCACGCCTTTGGAAACTTGAGCACCCGGAGAAAACCCACGCAGGTCATGGGGAGAACGTATAAACTCTGTACAGACAGCACCCGAGGTCAGGGTCAGACCCGGGTCTCTGGCCTTTAACATAGTCAAAGGCTTTAAGATTAAAAAAAAGACCATATATAGTGAAGAGGGCATCAGCAGGTCCACTAACACCACAGCTCCTCCACCAACTTGACTTTCCCTGTGCCAGAGAGCAGGACGATTCCTCCATCATTACCGCAGTTGCATTTGTCCACTTACTTTAAGAAAGTCCTGAGTGTGGCATCTATAGGATCCCCAGTTCTGGGAGATGAAGTTGTAGACACGTGACTGTAGTTCCTATTGGCCACATTATAGGACTGCAACATGGATAATGTCTGCTCCTGTCACCTTGGTGCTTACCATTTTTCACGTGGCCTTTCAAATCCCTGCTTGTCAGTGGCTGTGGCGGTGAGGAGTTTTGGCCAGAGATAGCCTTGACAGCACCCGTGTAACGTTCTGATGAATCTGCAGTGCAATCTGCCCTTTATGAGAATTTTCTAGTCACTTTTGAACTAATTACTGTTTATTCTTATGATCTGTGTACATGGGACCTTGGGTTTTTGTGGTCCCTCATGTTCTGAGATAGTTATTATTTAAATATTACTTTGTCCCCTTTCAAAAGTTGAGGTTCTCACATGTACTTCATGTGGAATCCCTTTGAAGCAATGTTTTCTCATTCACTTAATACATTAATATAACACAGTGGCACGGTGGTGCAACGGGAGAAGTGTTGCCTTCCAGCTCCCGAGACCTGGGTTTGATCCTGACTATGGATGCTGTCTGTACGGAAATGATTACGTTCTCCCCATGACTGCGTTGGTTTTCCCAGGGTGCTCCAGTTTCCTCCCACACTCCAAAGATTTACAGGTCATAGAATCAAAGAAAATAGGTGCAGGAGTAGGCCATTCGGCCCTTCGAGCCTGCACCGCCATTCAATATGATCATGGCTGATCATCCAACTCGGTATCCTGTACCTGCCTTCTCCCCATACCCCCTGATTCCTTTAACCACAAGGGCCACATCTAACTCCCTCCTAAATATAGCCAATGAAGTGGCCTCAACTACCTTCTGTGGCAGAGAATTCCACAGACTCACCACTCTGTGTGAAAAATGATCTTCTCATCTCGGTCCTAAAAGACTTCCCCCTTATCCTTAAACTGTGACCCCTTGTTCTGGAGTTCCCCAACATCGGGAACAATCTTCCTGCATCTAGCCTGTCCAAGCCCTTAAGAATTTTGTAGGTCTGTAGGTTAATTAGCTTCAGTAAAGATTGTAAATTGTTCCTAGTGTGTAGGATTGTGCTTTTGAACAGGGATCGCTGGTCAGTTTGGACTTGGTGGGCCGAAGGGCTTGATTCCATGCTGTATCTCTAAACTAAACCAAATTAATGTTGCTGTAATCTTATATTCCTATCTGTACTGCGTATTATTCCACTAATCTTTATGTCATTGGCAAAATATATATTTCCAGATTTATATTGTGTAAAAATATATTAATATATTTATTTTTGATTCAAATTCAAGTAAACACACATTGTGGCTACCTGCTGTTTATCTGAGCTAATATTGTCTTAAAATGGAGAACTTTATTAAATGCCTTCTGGAGTCTCATAGTGACTTTGAAACGTGTGTGAGCCAACTATAGTCATACACAACCTTCATTAATATACATTGGATTTTCCAAATCAGCTCAAATATCCTAAAGACAGTCTATATGTTGCAAGTTACAGATTCTGGTAACTTCTTCACGACTGATGTTGTTTCTTTTAATTTCCTTGATTTCAGTTTCTCATCTTTCCTACACATAGCATAGCTGAAGGCTCAGTTCCCTCAACATATGGACCCACACATCTGCAAACCCTTGCCAGTTTCTGTAGAAGCCCTAGCGTGGAAGTCAAAACATGGGGATCGTTCAGTCTTTGGTACTGATATTCTTTATAATCCTGCTCATATCCTTAGTTTACAGTCATTATTCCAGTTCTTGAATTATTAATTATCACCATTTATTATTCTTCCATCACAATATGTATAATATAGAAACCAGGCCTATGCTAGTTATCATTCTTCATTGCAGCCCCCAAGAACCTTCTTTGGTCTATTCTAATATTCGCCCTCTGATTCTCCCCTCATCAGCTCCTCGTGGTACTGAGTTGCACATGTTCACCATTCAACTGGTCGAAGAGGTTTCCTCTGAATTACCTATCAGATTTCCTTTACAATCCTTTGAATGGCGGTGCTGGCTCGAAGGGCCGAATGGCCTACTCCTGCACCTATTGTCTATTGTCTATTTAGTGGCACAGTTTATAGTTTTTCACCTGCAAATGGAAGAAAGGTCTCGACCCGAAACATCACCTGTTCTTTTTCTCCAGGTCTGCTGCCTGACCCGCTGAGTTACTCCAGCCTTTTATGTCTGTCTTCAATGGAAATGCATCGCTCCACCTACCCTATTAAACAACTCCTTCACCTCCTTGATCTCCAGCAGCTCATCCCTTACCTTCATTTTTCGAGAGAAAAAAAGTTTGTTCAATCATTTCTGATTGTTGTAATCTCTCGTTTCTATTCTGATCCCAGTAATTTTTATTGCATTTTGTTCTACACATTTAATTCCTTTTGTAATGTGATCAGAGCCATTTGCAGTATTGCAATTAAACTAACCAGATTTGAAACAAATTTAATATGACTTATCTTCTTTTTTAAATTCTGTCCTTCTAGAAATGAGCTCCAATGCTTTGATAGATTATCATTATAGCTTCCTTTAATGTCTCCCTACTTTTAGAATATTATGAATAAATGCCTCTGAATATTATTGGTATCGTTAGTCTTCTGACAGAGGGGGTCATCGTGCATTTACATGTATGGAGGTTCACTTGCTAATTCCATAACCATCCCAAAAGATTATTAATGTCAACCAATATTAGATTGCAGTTTTCCTCAGCATTAACTGCAATCCCCCCATTTTGGTGTCAAAGGCCAGATTAAAATATCTGTTTCAATCATGAATGCAAAAAGATTTATGCAAATGCCGAACAGTAATGTTCCAGTCAATATCTTTGTAGAATATCACTTCTAAAACTCTTTCCATTTTTGTAATCACATTAAAATCTACAATTCATTTCTTATCTATTAGCAGCTTGCAATCAAATTTGCTCATTGCTGTCTCCACAGTTTCACTAATGGCTTCTACCTGAACTGAGGGGTTGGGATGTCGTAGGTAATGGAAGATTGGGGCGGTGAGGATGGTGGAATGGTTGGATTGTTAGGGGATGGGGTTTGGAGTGTGTGGAGGTCATGGAAGGAACTTGGGTTGGTGGGCATATGGGATGTGTGGGTGGGAATAGGAACATGTTTGTGTGTACTTCTGCTTTATGCTTTACTGAGACATTCATGTCCTTGTCCCCATGCCTTCAATGTCAGGCACAATTCTGTGCTCCGTTTTCCAATGATGTCTCACCCAAGAGATGTGTGAACCTTGGGATGCTTTGTATCATCAAGGCATTTGATTGTGGGGAGCATGTTGTGCAGGCCTCAAGGCCCTGAGCTACAGGCAAAGGTTGAGCAGGCTAGGACTTTGTTCCTTGGAGCGCAGGAGGATGAGTTTGCTCTTATAGAGGTGTATACGATCATGAGAGGAATTCCTATTGTGTCCACATCACAAAATTAGAAATTGTTCAGCCAGAGCTGAACACACTTCTCGGCATCTGCATACAATGGCTTCTTGTGTTTGGTGGTGGAAAGATTGGCGGAAACAGGGCCGCGACGTGAATGCTCTTTCCTTGACCCCACGAGAGGAATTGAAAGGGTAAATGCACCAGAGTCTTTTACCCAGAGTAGGGGAATCGAGAACAAGCGGACATAGGTTTAAGGTTACTTTGGGGAAAACAAATGGTCGGCACGGACTGGAAGGGCCGAGAGGGCCTGTTTCCGTGCTGTAATTGTTATATGGTTATATGTTATATGGTTAAGATGAGGGGTAAACGATTTAATAGGAACATCAGACCAATAAGGATGTTAAAAAAAAACCCAACACATGTATACAAGTGTTGGTGTAACTCAGTGGGTCAGGCAGCATCACTGGAGGTCTTGGATGATCAAATACAGTCTGAAGAAGAGTCCTGACCTGAGTTACTCTGGCATTTTTGTGTGATTTTTTTTTTTTGGTGAACCAGCATCAGCAGTTCTTTATGTGTCCACTATGGAAATTACACTTGTTAGGGTTATCTGTTTCTGTTAAGGTTATCTCTTGAGTCCAGCATTATTTCACTGAGAGCTATTAACTGTGAATAAAAAATACAAAAATAAACATAGAATTTTGAACTTCCCCAGAGTTTCTGCGTCTTACGCTCTTAAATCATTTTTATTAGACTCATGTCGAATTGTCCTCGCAATTGGACTTCTATCTACAGGCCACTGTGTCATCTGGCCGAACCTACCTGATCTCCCGGTTGCTGAACACTTTAATTTGCCTACCCATTCCCACACTGACCTTTCTGTCCTTGGTCTTCTCCATTGTCTGAGGCTAAATGTAAATTGGAGGAACAGCATTTCATATTTCGCTTGGGCAGCTTACAGCCCAGTGGTATCAATGTTTATTTCTATAACTTCAAGTAACCCCCGGCATTCCCTCCCTCTCTCTATCCCTCCCCCACTCACGTTGCACCGGCTTCTCGTTTTCACCCAACAAACAGCTAACAATGTTTAAGAAGGATCTGCAGATGCTGGAAAATCTAAGGTAGACAAAAATGCTGGAGAAACTCAGCGGGCGCAGCAAAGGAAATAGGCAACGTTTCGGGCCGAAACCCTTCTTCAGACAGTGGCCTGTTTCCTTTATCATTGTAACTTTTTTGCATTTCTTTCCTTAATTGTTCTTTATCTCTCTACATCATCATCTATATCTCTCAGTTTCCCTTTTCCCTAACAAGAAGAAGGGTCCCGTCCTGAAACATCACCCATTCCTTCTCTCCAGAGATGCTGCCTGTCCCGGCTGAGTTACTCCAGCGTTTTGTGTCTATCAATGTGTCATATATATCTCTTTTTATTCTGAGATACTTTTAATATCTTTCTTTGTTGTCTTTGAAATTCCTCAGCATGAAAGACACTTTTGTAGTATCCTGCCTCTAATGTTTTCACTGGTGTGACAGCACCCAGAACTTAGTTTAGTTTGAGAAAAAGTGCGTAAATAGCCCCTGTCCGCGTCGACCAACGATCCCCGCATATTGACACTATCCTACACTGAGGGACAATTTTTACCTTTACCAAGCCAATTAACCTACAAACCTCTATGTCTTTGGAGTGTGGGAGGAAACCGAAGATTCCGGAGCAAACACACGCAGGTCACGGGGAGAAGGTACAAACTCCGTAGTGACAGCACCTGTAGTCGGGATTAAACCTGGGTCTCCGGTTCTGCATTCGCTGTAAGGCAGCAACTCTACCGCTGCGCCACCCTGCCACCAAACATGAGCCCAAACATTTTCCATTGGCTCGATTAATGCTTCTGCATATTGCCGGGCTAAGCATCCTGCCTGTTGCTGGGTTACTCCTGCTGCCTGTTGCCTAGTTACTATTGTGCTGGGCTGCTCTTGCTCTTGTTCACTAAGGATGCGTTTGCCCAGGAGGTGATGCTCTGAGTATTTTGATTGCCTTGATATATCATTGTAGTCTACAGAGTAATGTTCATGGACTGCTGCAATGGGATCAATAAACAAAGATTTTTCTCAATATATTTTATCACATCAAATCAATTAGTTTGCCGATAAAATGTTCACTGAAAAATATAGTGGGCTGATCTTCCAGGTATATTGACAGGGAACTAATCAGCTACAATGTGAATGGTCCAATCCATAGGATAATGTGTTATTCTTATTCTTTTAACAGTCACCTTATTTTAATTCATGTCCAGAATGTCAATAGACACAAAGCTGGAGTAACTCAGCGAGTCACTCAGTATCATTGGAGAAAAGGAATAGGTTTCATTTCGGGTCGAGGCCCTTCTTCAGACTGAGTCAGGGGAAAGGGAAAGGAGAGGTATAGACGGTGGTGTAGAGAGATGTAGAACAAATGAAGGAAAGATATGCAAAAAAGTAACGATGATAAAGGAAACGGGCCACTGTTAGCTGTGGCCTAGGTGTGGACGAGAACAAACGATGAGACTCAACAAGATGACTATGAAGCTGGTACGACTGGGGTGGGGCAGGGATGGAGAGAGGGTGGATGTTGCTGAGAAGGTCTCCACATATTGTCCAGCCATCAGTTCCCTTAAGGAGGTGATGGTGAACCATCTTCTCGCGATGAAGGTACCCTCTGTTTCCTGACTGTTCCAGAAGATCTTCATATTTGACCCGGATCAGAGCAACTGGTCGGTACATTTGATTCAAACCAGCATCGTATTTAGCATCCCTCGGCTGTGTGATTAAAATTGAGGGAGAACCCTGTAGGAAGGTTCAATCTATAGGATAATGTGTTATCCAACTCCTATAACTGTCACCTTTTATTGATTCATGTCCGGTAGGTGGGCGTTGCTGAGAAGGTTCCCATGTGTTGCTTTGCCCTGAGCGCCCTTGAGAGGGTGTTGGTGAACCATTGTCTCTTGTTAAACGTAGTCTCTGTGTCCTGAATTTGTTATTAGTTTAGCTTATTTTTTAGTTTGGAGATACAGTGAAACAGGTCCTTTGTCCCACCGAGGCTGCACCGGCCAGCAATCCCCGCACAGTGACCCTACCATCCATATATATATATATATATTTACACACACACACACACACACACGCACGCACGCACGCACGCACGCACACACACACACACACACACACACACACACACACACACACACACACACACACACTCTCGCATCTCTCTCTCTCTCTCTCTGTGTCTCTCTCTCTGTGTCTCTCTCTCTCTGTCTCTCTCTCTGGAATATGCCTGGGACGGTTTATAAATGCTGGCCACCTGGTAAAGTGAATCTAGTGCGACTGACTCTGTCAGTATGTGCAACGCACATACGATGTGCAGGCTCTAAAAGGACACAGAATAAAATGGACGTGAAGCATCGGCAGCCCTGGTGTGAACAGTGAGAGAGCCAGATGATCAATAGAAAGAGAACAAGGCCCGTTGATTGGAGACATTAGCTCAAACCAGGCTACTAGTGAAGCCATTGTATAAACCCTTAATGGGTATCAAAAACATTTCTGCCTGTATTCTTGTAAAAGAGTCATTACACTTAACTGGGGCTGAAACCTGGTGCAAAACCACCAACTTTTGGGTTTAACTAAAGTGCATGTTGTGGTCATGAATCAATGTCCATTGTGTCCACTCCTGATGGAACATACTGTATTTGGAGCAGGGGTAGATCGCGTGACCCATCGAGATTGCTCCGTCACTGATAAAAATCGTGACTGACTCACTTCAGCAATATTTTCTTACCCTGTCCCCATACCCCCTCGTTCTGCTACTCTTAACATCCAACAATTGATCAAGCTCTGATATGAATGAACTGAATAAATGAGCCTCCGGATCTCATCCCTTTAATGTCACCGTATTCATGAGCTTTAATTCCATTCGCTTTAAATTGATGCGAAATGTGATTTTGCAGAAAAAGATTCGTGAGTTTTCCCAGGACTGGAGAGTTTGGAGTGTGATGGGAACAATGTTATTCCAGTGTTGGAAGGAACTGCAGATGCTGGTTTAAACAGAAGATAGACACAAAATGCTGGAGTAACTCAGCGGGACAGGCAACATCTCTGGAGAGAAGGAATGGGTGATGTTTCTAGTCGAGACCTTTCTTCAGTCTGAAGTGCTTCAGACTTCAGTCTCCAGCATTTAGTGTCTACCTTCGGTTTAAACCAGCATTTGCAGTCCCTTCCTGCACATTTGAAGATTCCTTGTTTTATAACTTGTTTTCTAGCATCCCTTGGATTTCTGCACGATAGATGAGGCAGTAGACTGCGTTACTGTCCCTCAGCTCCAAGTGCGTTTACACACTGAACACACAGACTTGAGTTGGTCAGCATATCGAAAATAGAAAATAGGTGCAGGAGGAGGCCATTCGGCCCTTTGAGCCAGCACCTATACTCAATATATTGAATGCTGTGGGAGCTGGAAGATGGACACACAATGCTGGAGTAACTCAGCGGGACAGGCAGCATCTCTGGAGAGAAGGAATCAGGTTGGTTTTGGACATTGTTTTCTGGCCTGTCATTCATGGGCTGTGCTAAAAGGCTGCCATTTGGTGAGAAGGCTATTACCAACTAAGTAGGGATGACTGGATAATTTCCCTGTCTGTCAGTCTGGATGACCACCCTGTTATGAGAGGCTGGTATTGATTTTGTAGCGTGTGATTCATGCGTATCATCCACTATGCATTTTTCAAAAAATAACCCTTCTTTTATTGGAAGGATTTGCAGTGGATGATACCTTTTTCCTACACATTAAATGGGCTGTTTTCTGAGCAAATTGGCGTTGCTTTACAGCACTGAACTCAGTTACACAGAAGATAGACTAAAAATGCTGGTGTAATGGCCCTGTCCCACGATGCGAGTTAATTCAAGAGCTCTCCCGAGTTTAAAAAAAAAATCAAACTGGTGGAGAATGAACGTAGCGGGTACGTCGGAGCTCAGGGACGTTCCTTAGCGTCTCGTAACACTAACGGCAGGTACTCGGGAAGACTCGCTAACGGCAGGTAAGCCCGGGAAGACTGGTGAAGAATTTTCAACATGTTGAAAAATGTCCACGAGAGCCCCGAGTACCGACGAGCGGCCATTACCGTAAATCTCCTAGTTCGAATCAGGGCAAACTCGGGAGAGCTCTTAGAATGAACCCGTACAGATGCTGGGACAGGGCTTTAACTCAGCGGGACAGGCAGCATCTCAATGAATGGGTGACGTTGCGGGTCGAGACCCTTTCCTTCTATCCAGAGATGCTGCCTTTCCCACTGAGTTACTCCAGCATTTTGTGTCTATCTTCAGTTTAAACCAGCATCTGCAGTTCCTTCCTCCTTAGTTATACAGAACCAGTTGCCGTGTGGTCGATGAAAACTCTGATGTTAAAATGGATAGAATGGAGGCAAGGTACTGTTTTATTACAGCTGAGGAATATCTGCATTTTACCTAAAGACACTTAAAATTGACGTCTTGCCACATCACAGCCATTATGTAGCTATGTGTCTCTCAAAGACTAGATGTTGTACATTTAAGTTGAGGGGCAAACTTTAAAGGTGATGTACAGGGCACGATTTTCCCCAGGGGTTGATGGGTGCCTGGAACATGCTGTTGGTGGTGGAGGGGGGGGGGGGGGGGGGGGGAGTTGGTGGAAGCAGATGCAATAATGGAATTGTAGAGGCTTTTAGATAGGCATGTGGAAGTGTGGGGAATTTTGGGGTATTGATAATGTGTCGGCAGAGGAGATTAGATTAACCTAACATCATATTTGACACGTACATTGTGGGCAGAAGGACCTGTTCCTGCTCTGCAGTCTTCTATGTTCTTTATTTTATTTATAACAAGCCCTGATATTTCCATTGAAGATTCCGAGATGAAATTAGCAGCCATGTAAAGCTTTTTGCTTTGCGACAGAGAGTGGCGATGCTGGCTCGAAGGGCCAAATGGCCTACTCCTGCACCTATTGTCTATTGTCTATTGATAAGAGATGTGCAGTTGTAAAATGAGGCAGAGTGTAAAGAAGGGCGGCATGGTGCACAGCGGTTGAATTGATGCCTTGTGGTGCCAGAGACACGGTTCGATCCTGGCTATGGGTGCTGTCTGTAGGGAGTTTGCACGTTCTCCCCGTGACCGCGTGGGTTTTCCCCGCGTGCTACGGTTTCTTCCCACACTCCAAAGATATACAGGGTTTTTTTTTCGGTTAATTGGATTTGGTATAAATTGTAAATTGTCCCTAAAGTGTGTAGGATAGTGTTGGTGTGCGGGGATCGCTGGTCGGCATGCCCCAAAGAGGCTGTTTCCACGCCGAGTCTCTAAACTAAAGGGGCCCTAGCAGAAACATCACCTCTCCATGTTCTCCAGAGATGCGGCCTGGAGTAACTGCTGAGTTACTCCAGCACGTTGTATCTTTCACAGCTGTGTCGATGTTTGATAGTCGGGAGCTTTCCTCAATACAGAGTGCAGAATAAATATCATCAAAAGTCACTGCAAATTTCTACAAAAGATAATCTAAAATTGTCCAAGTGATTGTTGTACACGGCCCCACCATCTGTAACTTCAGCTTTAATGTGAAGGGTGAATGCTAATAAGGAGTGTGCTTGAATTAAAAATGACAGCCAATCACCGCATCCTCTCAAGAGTGCTCCAGGGTCAGCCTTGATGAAGTAGATTAAAATATATTAGCTCTTCTCTGAAACATTGGCATTCCACTGATTTGTACAAGCCCAAAACTAGCTGTCTCAGGAATAAAATGTCATTCATCACTGAAATATTTATCCAGACAGGCCTGAAATGCAGTTTCTGGAATATCTCTGAGGATTTGCATTGACAGTGTGCGTCTGTGTGCGTCTGTGTGCATCTCTGTGCGTCTCTGTGTGTGTCTGTGTCTGTGTGTGTGTCTGTGTGTCTGCGTGTGTGTCTGTACATGTGTGTCTGTGTGCGTGTGTCTGTGTGCGTGTGTCTGTGTGCGTGTGTGTCTGTGTGCGTGTGTGTCTGTGCACGTGTGTCTGTGTGTCTCTGTGCGTGTGTGTCTCTGTGCGTGCGTTTGTGTCTCTGTGCGTGTGTGTCTGTGTGTGTGTGTGTGTGTGTCGGCGTGTGTGTTTGTGTGTGTGTGTGTCTGTGTGTCTCTGTGCGTGTGTGTGCGTGTGTGTCTGTGCTTGTGTGTCTGTGTCTATGTCTGTGTGCGTGTGTGTCTGTGTGTGCGTGTGTGTCTGTGTGCGTGTGTCTGTGTGTGTGTGTGTCTGTGTCTGTGTGTGTCTGTGTCTGTGTGTCTGCGTGTGTGTCTGTGCATGTGTGCGTGTGTGTCTGTGTGCGTGTGTGTCTGTGTACATGTGTGTGTGTCTGTACATGTGTGTCTGTGTGCGTGTGTGTCTGTGTGCGTGTGTGTCTGTGTACATGCGTGTGTGTGTGTCTGTGTCTGTGTGGGGGAGGGAGCTGGGAGAGGGAGAGGGAGAGAGAGCGACTCCATTCTTCATTGGGTAGGTGTCTTGTCCACTGTCCCTGTTTTTATGTCTGCTGTGATGAGAACGTGGGCAGCTTTGATCACATTGACTAAGTCACTGAATGAGCTGAACAGAGACTTGGATGAACAGTCGCTGGGAAATTTAAATTCAATTAATGAAATACATTTGGAGTACATTTTTTTAAATTAGTAACAATAAGCAATACATTGTTGGATTGGATTGCTGCAAAAATGCAACTAGTTCAGTGTACATTGGGAAGAGGCTCTACTGGTGAATCTATAACTCTGGAATTCCCATTGACTACACTGCTCTATGAGATGGACAAGTAGGCCATTTTTTAGTTTTTAATTTGTGGGTTTGGCTCCAGACTTCAATGTGTTTATTATTTTTCTTTGCCGGAGGGTCCAAGAAAGCAGGAACACATGAGGTTGGTCTGGAGTATGGAACATTATTGGCCCGTTGTTCTTGCATCAAGGACAACATATATTAAACAGCTGTAAAGAAAACCGATAAGTACAAATCCTCACAGATACTGTGCTGTGGTTCATAAAGGTTCCCCTCTTTATTCAAATGGCATCAGTTAACAATGATTCTGAGTTAAGGGCCTGTCCCACCTATGTGTCCTTGGCACGCAAATTATGCGACCTCGTGGTTGCGTTGAGCCGCGATGGCTCCGCGAAGGTCGCGTGCGATTTCATGCGTACACACAGCTGTCTGGAGCGCGTGACGTCATTTGAAGATGGACACAATGCTGGGGTAACTCAGCGGGACCGGCAGCATCTCTGGAAAGAAGGAATGGGTGATGTTTCGTGTCTAGACATCTTCTGTCTGAAAGAAGGGTCTTGACCCGAAACGTCACCCTTTGCTTCTCTTCAGAGATGCTGCCGGTCCCGCTGAGTTACTCCTGCATTTTGTGTCCATCTTCAATCGTCTCGGCCCCGCTCTGGGAGTAGAAGTGGGGGCGGATCCGGACCACAACGGCCGTGAGCCCCAGGCCGAGCTCGGCGATGGTTTGCCTGCTTCTGCTGCTGTTGGAGGTGAGACGTTGCAACGTGCCAGGGTCTTGGGCCTGTCCCACTTTGGCTGTCAGTTACGCGACAGGCCGTTGGCGCGCGAAGATTTCATTCGCTACAAAAATTTCGGAGCCCTGTGCAATGTCGCGTACAACTACATACCCCTCCGCGTTTCTCAGTGGGACCGGCCCCGCGAGGCTACACGATGCCCGTGCGCATCAACGTGACCACGAGGTCGCGTAATTTGCGTGCCAAGGACATGTAAGTGGGACAGGCCCTTTAAGGTCTGAAGAACGGTCCCGACCTGAAATGCCATCTTCCCATTCTGCTTGAAGTCTTGAGTTCCTCCAGCAGTTTGTTTTCAAGGTTCCGGTATCTATTGTCCCTTGTGCTCAACACAAAATGCTGGGTTAACTCAGCGGGTCAGGCAGCATCTCTGGAGAAAAGAAGTGGGTGATGTTTTGGGTCAAAACACTTCATCAGACTTCTGTTGTTCCCTAACTAAACGTTATTCCCTTATCATGTATCCATACGCTGTAAATGGCTCGATTATAATCATGTATTGTCTTGATGCTGACTGGGTTAGCACGCAACAAAAGCTTTTCACCGTACCTCTGTACACGTAACAATAAACAATAAAAGTCAACTTAACTCGCTGAGAACAAATTTTATTTCTTAACCTTCTGTCTGATGAAGGGTCTTAAACCGAAAAGACACCTATTCATTTTCTCCAAAGATGCTGCCTGGCCCATTAAGTTATTCTAGCATTTTGTGCTTATCTTCGGAGTAAACCAGCATCTGCAGTTACACATGTACTCTCCTGTGTTTTCATTTTTGTTTTATTTATTTGTTTTATGGAATGGGGATGCAACGGGTAACTTGTCGCCCGTCCCCAATTGTCTGTGTTTTCCCACAAGCGTTTTCCCAGGGTGGCGCAGTGGTAGAGTTACTACCTTACAGCGCCAAAGACCCGGGTTCGATCCTGGCTACGGATGCTGTCTGTACGGAGTTTGCATGTTCTCCCCATGACTGCGTGGATTTTCTCCAAGATCTTCGGTTTCCTCCAACACTCCAAGGACATACTGGTTGGTAGGTTAATTGACATTGTATAAATGTAAAAATTGCCCCTAGTTTGTGTAGGGTAGTGTTAATGTGCGGGGATCGCTGGTCGTTGCGGACTCGGTGGGCCAAAGAGCCTGTTTCTGCGCTGTATCTCCAAACTAAACGTCTCATGCATGCAGATATCCAGGGTCTGGCACTCGAGGTCTGATATGCAGGGAGGACTTGACCTGTGGGGAGAGTTTCGGCAGTCTAAGACTTAATTTCTTGGAGTACAGGAAGCTGAAAGGTAATCTTATAGAGGTGTATAACATCATGAGGGGAGTAGGTAGAGTGAGTTTACAGAATATTTCTGATCGAGGAGGCCCATAATGCCAACTCTTCTTATTCAAGTATGATCAATTTCCTTTTGTACATTACTATTGAAGGAGTTTCAACAAACAGCGGGCTGTGTATTCCATAATTTAGCATCTGGTTGAATTAAAATAATAACTGGAATGCCGGAGCAGTAGATTATCCCATACATGGAGCAGTGAATGGTAAAATTGAATGCTAAGATGGAACATTAGTTGAAAATATGGAGCGATCGAATAGTGCTCTTTATGGGATGAGGTGGAATAGAAGCAGATTAATCCCCTGGGAAGTGTTGGAAAATGTCACATCAATGACGTGTGAGTGGTTGGAACCAGCAGCCGGAGAAGACATTACATGCAGATATATGAGCGGAGGAATTTATTACAAATGGTCTCCAAGGGAGAGATTTAAATTGACGTCAGGAATAAGTGAAGCAAAGAGTAAACTGGCGGAAAGTCTCAGAAATCCAGGCAGCATCTGAGGTGGAAAAAGATGGTCGACATTTTGGGCGGAGACCCTCCATTAGGATTGTCCCCTTTGCCTCTTCAGGTCCTACTTGACCTGCTGCAGGGTCTCGACCTCCAAAGCCCTCCACTGTCCCTCTGCCCCCACGGATGCTGCCTGACCCGCTGAGTTTTCCCAGCGGTTTTTTTTTTGGCTTCTGATTCCAGCATCTGCAGTCGCTCGCGTTTCCGCTCAGGAATAGGTGAGGCAGGTGATCGGGGGAACATAAGATCAGGAAGGGAGCAGGGGATTAAGATCACTGTGGATAAATGTGCACGGGCTGGCTGGAATGAGTGGCCTTTTTCAGTGCAGATGGAATATGAAAAATGCTAATGGGCCTGTCCCACTTTCACGACCTAATTCACGACCTTTTTTTATTCGTGGACATTTTTCATCAGGCTAGAAAAACGCCCCGACCTACTTGATGTCACGAGTACCTACGACTAGCATCACAGCCTGCTACGACCTTGTGACGACCAGGGGGTATGGAGAGAAGGCAGGTACAGGATACTGAGTTGGATGATCAGCCATGATCATATTGAATGGCGGTGCAGGCTCGAAGGGCCGAATGGCCTACTCCTGCACCTATTTTCTATGTTTCCATGCTGCGAGTATGAGTCGAGGGCAAACTCGGCAGAGGTCGTGAATTAGGTCGTGAAAGTGGGACAGGCCCTTTTATTTCCAGCTGTGTGGAGTGGTTTGAGAACAATTGCAATATTTACACTACGCCCATTAGTGGATGTGCTGGGGTATGGCTGGAACCAAGAGCTCGGCCTCACAAACTCGACTCGGGAATCTGCTGCTTGTAGTGACTCTCAATCATCCATTATCTCTGGATAACTTAGTGTTAACGCAGGTGGGAGTTAATTTAGATACTCTTGTATCAGCAAGAAACGACAAATAGGTGATACCTCCTTTTGTGCAGCGTACCTGCGTATTGCACTAAACGTTATTCCCTATGTATCATCTATGCTCTGTAAATGGATCAATTGTGATCATGTGTTGTCTCTCTGCTGACTGGTTCGCATGCACAAAAGCCTTTCACTGTATCTCGGTACACGTGACAATAAACTGAACTCAGCTGAAATGAACTAGACTGAACCCTCTGTAATGCATGGAATAGGTTCGGAAGTTACATGCTGCGGATCTGCAGAGGGGCAAGAGTGTGACGGAGCTGTGCAGACCACGGTGGCGCAGCGGTAGAGTTGCTGCCGTACAGCGCTTGCAGCGCCGGAGACCTGACTATGGGTGCTGTCTGTACGGAGTTTGCACGTTCTCCACTTGAGCGCGTGGGTTCTCTCCGAGCTCCTCAGTTTCCTCCCACAATCCAAAGACATACAGGTCTGTAGGTGAATTGGCATGGTGCATGTGTAAACTGTCCCCAGTGTGTGTAGGATAGTGTAATATGCAAGGATCGCAGGTCGGTGCGGACTCGATGGGCCGAAGGGCCTGTTTCCGCGCTGTTTCTCTAAACTAAACTAAAGCCACATTAAATTTAGCTGGTGTTTCAATATACGCTGCACTGATGGGCTGGGCTTCGCACACTCATTTGGCATTGAGGCACGGTGTGTGACACCTGCAGGATGAGAATGTTTACAAGCTGGGGCACTATGAGCATTACAGAGCTGAAGTCCGGGTCAGGGGGTTTAAAGTGTCCTGTTTCCTGCTAACTGGCGTAAACTGCAGCTGATATGGATCAAGCATCAATGATGGAGTCTGCCCGCAGTGTGTTAGGGAATTGTAGCAGTGGGTTCACAGAAGGCTGACCTGGGCTCCCCCCCCCCCCCCCACGCTCCACCTGTCTCTCCTTAACTTTCCGCTGACGTTCAGAGTCAGTGTGTCCCTGCTTCTGCCGACGGCATCGTCAGCTACCACAGCTACCAAGCTTCCTCCCTGTTGGAAGCATGAAGGTTGACCTCCGATCAGCCAGTGATTCGGGGCAATTAGAACTCTGAGCCCCCGATCACTTCGGGAGAACTGGAGCAGACAGTGATGGGCAAGTCACCGGGCTTTTCTAATAAGCCAAACCTCGTCTGTGCAACTGGGAATGAATGTGCACTGGCTAAAACTGCACATGATCAAAAATTAAAATATATCAGACAACCAGTCTGAATCATTTTAGCAAATCTCTGTGGCAGATGGTCCAGGAGGAGGATATGAACTCATGATCTCTAATACTGGCACTCTGCGTTATCAGTCGATTATACCGCTGCACTGTCATATTCTGATTTTTCCCATTACACTGGCATCTTCTGAGCTGTGTCGGGTTTTGCTTCTGAGAGCCTTGTCAGTGGCCTGGTACATCACGGCGGAAACTTGTCTGCAGTTTTCAGCTGAATTCCTTTCTGTTTTAATCTTCTAATTCCCACTCGTGATTTCCACTGCCGTTTCCTCAGCAATCATCATTTGGCCGTCTGACACTCCTCCCAAAGTGAGCCGAGGAGTTTTTCCGGAGCTGATTCATCTTCAAGCTACTCCTAATGCTGTAGTGCTATCTGCAGTGGGCAAGTTGGAGATGCTGCCTGACCCGTTGAGTTACCCCAGCAATTTGTCTCTATCTTTGGCAAGTTGGCCTTTCCCAGCCATCCCCTCTTCCATGATCCATGACCTCCAATTGGTTTCAGTGGGTCAGGAAGTATATATTCACTGGAATTTAGAAGGATGAGTGGGGATCTTGTAGAAACATATAACATTCTTAAAGGATTGGACAGGCTAGATGCAGGAAAAAAAATGATCCCAATGTTGGGGGAGTCCAGAATCAGGGGACACAGTTTAAGAATAAGGGGTAGGCCATTTTGGACTGAGATGAGGAGTAACTTGTTCACCCAGTGAGTTGTGAATCTGTGAAATTCGCTGCCTCAGAAGGCAGTGGAGGCCAATTCACTGGAGAGAGTTAGATATAGCTCTTTGGGCTAACGGATTCAAGGGATATTGGGAGAAAGCAGGAACGTGGTACTGATTCTGGATGATCAGCCAGGATCATAATGAATGGTGGTCCTGGCTCCAAGGGCTGAATGGCCTACTCCTGCACCTAATTTCTATGTTTCTGTAAGAAGCTTAGCGATGCCTGAGGGGGGGATGTTAATACTTCAGATGTGGAGGAATAGTCAGGACTGTGGTGAATGGACACAGCTAGAAGAACAGCCTGCCCTTCATTTATTCAGCTACCCGTGGCTAGAGGTGATTAGCTGCCGATGAATTTCCAGTTACTGACTTATTTACAGTAGGATCTGTTTACTAATGCAAGTCACGAGGACTAAATGCGTGGTTGCAATATGAATACTAGATTGGTTTAAGGATGAAAGATGAAACTGCTGATGAATGATAGTTTGAGGCCGGAGGGGAGGATTGGCATTTGGAACATTTCCACAATGGAAGGGCAACATTTCAAGATTTGCTAATGACACAAAATACAAAAAAAAAGTTACAAGCAGCGAGCAGATATTAATGGACTTTGGGAGGTGAAGTCAGGCTGGTGATGTGAAGGAGGTGTGTGGAAAGGAACTGCAGATGCTGGTTTATTCTGAAGATAGACGCAAAGTGCTAGAATATAAGTACGAGCTGAAGTAACAGCAGTCAGTCAGTCTGAAGAAGGGTCCCGCCCCAAAACAGCACCACGTGGCCCTACCTGGTGACAACCCAAGGTCACACGAACCATTGGCTCTAGAGGGTGGCGTCTTGGTGTGGGAGGCACTAGTCACTGGGGCAGTACCTTATTTGGTATTTAAGGCTGGGCAACGCCCATGTCCTTGGAGCAGTAGGGAGCTGTATTAGAGAGATTAAACACGTCTGGTGCACACAACACGTGTCCGACTAGTTTTTGGCTGGACTCCTGCGAGACTCCGCTACAACTTATCCCTGTTCTGCAGCGATGCTGCCTGATCCACTGAGTTACTCCTGCACTTTGTGTCTATCTTTGATATGAAGGAGGGCTTGATGGCTGAGCTCAGCTTGGCCGCGAAATTAAAAGTGATGCCATTGTGACTCTGGCCCACTCCCATGTTGTTTTATCCACAATCGGACCTGACCATTGCGATAAGCACGACAATCTCAATCATGCCATTGATCTGTTTGAGGATGAGATGGCACACATTGATCTCAAGCAGAGGATAATACATAACATGTTGTCCTTTGCCCTGGATACAGTGATGAGCTGGGTTGGCAGAGACCGACCCAAAGCCAGATGTTGTATCAGAAGGACATCTGACCTGATATGAATCTGCACTTAAACATGGTGTGGGGGGGGGGGGGGGGGGGCAAGGTCTGGTGGAGACGCCCCTCGGACAAGGCATGTGATGTAACCCCAGGAGCCACATAAGTGGCAAGGTGCCTGATGTAATGATAGTTTTGTGAACATTACCAAAAATAAAATGAATGTATGTATGGCCACTGAGAATGTTGGAAGTGTTTTTTGCACTGTTCTTGTTTTGTATATATTTGCTATTTTTTATTTTGGTGGAACAAATAGACTCAGTGCATACGCCTGACACTTGTACAGCATGAACATGTGAGTGTTTGCAAAGCCGGTGGGATGGATTTGTGGCTATGGTGGAGTCACAGGCAGCAGGTAACTTGTGTCATGTGGGCTCTCGGTTTGCATTCCCCACTCGTGAACTGTTTGAGTTTTGAACAGCTCACAGGAACAGAAGCCGGGGAGGGCACTGTAGTGGGGTCTAGGTGGCATGGGTCAGCTGGCCTGCTTCTCCTTGGCAGATGATATTTAACGTGGAGAAATGTAAAGTGATTCATTTTGCCCAGTAAAATTAGACAATCGTGTTGAAATTCATCTTAGCAGAGTATGATAGTGTCAGCTACCTGTTGTAGACTCCTACTCGTTGGTTAAATAACCTCCAAATAAGTTCTGAATTACATGGGGACATTGGTTTTGTCTTTTTACACAATTATTGTTTGTTTTTATGTGTGTGTGTGTGTGTGTGCGTGCGTGTGTGTGTGTGTGTGTGTGCGCATGTGTGTGTATATATGTGGTGTGTGTGTGTGTATGTGTGTGCATGTGTATGTATGTGTGTGCATATATGTGTGTGTGTATGTGTGTATATATGTGGTGTGTGTGTGCATGTGTATGTATGTGTGTGCATATGTATGTGTGTGTGTATGTATATGTGTGTGTGTGTATGTATGTTGTATGTGTGTGTATATGTGTGTGTATATATATGTGTGCGTATGTGTATTTACACATATCTGCACACTGAGCCTTTTTTCATTTATTATATTGTCTACAGAGTAACATGTTTACATATTCTCTCGTGCTGCTGCAAGTAAGAATGTAATTGTTCTGTCTGTGTGTTATGGCAATAAAACACTCTTAACTCTTGGTTCTGTTTAAGTCGATTATGAGGAGTATGAAATGAGTGGGAAAACATTATGGGTTCTATTTTGCACTTGGAACATTATTACAACATTGATGGAGGCCATTCGGCCCATCGGAGTCTTAGGGGAGCAATCCCATCCTTCCCATTCCCCCACTCCTAATTTCCTCATTGTTGTCCAACCAGTCCACAAAGTTACCTCTTTGTATCATTTACCTTAACTAGGGATAATTTACAGTGGCCAATTAATTTATCAACATGACTTTGAGATGCGGGGGGAAAGCGTAGTAGTTTTCAGATGGGACGAACTTTGAAAATACCATGCAGACAGCTTGCAAGGCCAGGATCTCACAGCTCCAGCTCCCTGGAGCTGTGAGACAGCAGCTAACTTCCGCATCACCACTCTGCCCTGAATGCTGAGAAGCATGTTAAAAATCACCTGTGATCCTTGTTATCGAGGACAAAAATATGGACAATACGCTAAACCGTTGTGCACCGCTGAGTAGATCTCAGCTGGCTTAGAGCTTTGGAATATTGTCAGCACCTTAACAGGGGAGGGAGAAGAGATTTACTAGCCTGGACTGAGTGATGCGGAATTCATTTGTGCATTGAGGTCGGAGAAGCCGTTCTCTTTGCAGTAGGAACAGTGAAAAGAAATGCTCAGTTGCATTACCTTATTAATAGAATTTAAAAATATCCAGTGGCAGGAGCGTCGATAACCATTCAGTTAATCTAATTAGGAAGAGAAGGGAGATAAGCAGAATATGTTTTCATCTGACGAGTTGTGATCTGGAATGCGCTGCCTGAAAGGACATTGGAAGCAAATTAATTTGAAAAGAGAATTCGGTAAAAACTCAAAATGGGAATGTTTTGTGGTGTGCGGGGAATAGGCAATAGGCACATGAGCATCATAGACTCAAAAAGCTGGAGTAACTCAGCGGGGCAGGCAGCATCTCTGGAGGGAAGCAATGGGTGACGTTTCAGGTCGAGACCCTTCTTCAGACTGAACCCGAATCGTCACCCATTCCTTCTCTCCCGAGATGCTGCCTGTCCCGCTGAGTTACTCCAGCTTTCCGTGTCTATCTTTGGTTTAAACCAACATCTGCAGTTCCTTCCCACACATGAGCATTATAAATGTATGAATAAACCAGCAATATGCAAGCCTGGAGAAGTAACCTCTAAACCCTGTTCTGGTAATGACATTTCAAAGTTAGATAAATACATAGGATCAAAAGGCAGGTGACAGCAATGGTGAGGGCTATGTCCTCTAGTATATTTAACAACTCCACCCTGGGGGAACAAAGCTCTGACTGTCTGTCCATATCTACCTCTCATAATTTTATGTATGTCAATCGGACCAAACACATCCATCTCTCCTTGTGGCTAATGGCCTCTAAGCTGAACAACAAGCTGGTAAATTTCTCCAAAACCACCATGTTCGTTCTTAATGTGTGACATCTAGAACTGTATACGCTCCAGCAGCTATGTCCTGACCAAAAGGAGGTGGTTGGGCCAGGACAAATTGTTGGTGATATTTACTGTACATCTAATTCCTGTTTCCCTCTCCCCTGACTGTCAGTCTGAAGATGGGACTCAACCCGAAATGTCACCCATTCCTTCTGTCCGGAGATGCTGAGTTACTCCAGCATTTTGTATCTAAATCCTGTTTTTCATTTGGAAGACCTTCAGTATAAACCGGTCATAGTGATTGCACCTTTCTTATTCATGAGCTTTACCCCTATGAGTTAAAGAGTCATAGAGTGATGCAGTATGGAAACAGGCCTTTCAGCCCAACTTGCCCACACCAGCCAACATGTCCCAGCTACACTAGTCCCACCTGCCTGCGTTTGGTCCATATCCCCCCAAACCTGTCCTATCCATGTATCTGTCGTAACTGTTTCTTAAATGTTGGGTTAGCCCCTGCCTCAACTACCTCCTCTGGCTGCTCGTTCCATACATCCACCAACCTTTGTGCGAAAAAGTTGCCCCTCAGATTCCGTGTAAATCTTTTCCCCTTCACCTTAAACCTATGTTCTCTGGTCCTCAATCCACCTACTCTGGGCGAGAGACTCTGGGCAAGAGTGCATCTACCAGAACTATCCCTTTCATGATTTTATACACTGGACGAGAAAAGACGTCCTCTTTAAGTGCGGAAGTACTATACATGCTGATCAGGTGGGCACCTCCCCTGCCTCTCTTGTACCGCTCCCTAACACAATTGGAACATCGGAACCCTGGAACGTTGAGCTGCCAGTTTTGACATTCTCACAACCAAGTTCCTGTAATAGTTGCAACATGTACTATGTCATATAAATAGTTCCACCTACTAATTTGGGATCTAAGTTCCGCAGCCTTGCCCATTATACTCCGCGCATTAAGATTTATACATTTCTGACTGTCATATCCACCTATCCTTCCCATTAAACTTACATAACCTCCACCTTTTCCTCAATCATTCCACCTGTTGGCTTCTGTAGTGGTCCTACAGCCCTGCTCTGCAAGTTTAAGCACTCTCGAGTCACACTAATAAATCTCCCTGCAAGGATATTGGTGCACCTCCAGTTTAGGTGAAAACCTGTCCTCCTTGTATGGGTCCAACCTACTCTGGAAGAGAGTTCAATGATCCAGGTATTTAATCCTTCCCTCTTGCACCAGGTCTTAGGCTGTGCCTTCAACTAGATATCTTCCTATATCTTGCCATGCTAGTTTGTGGCAAAGACAGTAATCCTGAGAATACAACCCTAGGAATCCTGCTTTTTAGCTTTCTGCTTGACACCTTAAATTTCCTTTGAAAAATCTTGTATCTCTTCCTCCCTAATAGCCCTGTCCCACGGTACGAGTTCATTCCAAGAGCTCACCCGAGTTTAAAAAAAAATCAAACTCGTGGTAAGCACGGAGAATGAACGTAGCGGGTACGACGGAGCTCGGCGACGTCTCTTAGCGGCTCGTAACGCTAACGGCAGGTACTGGGGAAGACTCGCTAACGGCAGGTACTTGGGAAGACTGTTGAAGATTTTTCAACACGTTGAAAAATGTCCACGAGAGCCCCGAGTACCGACGAGTGGCCATTACCGTAAATCTCTGAGTTCGAATCAGGGCAAACTCGGGAGAGCTCTTGGAATGAACTCGTACTGTGGGACAGGGCTTTAAGTCATTACTACCAACATGAACCACAACCTATGGCTGCTCGCCCTCTCCTTTGAACATCCTATGCCTGCGCAGACACAGGGTTGGTTCAGGAATCAGATTGCAGTGGAGAAGAAGCGATTCTTAAGTCTGGACACCCCATGCCAGGTATCCTTGACGATTCTTCCAACCTTCCCATACAATGCACAGTGTAGGTGACCTGGATGGAAGGAAGTATCTTACCCTGGCACCAGAGAGGCAGCACACTATCCTAAAATCTTTGCTTGCAGCAACAAATAAATGTCTTACTATTCCCTTAACTATAGTCCTAACTGTAGTGTTCACTGCTCTCTGATCCCTGAACCAAACACTTCTTTTGCACCCTCTTCCTGGAGGTGCGGCCATGTATTCTTGCTCTTAACTCTACCTCATGCAGTTATTCCGTTTTTGTACTTCAATATTTTTTGCACCATTGGATTGCACTAAAATGTTGCACCACTTTGCACTTGTTGGTTGTATGTATACTGCGTGTATACTGTTTACTCCTTGACCATGCGGGCAAGGAATTTAATTGCACCCTGGTGTATATGAAAATGAAGTAATCTGAATCTCAACTGAGACACGATCTTATTGAATGGTGAAGTTGGGGGCGTGAGGTTCCCCTGCTCTCACTGTGTATGTTTGTATGTCCTTCTGCCCAGCACTACAGAGTGTCATCTTAATGTCTTTTATTGCACTATCCTTGGGCACTTTGTCAGTAGTTTCTAATCCATAGCATAGATCACACAGAAAAGCCTACTAAAGGAAATTAAAATGGAAGAGCTCACTTGCTTCATGGGAGAATGCTTTGATATTGAGATGAAGGCACAGTGTGCTATGGTGTAGGAGTTCTAATCTATTAATTCATGTGGTGTAAGCACAGAAGTCCTGGAGCACTTGGTGTTGATGCAGTATGAAACATGTTTAATTCTTTGTGTCTCACTTTGACAAACACACAATACTCATTTGTCGGGGGGAGTTGCAAAGAAATTAAGCAGCAGAAGAATTGTGGGTCATTCTCTATCTTTGATTATATTCGTTCTTCTCACACTCCGACAGATGCATTATGCACTGTATTTCCATAGCTATATATTTTTCTGCTGATTAGTGTTAATTAAGGTGTAATGTTTATGGAAGTAGTAATTTGTTGTGGTATTTTGTAAACAGAGGTTGGTTGCTGAATGCATTTTGAGCTGTGCAGGAATTCGTTGAAATGAATATCCTGCAAAGTTGGCTGATCTGTTTTACATATCAGCTTTACATTTCCACCATCTGCAACCCAACAGCTGATTAATTGCTGTTTGTAGTTATTTTAAATCTTTGCCCAATTAAAAGTTGATGTCAGTTTGTGAAGCCCTGTACAAATCTATGTAAATGATACGCTGACTCTCAGTCTGAAGAAGGGTTTCAACCTGAAACGTCACTTCTTCCTTTTCTCCAGAGATGCTGCCTCACCTGCTGAGTTACTCCTGCATTTTGAGTTTAGTTTACTGTCACGTGTACCGAGGTCCAGTTGAAAGCTTTTGTTGCGTGCTAACCAGTCAGCAGAACGACAATACATGATTACCATCGAGCCATCCAGTGTGCAGATGCATGATGAAGGGAATAACGTGAATAACATTCAGTGCAAGGTAAAGTCTGATCAAAGATAGTCCAAGGGTCTTCAATGGGATAGATAGTGGCTCTGGACTGCTCTCTAGTCGTGGGTAGGATGGTTCAGTTGCCTGATAACAGCTGGGAAGAAACTGCCCATGAATCTGGAGCTTGTATATATCTCTTGCCCGCAGGGAGAGGGGAGAAGAGGGTGTGGCCAGGGTGCGACTTGTCCATATTCTATCTGTCTACAGTGAAAACCAACATCTGCAGTTCCTTCCTACACACTGTGCAAATAATACATTCAACTCACTTGGCACTAGTTTGAAAATCAAATCTTTTATTTTAAGGATATGACATGTATTGCAAGGAATGATGAGTAAATGTGTCTGTTTTTCAGTATAACTATTTTATTCTGGACTGATGTGTGACCAGAGCTCACTATGTCCATTCTGACCGTCACGTTGGTGAATATGTGCTCAAGCCTTGGACTAGTTAGGTGTCAACTGTGGTTCTGTGTTACCAGTTTCCCCTCACGTTAAAAGTTAATTGATGCATGAAGCACGCTTGAAATAGGCCCGACTATGGGTGAACTGGGGATGGGGACTGGACTTTGCTGCCTTCCCCCACAGTGGGAACCATTGTGGGGGGATGTTTTTATGTTTATTGTTAAATTCTTTAATGTTGTGTATTATCTTTATTCGTGTGCTGCATTGGGCAGTCAAATTTCACTACACCAATTGGTGTATGTGATAATAAATGTCCTTTGTCCTCCCTCCTTTGTCCTTTGTCCTTAAAACCTGAGAATAAAATCCAGGCTAGCTCTGAAGGAGTATCTTTCAGATGAGATAAACTGTGACCCGATCTGCCTTCTCAGAAGGACATAAGGGAGTTCTCAGGGAATTCTCCAACATGCTGTGGTCACTGTTGAAGCCTTAATTGAACAGATTATCTGTGGAGCAGCGGCGGAGGACACCATGGGCACGAGTGACCAGGCCGAGCCGGCAACATCGCCGTGACAACGGGTCTTCATGGTCAGGTCAAGAACCCTGCACTTACAACAACTGGGACTTGACCTGTCGACCCTGTATACTGGATGATGTTTTGTGTCAAGACCCTAAAGTAGGGCCTCGACACGAAATGTCATCATTTCCTTGTCTCCAGAGATGCTGCCTCCCCCACTGAGTTACCGGAGTTTTTTGTGTCTGTCTTTGGTGCATAACCAGCATCTGCAGTTCCTTCTTACGCAGACTCTGTAAGCTGTCTCAGTGCACAACACTGTGGAGAGGCACAGATAATGGCCCACCTACTGACGTGCAGCGGAGAGGCATGCACTGTGGACAATCTCCGCAGAGGCACAGATATGTCACTGGCTGTGGCAAAGAGATGGCAGAACGTCGTTTGACACTTGAGTGAACAAAGTGCTCTCAACTACACACTTGTACTCTGGCTGAGATACATATCTACAGTGCATCGGAGTACTTATGTAGAGAGATACTTGTATTAAACTGTGTACAAAAATGAGTTTCACCGTACGTGTGACAAATAAAGTTCCTCTCTGTCTCTGGAAACGTGCTCTGAATGTTTCCCACAGCACAACAATAACTGCTTTTCAGAACCACTTCATTACTTCTGAAATGCTTTGGAGTCTCCTGAGGTTGTGAAATGCGTTACCACTCATTTATCTGGTCGCATTTCACGTCCTTCACATGTCTAGCGCTGCTGGTAAATGTTTTAACCCTTAGGCTCTCCTTCCTTTCATTGCCACTCTTTCATTTTTAATGCCTTCTCAGTTTCTGCATCTTCCTCCAAATGCTTTGCTATTTTCTCTTATCTTCTCCGGGAGAAGAGAAAGTAGCAAAGTGTATGGAGGAAGATGCAGAACCCAGATTTTAGCATCAGATATCTATTTTGAAGGAAGCTATCTGGTCAGCATCAAGCGTTTCAGGAGTCTGTTACTTTCTACCACACAACCGGTGGATGTGAGTGAATAATTCAGGTCAAGGGATCTTCTTCAGAACTGGGAAAGTGAGAAGGGAGTGGGAGAGTAGAAGGCGGAGAGTCAACGTCTGCATTTGGGTGTAGATCAAAGTTATCCAGAAAACATCAAGGAAAATAAAACAAATTGAGAACAGAAATGTACAGCTGCATCTACAGAGGACGAGAAAACATTACAGGGGTCCCTGCGACTGTGGAATTCAGCATTGAATCTACACGGATGCAGCATGTCCTGATGGAAGATGTGCTGCTCACAAACTCATGTTCATAAGTAATAGGAGCAGAATTAGGCCATTCGGCTCATCAAGTCTACTCCGCCATTCAATGACGGCAGATCTATCATTTCCTCTTCAACCCATTTTCCTGCCTTCACCCCACAACCCCTGATACCCATACTAATTAAGTATCTATCTGTCACTGCCTTAAATATATCCACTGACTTGGCCTCCACAGCCTTCTGTGGCAAAGAATTCCACAGATTCACCATCCTCTGACTAAAGAAATTCCTCCTCATCTTCTTCCTAAAGGAATGTCCTTTAACTCTGGTCCTAGACTCTCCCACTAGTGGAAACATCCTCTCCACATCCACTCTATCCAGGCCTTTCACTATTCGGTAAGTTTCAATGAGGTCCCCCCCCCCCCCCCAATCCTTCTAAACTCCAGCGAGTACAGGCCCAGTGCTGTCAAACGCTGATCATATGTTAAGGGGCCTGTCCCACTTTCACGACCTAATTCACGACCCTTTTTACTCGTGGACATTTTCATCTGGCTAGAAAAACGCCCCGACCTATTTGATGCCACGAGTACCTACGACTCGCATCACGGCCTGCTACAACCTACCTACGACCTACCTATGACCTCCCACGACATCGTGACGACCATGCTGCGAGTATAAGTCAAAGGAAACTCGGCAGAGGTCGTGAAGGTGGGACAGTCCTTTACCCACTCATTCCTGGGATCAATTTCTGGATCCTCTGCAGCGCCTGCACATCCTTCCTTAGATATGGGGCACAAGTTTTCTCACAATACTGCAAATGTGGCTTGACCAGCGCCTTGCAGAGCCTCAGATAGAGCTGCTGCTCTGAGAGCTTACCCTGGGCATTGTTGGAACAATTCCTGGTGCCAAAGTCAGTGGAGGTCAGTGGAACTGTGAAGGAAGGTGGTAGGAAATTGGAAACAGAGTTGCCCTGATGTGGAGATATTGCTGCAAGATGTTTTCAAGAGAGAGTTAGATTAGGGATATGGGGAAAAATCAGGAAAGGGGTACAGATTTTGGATGATCAGCCATGATCATATTGAATGGCGGTGCTGGCTCGAAGGCCAAATGGCCTACTCGTGCATCTATTTTCTATGTTTCTACGTTAGGAAGATAATGTACCAAAGATAGACACAAAATGCTGGAGTAACTCAGCAGGGCAGGCAGCATCTCTGGACAGAAGGAATGGGTAACGTTTTGGGTTGAGACCCTTCTTCAGACTGTTCTTTAGGCAGCTTCTCTCGAGGGATGCTGGTACTCTCTCGAGGGGATCTTCTCTCTAGGGATGCTGCCTGTCCCACTGAGTTACTCCAGCATTTTGTGTCTATCTTAGGTGTTGAATCATGATCACTTGGAATGGTGGGGCAGGCTTGAGGAAGCAGATGGCCTGTTCCAGCTCGGATTAAAACTGAACAGAAGTTTACTGCAAAGTGGTGAATGGATCTGTGTCTGATTTCTCCATTTTGGAGATCACACTTACCAACATTATCCCCGCGCTAAGCTGGCCTTGCAAGCACATTTAAAGCACAAAATAGCAACAGACCCATTGCCTAATCTGGGTTGATTTTTAAACTCCAAGCAAGCAAACTGTGTTAATTATACTTCCCTAACTCACTTTCTCACTTTTCCAGTTCTGATGAAGGGTCCTTGTCGTGAAACATTATTTGCTCTGTTTCTCTCTGCATGGATGCCGCCTGTCCTGCTGAGTATTCCCAACATTATTTGTTTCTGTTTTGTATTTAAAAAATCAGCAGCGTTTTGTTCCAAATGAGAAAATTATTATTTGGTAAACTTTAAATGAAGAAAAGCTGTACTTTGATTTCTCCTTGTTACTTCGGGGCAGTTGAATGATAATTACAACACGCTTAATGCGTGCACACGCACATGCTTAACACACATGCACATGCTTAACACACACATGCTTAACACACACACACATGCTTAACACACACATGCACATGCTTAACACACACACACACACACACACACACACACCCACATGCACATGCTTAACACACACATACACACCTAACACACAAATGCGTAACACATGCTTAACACACACGTGCTTAACACAAACACATGCTTAAAACACTCACACCCTTAACACACACTTAACACAAACATGCTTAACATGCAGATCAGCCATGATTGAATATAGACTCGATGGGCTGAATGGCCTAACTCTGCTCCTATGATTTATGAACCTATGAAGGAAGCCAGTCAGCTCGTGATACCTGGGCCAACGCTTTGAAAGAGCCGCCTGGTTATTTCTACCAATCCTCTTTAGATCAGCATTTATTTTAATTTTCAAATGCATAACCGGTTTCCTTCTAAACGTTAATATTGAATCTCCCTTCATGTGTTTGGGCACCGAACCAGCTGTCGGTGGGACTTCCAATTCGTCGCTGCTAGCTGTGGTGACCATATAGCCACAGACACTGCACTTGAAAGTAATTCATCATTAGCTATGCATCTTGTGGGATTTGATGTTGTTTTTCAATCTGACCTTTAATAAATGTGCAGTCATCCCGCTGTGACACCAGTATGTTTACCTGAGCTCCAGTACTTCCCTAATATTAACAACTTTCTGCTTACTTTGTAAATATCTCCTAATTAGTTGATGACTTTATAATTGCGGCTGATCTGCCCCAGGCCTCACCTCAATTTTTTTCTGTGCCAGTCCCCATAGTGCTCAATCTTTCAACAATTGTATCTATTACATCTCTAAATACCCCCACCATGGTCTGGGGCTACGAATTCCAGACATTCACACCCCCAACGACGACTGTGCAACTTTGCTTTAAAGGGCCGCTTTGTATCTGCCTTGTTTTCATCTTGCAACCATGTTCCTCTTATTCAAATTTATCCCACCCACACAGAACATAGAAAAGTACAGCATATGGACAGGCCCTTTGACCCACAGTTTCCATGCTGGAGATGGTCTTGGGTAATGCTAATCGGGCTGATTGATGCAAGTTATGTTGTGGGCAGACTGGAATGAGCCACGGACTCAATGGATCCGAGACGTTCTCTCCAGCTGCTTTTGTTTCACCCTTTGACAAATTGTAACTTGATGCACTGCTGTTCAGTTCCACTACCCCTCCATCACGCCACCCTCAACGAGGCTGACCAAGTTGGCATCATTAGGAGCTTCTAAATCTCTCGAGGGGGAGTCCAGATTGTTAAAGCATAAACAAAGGCATCTGGTGCTGTTGGGCAGATCTCTGCACAAACACGTCTGATTCACTCACTGATCAGCTTGTGGCAGAGATGATCTCCAAATAGGACTCTCACACCCACTACAGGGTGTAAAGACACTGAGGACATTTGTTATGTTGGGCCACGAGTCTGTAGTCGCCCAGTGACTGTAGTAACGAGGAATGGTAGCAAGGTTAATCCTTCCCTCTGAGTATAGGCTGCAGGTTAGCGTCCAAACATGGGTATGTGAAGAAATGGGTATGTGAAGAATACATTACTGTGGAGGGGAATGGTCTGCTAAGGTACAGTATTTGTCACGTGTACCCAGGTACAGTGAAATTCATTTTTGTATACAGTTCTGTACAAGTATCGCTATACATAAGCAATTAGAAACATATTAGATAAGCATCTCAAATACAGTCTTTAAGAAGGAACTGCAGATGCTGGAAAATCGAAGGTAGACAAAAGTGCTGGAGAAACTTAGCGGGTGCAGCAGCATCTATGGAGCGAAGGAGATAGGCAACGTTTCTGCTTATTTGTTATTGAAACGTTGCCCATTTCCTTCAGTCTGAAGAAGGGTGTTGGCCCGAAACGTTGCCTATTTCCTTCGCTCATTAGAGGCTGCTGCACTACTTTGGGCTTTGGTTTTCTCGGTCGAGTGATTGTCCTGGTTTTATAGCACAAGTATGTGTTTTTAATAGCAATTTAATTTATATTTGCAGAAAGGTGCTGAGTTAAATTTGAGTTATTGTTGTGTTGCTAAGACATAAATGAAAAATACATAACATTTATTGGTATACAGACAAGTGGAAATTTATAGTGCAGATAAAGGTCAATCCAATATTTGGATCTGTACCAAGTCTTTGGTCGAAGAATCTCAAACTAATCCTACTTTTCCCTAGAGTATTGTATCAATCCCAAAATAATGCCATTGTTCCACTCTATCATTAGTCATGAACTAATCCCACTCCCCCACTTTATCCGCAGAGTACCATATTAGTCCCACTGTAATCCCACTCCCCCACTCTCTCCCCAGAGGTCTGAATCATACCGGATTCAGAGTGTCCGACATTGCGGAAACAGGCCTTTCGGAACAACTTGCCCACACCGGCCAACAAGTCCCAGTTACACGAGTCCCACCTGCTTGCGTTTGGTCCATATCCCTCCAAACCTGCCCTATCCATGTACTTGTCTAACTGTTTCTTAAACGTTGGGATAGCCCCAGCCTCAACTACCTCCTCTGGCAGCTTGTTACAGACACCCACCATCCTTTGTGTGAAATGTTTACCCCTCAGATTCCTATTCAATCTTTTCCCCTTCACCTTAAACCTATGTCCTCTGGTCCTCGATTCATCTACTCTGGGCAAGAGACTCACTCCTCAAAATCCCCTGCTTTATTCTGTTTGAACTCTGTGGCACATTCCAGTGAATGGACATTGAGGAAATTGTTGAACAGAAAACTAAGCAATCTCATTTGAGTATTTTTCAAACTAATGTGATTGCATACTGAGCCAGGGTGATTTTCTCTGAAGATGTAAGTTGAAGCCATTAATTTAGTAACAGCACCAGTCCCAATACTGTCACTTTCTATCCTTGGTTCAGCTAAATGTTCAACATCTACCTTGAAGCAACAAACACCTGCAAGACATTTGCAATGAATTCTTGCCCTTGAAGTGGGCAAATGATGCAAAATTGTCATCGAAGGAACATTTTTTAAAACATGTCCACGCCATTACAGAGACTGTCCATTTCCGCCTCTATAAATCCACCCAGCTTCGTCCCTGCCTCTCGGTATTTGCTGCGGAAACTCTTGGGCGATACCTGGAACAATTTCTCATTTCCAGTCCGTTGTGAACTTAAACAAAAGTAGAAATTGTTGGCAAAATCAGGTCAGGCACCATCATGACCTGGTGCACGAAGGAAAGAGAAAGAGAAACAATCAGAGTTTAGGGTCCTTGGTCTGTTCCCACTGATCCACTCTATCATTAGTCATAAACTAATCCCACTACCCCACTTTATCCTCAGAGTACCATATTGGACCTCACCATAGATGGTCCCCACCAACAGTATTGGATGAACTCAATGGGTCAGGCAGCAGCAGTTGAGGCAATAGACAGATGATGATTCGGAGTGGGACCTTGCTTCAGACCAACAGACCCAGTTTCAGTTGGGACCCATCTTTACGTTTAGAGTGTACCCTTTGACATTTCTCAAGTGAATGTTCTGTACATTTATTTCATGTCAAACTTGCTGATATAAAGTAAAGAAAAGTAAAGTAAATTTTATTTATATAGCACGTTTAAATCAACTCGCGTTGAAACCAAAGTGCCTTACATAGAAGAAATAGTTACGTTTCCGTACATCCATGGAAAAAAATAAAAAATAAAAAAAATGACACAGCACATTATAGAATTCAACATGAACGTCCCCCCACAACAGAATCAAAATTTACCACTGTGGGGAAAGGCATCAAAAACTTTATTGCAGTTATTCCATAATTACAGAGTTTACATCCAGGTGGGATTTAGTTCTGGAGAGCAGCTCAAGATTCCTATTTTTCACCCAGTAGTTTTGTTTAGTTTAGAGAAAATGCACGGAAACTGGTCCTTCGGCCCATCGATTCTGCACTGACCAGCGATCCCCGCACACTAATACTATCCGACACACACTAGGGACAATTTACAATTTTACCAAGCCAATTATCCTACCAGTCTGTACATCTGTGGAGTGTGGGTGGAAACAGGAGCACCTATAGATGGTCCTCACCAACGGTTACAATCTGTTACTGCTATTGTAACCAACAGGACTTTTTGAAGTTTTAAAGAAGGAACTGCAGATGCTGGAGAATCGAGGGTATGGAAAACTGTGCAGCAGCATCTAAGGAGCGAAGGAGATAGGCGGCGTTTCGGGCCGAGACCCTTCTTCAGACTTTTTGAAGGACTTTTTGTGGCTTTGATCCACCTGTCATTGTAGTCGCCATCTCTATAAACACTCATGCATCAACGCCTCTCCACTGCTATCCCCTTGCTTAGCCATGAGTTGTTCTATTACTGATAGCCACTTCTTCACCTGCCAAGACTCTAAACTCTATGCTCCCATCTTAATACATTTATGTGTGTGGTGTATACAGACTTGCGGGTGTTGCCCATGCAACAACATGGTCAGGGCAGTGTCTGTGTTGCAGTGTAAGCAACCTTTTACTCTCTTATTTTTGGTCATTTGCAGTAAGATGCAGTTAAACCTTTGTTTTGCATTTATATCCCGGCAGATCATACCATAGTTGAGTAAAATGTTCAAGAAGGAACTGCAGATGCTGAAGAATCGAAGGTAGACAGAATTGCTGGAGAAACTCAGCGGATGTGGCGGGCCCTCTGGCTCCTCCTCTTCCTTTCTTCTTCACCCCCCCCCCCCCCCCCCTCCCCCCCCCTCCCCCCCCCTCCCCCCCCCCCCCCCCCCCCCTCCCCACCCCCCCCTCCCCACCCCCCCCCTCCCCCCCCCCTCCCCCACCCCCTCCCCCCCCCTCCCCCCCCCCTCCCCCCCCCCTCACCCCCCCCCCCACCCTTCATCAGTCTGAAGAAGGGTTTCGGCCCGAAACGTTGCCTATTTCCTTCGCTCCATAGATGCTGCCACACCCGCTGAGTTTCTCCAGCAATTTTGTCTACCTACCATACTTGAGTAAAACAGGTTGCGCAAAGGAGAAAATGACCAGGGTGCAGAATAGAGTGTTACAGCTACAGAGAAAGTGCGGTTAGTAAAAAGTGCAAAGGCCGCAAAGGTTGCTTGGAAGATGTGGTATACGTCCTCAGGAAATGAGTGGTCTGTTCATCACACCGAGACCAGCGGGGGTGAAGCGGTTCTTGAATCTGGTGGTGTGTGCCCTTTGCCTGACAGGAGAGAGGTGACGAGAGAAAACTCTCTTCAGAATATATGTTCCGCAGGGAAAACATTTGCAACTTCAGCCGGGAACATTTGAGCAGTGTTAGCGATCCATCCTGTTGGTGTTTAGTGAGACACAGCTGAAACGTAGCAGGAGTGCTCATTAGTGTAATAGCCAATCTTTAAGAAAACTATTTACTGCTATGCATGGTGACACATTCCCAGACATCCATTGATCAATGCCTAAAATTCCCACTGGGGTGCAGTCTCCTGGGGCAAGGCTGGCAGGAGCCTGCTCTGTGTGATTAAAGGTGAAAGTGATTGCACGGAGCTTGTACATTGCTTCTGTTTAACCTTATATGGAGGAGACCTGCCTACCTGCACCCAACGGAAAGAAAAACACATAAACCAGCATCTGCAGTTCCTTCCTACACATTCTGTCCACTCCACTGCAAAATCTCCCCAAGGTATGTCTACTTTGAAGAAGATAGACACAAAATGCTGGGGTTACTCAGCGGGCCAGGCAGCATCTCTGGAGAGAAGGAATGGGTGACGTTTTGGGTCGAGACCCTTCATGAGAGTCGGGGGAGTGGGAATCTAGAGATATGGAAGGGTAAAGGGTGAAAATGATAGATCAAAACAGATGATGGTAATGAAATATAGAACCAGCATCTGCAGTTCCATCCAACACATTTCCCACATATTTGTTTGTGCTCAAGTAATCCTGTTTTCCGCAAGTTACATGGCCCACGGTGACTTCACCTTCCCCAAAATCCCTGATTTAGATCTTTTAATATGGGAGAAATTGGGAATGCTTGGAGTGAGACACAACATATTTAGAAATCATCAAAATAGTCACAAAAAGTTGGAGTAACTCAGCGAGACAAGCAGCATGTGTGGATAGAAGGAATGTTTTCACAAGATCCGTTTTCAGCCTGAGGTTCAGGGGAGAGGGCGATACAGAGATAAGGAAGGGTAAGGTGCAAAACTGAGACATCAAAGGGGATGAAGCTCAAGGAAAATATAGAATAGATCATTGTTAGCTAGGAGAAGGTGACAATGAAGCACACGGAGAACATTTAATCTGGGGGCAGTCAGACTGGTCAGAAAACTAGGAAGGGGGAGAGATGGAGAGAGAGGGAGAGCAAGGGTTACTTAAAATTAGAGAAGTCAATATTCATAGCGCTGGGGTATAATTGTGAGTAATCATCAGTTTTGTGAGAGAGCTATGTTTTTGTTCTGTTGCAGATAAGATTTTCATGATACACATCTCCTGCTTGCAGTGCAGGGAGGTGATGCCGAATGTGTTGTGATTTAGAAGGCACCAAGTGATTTTACTCTTGATAGGTACAATGGATGAGGCAATCACACTTCAATAGATGACAGAAGCTGAGAACAATCCCAGCGAGACCGCCTGCAAGTTTTGCACCAGCCAACAGCAAAAATGTAATCCCGCTGATGCAAATAGCATAATCAAAACCCATATTATGAAGGATGGTGGTCTCGACTGAAGCCTGGAGAAAGATTACACTACGTATGAGCTCTTTAGGCTGAGAGAGAACCTCATCAAAGTAAATGGTAGGTGGTAGATATGAAACTTAGCAAGAGATTTCAACCAAAAGTATAAAAATACAAATTCCAACATATACTGAAATGCGACCTTCAGTTGTACCCAGTTGGTTGCATTCATGTGCATTCTAATGTTATTGTGGTATCATTACCCTTCATTGGAGGCTGACTGATGCAGAATTGATTTTAACCTATAATGAGTGCCTTGATTCTGCATATAAAGTTTGGATAGAGGTTCGTTATCCTCTTCGTCAGACTCACGGCAGCACCATGGAGGTGCTGAGCTCAGGTGCTGACTGTGTGGAGTTTGCATGCTCTCCCGACGATCACGTAGGTTTCCTCTGGGTGGTCCTGTTTTGATAGGTTAAATGGCCTCTCTCTGTAAGTTGGATCTAGCGTGCAGGTGAGGGGTTAATCTGAGGGGTGTTGATTGGGAATGTGGGGTTCGTGTACATGGGTGCTCGGTGCTCGATGTGGACTCCTTGAGTTGAAGGCCTTGAATCACCGTTGCATGACTACGACTCCGTGACAGTAATGCCCCTGCCCCACTTAGGAAACCTGAACAGAATCCTCTGGAGACTTTGCGCCTCACCCAAGGTTTCCGTGCTGTTCCCGGAGGTTCCCAGAGGTTTTTGTCAGTCTCCCTAATGGTCAAAAGTGGTTTCCGCTTCTTCTATGTTCCGGCGATTATTTCAAAAAATTAAAAACCACCCACGACTATAAATAGGTTGCCGTTTTAAAAATCGGTAATTTTTTAGTCGAAGCCGGTTGCGATGCTAGTTGAAGGTGGTTGCTGGAGGTTGCAGGTAGTGGAAGGTAAGACCTCCCTGGTGGAATAAAACTGGGTGAAAAAAATGTCTTAACGGCAACCTATTTTTAGTCGCGGCTAATGATCATGTAATTTTACTTCTGCTCTTTAGGATCATACTAGAGGTTATAAGTGATGGGAGTAGAATTCTACTCCGCCATTCAATCATAACTGATCTATCTCTCATTCCTAACCCCATTCTCTCCATAATCTTTGACACCCCATACTAATCAAGAACTCAGAAATATAATAGGAGATTATCAGAGAGATAATCAGAGAGTCTTTACAAGACCCAGACAGATGCCTGTCTTGTGGGTTCTGCAGTTTACATCTCCATGGACGTGGCTAGTCAGAATGAGATGATGGTTGGGTTTGCTACATTGACTGGATTCCTGTGTGTATGGGGAACGATCAAGCACATTTGTGGCTCTCAAGGAACCCCAGAGAGGTCTGGAGTACTTTGGGGTCAGACAGGATCCCAACGCATTAACTCAGAGCTAGCCATCCCTCAGAGAGAGATGTGCAAGATACCAAAGCTGTTGCCATGGTTGTTGACACCAGGAACTGCAGAAGCTGGTTTACAATAAAAGACGTGAAGAGCTGGAGTTATTCAGTAGGTCAGGCAGCGTCTCTGGAGAACATGGATGGGCGATGGTTTGGGTCAGGATGACTAAATCAGTAGATAGACATAAAATGCCGGAGTAACTCAGCGGGACAGGCAGCATCTCTGGAGAGAAGGTATGGGTGACATTTCGGGTCGAGACCCTGCTTCAGACAGATCAGACTACTGACTAAACTCGTACTTGGGTTGTCTGATGAGGAAATGTTACTTAGAAACATAGAAACATATAAAATAGGTGCAGGAGGAGGCCATTCGGCCCTTCGAGCCAGCACCGCCATTCATTGTGATCATGGCTGATCGTCCGCTATCAATAACCCGTGCCTGCCTTCTCCCCATATCCCTTGACTCCACTAGCCCCTAGAGCTCTATCCAACTCTCTCTTAAATCCATCCAGTGATTTGGCCTTCACTGCCCTCTGTGGCAGGGAATTCCATAAATTCACAACTCTCTGGGTAAAAAAGTTTTTTTCACCTCAGTCTTAAATGTTTAAGGTGCAGGAAGGAACTGCCGATGCTGGTTTAAACCAAAGATAGACACAAAATGCTGGAGTTACTCAGCGGGACAGGCAGTATCTCTGGAGAAAAGGAATGGGTGATGTTTCGGGTCGAGACCCTTCTTCAGACTGGCAACTGCTTAAGGCAGGGATGAGACACATGTTTTTTTCTCTTGGGAGGATTATGAGTTTCTGCAAAGGAAATGGAGTTTTAATATTGTCAAGGCAAAGGTAGATATACACCGTCTGAAGAAGGGTCTCGACCCGAAATGTCGCCTATCTCCTTCGCTCCTTAGATGCTGCTGCACCCGCTGAGTTTCTCCAGCCTTGTGTGTACCCTAGATATATACCTATTCGACAAACATTGCTGAGAGTGAGGGAATGCTTAGTTGAGGTCCTAACTATATCAACCATGATCTTATTACGGGGCAGAGCAGGCTTGAGGGGCCGAGTGGCCTACTCGTGCTCCTAATTCAAATGTTCATAACCAGGGGACCTATTTACTTCTGTTATCTGTGCTTATAATTCCTGCCATGGCCTCTTCAAACCTTCAAAGGAATGGCTCCCAGCAGGACAGCGCTAAGGATGGCTCGGAATGCATGTCTAATAGTACAAGGGCTTCTACAGCTGCCACTAGCTTAACAGTGTGTGAATGGAACAAAGGTGCGGAGCGTTATGTATTTAAACGTGCGTTTTCAACATTAGTCGATTTATTTAATTAGATTAACTATGAGAGGTTTATGTGCAGGAAGGAACTGCAGATGTTGCTTTAAACAAAGGTAGACACAATAAGCTCAGCGGGTCAGACAGCATCTCTGGAGAAAAGGATTACTGTAGGTGAGGTTTTGGGAAGAAGGGTCTTGACACGAAACGTCACCTATTCCTTTTCTCCAGAGATGCTGTCTGACCCGCTGAGTTACTCCAGCTTTTTTTTGTCTAAATATGGGAAGCTCCTGCCTTCCCAGTTGCTCGGGTGTGGGCGGGAGGTTGGGGGGGAGAGGGGCTTGGGGTGGTTGGGAGGGACAGGTTGGGGGAGAAGCGGTGGGGGAGTAGTTGGGGAAAGACGAGGTGTGGTTGTGGAGAGGAGGGGTGGAGTTTGGGGGAGAGAGGGGATGGGAAGGTTTGGGAGGGGTGGGGGGAGGTTGCAGAGTGAAGTGGGGGAAGTTGAGAAGGGGTGAGAGTTTTGCAGGTTAAATAATAAATTTACTGAACCAGCTACCTGAAACCCTGCAGATCAAATCAAAAAATCCAACAGCAGCAGCTCATTTTGGACATTATGCCTGTACACTAAATGCTCAGACTGAGAAACTGCATTCCCAGTTGGGCTGCATCAACTGTTGCTGATTTAAACCTTGTATCAGTGCTTAATTATACAGACTGGATGTGGAATAAGATAAGCAATGATTTTACTACCACCCTCAGAAGTCTAACGTAGTCTTAAAGAGAAAATGCATAGAACACCCTTGCTGCTAAAGTAGCGTAACAATAACAAACAGAATGTCATAAATATCTGCTTACGTGGAGTGTAAAAGCTGAACTGAATTGCTCTGGTTCAATGTGTAGGAAGGAACTGCAGGTGCTGGTTTAAACCGAAGATGGCCACAAAAAACTGGAGTAACTCAACAGGACGGGCAGCGTGTCCGGAGAAAAGGAATAGGTGACGTTTCGGGCTGAGATCCTTCTTCAGACTGGGAGTCAGGGGCCGTGAATGTTTTGTTTTCACATTTTAACTATCATTAGGTAGAAATTAATATTTGGTCAACTGCGCTAATCACACTATGTTGTGGCCACAGCCTCAATAGTACTCGCTTCAGCTTGGAAATTCAATACCCCTGAAGTCAATCAAGTTTCTCGTTTACCTGTTTGAATTAATTTGTTCTAATTGTACTCAAATGGAAGGTATCACTTGAGGACTCTGTCTGACGGGAGACCTGGACAGACACAAAATGCGGCGAGGCAGCATCTCTGGAGAGAAGGAATGGGCGACGTTTTGGGTCGAGACCCTTCGTCAGACTGAACTTGGGAGAATCAGGAGCAGCGTTATGTGCTTTGCAAAGAGCGCTATAGAAATCTGTGAATAAAGGTTATGAGCCCACCATATCCTAGTTACCATAGTGACAGTTGCAGACAAGTGGAGGTTGGGAATTCTGTTTATTTTTGGATTGAATGCATTTCCAGTTGCGGAACATAGACGAAACGATGTTTAAATCTTCAAGGCAGGGTCTTCCTTTGAAGTTCAATGTTTGAACCAGTGGAAGATTGAGGTTAATATGATGTTGGAATTTGCTAGATTTTGTAACTGGGCACTCATTCGATAGAAGAGAGTATCATGAACTTTACACAAAAAAAATTATTATGGCTCAATTTAGGAATACTTGGTCTGATTCTGGTGTTTGTAAGGCTGTGCTGAAGTGTCTCGTTTGGGCAGGAGGCTGCCTGCGAATGTTCATGCGAAAGTAACTCTTAAATTATTTATTCGCTGCTCCAAATAAAGGTCGTGGGTGAACAGTCATCTCCTTCAGCCTGCCTGCAACAATTGGACCAGATAGATACAAAATGCTAGAGTAAGCCAGCGGGACAGGCGGCATCACTGGAGAGAAGGAATGAGTGACGTTTCAGGTCGAGGCCCTTCTTCAGACTGGCGACTGTTTAAGGCAGGGATGAGACAAATGTTTTTTTTCTCTCATGGAGAGTTTCTGCAAAGGGCTGAGGAAACTGAGTTTTAAATTCTGCTGTGGGGGGACAATTCATGTTGATTCCTATAGTGTACTGTGTCTTTTTTATTTTTTATTTTATATGGATGTATGGAAATCAAATGTCTTCTCTGTAAAGCACTTTGGCTTCAATTTGATTAAAAAGTGTTTTTATAAATAAAAAATACTTACTTACTTACTTACTACTAAATGAGGGAATGTTTAGTTGAGGTCCTATCTAAATCAACCATGATCTTATTATGGGGCAGATCAGGCTTGAGGGTGCAACTCCTAATTCAAATGTTCATAACCAGAGCACCTATTTATTTCTGTTATCTGTGATTATGCTTCCTGCCATGGCCTCGTCAAACCTACAAAACAACTGCTATTCCTTCTCTCCAGAGATGCTGCCTATCCCCGCTGAGTTGCTCCAACATTTTGGGCCTATCTTCGATTTAAACCAGCATCTGCAGTTCCTTCCTACACAACAATTCAACAATCCAGCTGTGACTCAGAGGCTGAAAGAGTGGACGAGGCATACTGTCACGGAGATCAAACGCAGTTATCGATATCTTGAAAGAAGCAAAGACAGACATAATGGGGATGGAAGCCAAAACAGCAAATCTGATTAAATAACAGAACATTTAAAATATGGGTCATTAAAAACTGATAAATGATTTCCAGTGGACTCAGTGTGTCAGGCAGCATCTGGGGAGGGAATAGACGGGTGATGGGAATAAAAGGGTCGGGACCTTTTTTCTGACTTCAGACAGATCATTTCCTCCCCAGATGCTGCCTGACCAGCTGAGTTCCTCTAGCACTTTATGTTTAGTTCACGATTCTAGCTGTAAACACAAACAAACAAATAGTTATGACTTTTTGCGCTGATCTTGTATGTTCTTGTTCTGCTATGTTAGTCGCAGAGATGGAGTATGCACTTTCACTTAACAACCATGTAGACTAATGAACATGCCCAGTACAATGAGTGTGAGAATAAGGTAATCCCTTATCTCATTCAATACCCTGTCTGTATAATTAATCACTGATGCAAGAGCCAAAAGGACCAGTTATATAATGTGGACCTGAAAATACAGTTAATGGTGTCTCCAAATAAATTCCAGGATTGTCCATGATGTAACCATAAACAGCAAATGGCTTGACCAAGATGCAGCATCTTTGGAAGGACAAGCACAGAATATGGAGATGAATGTAGAGTTAGACCACAGTTTTAATCCTCGGATGAGAGAAGTAGTTGCACATTATACAGTGGCTTGCAAACGTTTTCATGCCCCTTGAACCTTTCCACATTTTGTCACGTTACAACCACAAACGTAAATGTATTTTTATTGGGATTTTATGTGATGGACCAACACAAATAACTAGTTGGATTGGACTTGTCTTGGAAAGGACAAATGTGGGCAGTTTTCCACATTATTGGATGGATTGTGGCACTGCAACTACAGCAGCAATTTGTTTCTGAATTACAGATTATTTAAATAATTGAATGTAAATTCACGGCTGCCATGGCAGAAATAGACTGAGCATCTCCGCATTAGTCAAGCCTCTGTATTTTTAGTTCTGTAATTTACCAGCTATCCCATTAGGTTCTGAACCACTTCATCACTATTTTTTGGTAACTCAACCAAAGTGCCATGATTTATTTTGTAACTGGTTGTACCCCTGCTCCCTGTCAGTGAGATTGGTTAAATTGCCATCGTATTTGATAAAATAATGATGATTAACACAAGGCTAAGGAATAAGGTTAAACAATGCAACAGTATTCACAACTGATCAGCAAATGCATAAGACCAAGATATCCATTCTGGTCATGGGCTGGTGAATAGCAAGTAACATACTCTTCGTAGAGGAGCTAAACAATGACCACGGCTAACAAAGAGCCCAACCACTTATCTTTGGCTTTCGTTGACATGATGTTTCCACTAGTGGGAGGGTCTAGGACCAGAGGTCGTAGCCTCGGAATTAAAGTACGTTCCTTTGGGAAGGAGATGAGGATGAATTTCTTTAGTCAGAGGGTGGTGAATCTGTGGAATTAATTGCCACAGAAGGCTGTGGAGGCCGCCAATGGATATTTTAAAGGCAGAGATAGATAGATTCTTGAACAGTAATGGTGTTGGGGGTTATGGGGAGAAGACAGGAGAATGGGGTCAAGAGGGAAAGAGAGATCAGCCATGATCGAACGGTGGAGTAGACTTGATGGGATGAATAGCCTAATTCTGCTCCTATCACTCATGAACATTGCATCACTATCACAGAGTTCCTGGCCATTAACTTTCTGGGAGTCGCCATTGACTAGAAAATACTGGGCGACCCACATAAGCAATTGTTGAAGTTGTAGACAGTGAGGAACTCTGTCAACCTGGTGGTGGAGGTAGCAAGGATAGTGGCATGTGAAGAGCTTTCAGATAGGCAGATAGGTATGAAGGGAATGGAGGATCATGTGCTGGCAGAGGAGATTAGTTTAACTCAGCATCATGTTCAGTAAGGTGCACCAAAGGGTCTATTCCTGTGCTGTGTGGTTCTATGGTCTATGGTCTGAGGGAGCAGATGAGAAGTAGGTATCCTGTGGCAATTGACACACCTCCTAACCTCCTAAGCCTTCGCACCACCTGCAAGGTACAAGACGGAGGAACGATGGTGTACTCTGCACTTGGCTGGATGGGTGCATCTCGAACATGCAGCTTGGCCCCATCTGACCAAAGCAGCCCACTTTATTGATAGCCCATCCATTGCCTCTCAACTGCTGGTGCACTGTGACAGCAGTGTGCACCATTCTCACGATTTGCCACAAGTGACTCGCATGGCATAGTCATGGAAACATACAACACAGAAATAGGCCCTTTGGCCCAACTTACCAATGCAAACCCGGTTTTCTGAGCTAGTCCCATGTGCCTGCATTTTGCCCATGTCCCTCTCACGTTTTGCTGTCCAGGCACTAATCGCAGTGTCTTTTAAAACTCACCAGTGTGCCGGCCTCTAGACCTTCCTTTAGCAGCTCGTACATCCTAGATCATTAGTTCAGTTCAGTTCAGAGATACAGCGCGGAAACAGGCTCTGCGGCCCACCTGCTCTATGCCGACCAGTGATCCCCGCACATTAAAACTATCCTGCACACACTAGGGAGAATTTTTACATTTACCAAGCCAATTTACCTACATACCTGTACATCTTTGACATGTGAGAGGAAACAGAAGATCTCGGAGAAAGCCCACGCTGGTCACAGAGAGACGTACAAACTCCGTACAGCCAGCACACGTAGTCGGGATCGACCCCGGGTCTCCGGCGCTGCGAGCATTGTAAGGCAGCAACTCTACCGCTGCACCACCGTGCCTGCCGCCAATTTTATTTCTGGGAATAAATCCTGGAACTCCCAGCGATACAATTTAACCAGCAACACTGTAGAACAAAGAAAGGATATTTCAAGCCTGTGTTATATTCAACCTGGCCATGCCATTTAATAGCTCTGTATTAAAATGTAGAAAAGACGGATGTTATGGAAAACGGGATATGGATCGGGTGATTATAGCAGCACATTGTTGGGCCAATAATTGAAGTGAAATTGCTCATGAGTGCTTTAGACTTGTGTGTGAGAATATCAATTTCACTGTCATGAATTCAGTGGCGAGTAGCCCATTTAGTAATTGGCTTTGTGATAGGCATCATCTTTGATTGATGAAATGTTGTCTAAAAAGTTGGCTGATTGTCTGACAACAGATTGCCAACTTCCTAAATAAAAAACTTCTCCAGGAACGGTTGGAAACTAAAGTCTTTATTTACCACGTGGTCTGTGGATTCAATCCCAGATTACCTTCTGTTCTTCCATACAGTCTTCCTACACTCTCTAAATAAAAACGCTGCATTTAATGTTATTTCTGAACATCTAATGCTTTGGATGGAGGTTGATTAGGCTGTGGGACCAGAAAACGTATAGTATTGAAGCATCATGATAGATCATCTGAAGCAGAGTCCAGTTCTGGAGATTAGGAATGTTAAAAGAAAGAACATTATAGGAAATGGTGAGACCTGGTAATGGATTGAACTGGTAAAATAGTGTTGGTGAATGCCCTGTCCTACTTAGGCGACTCTAGGCGACTGCCAGGGACTAGTTTTAATGAAATTCACCTACGACACCTGACGCCAACCTACGACAATACCCACGACAACCTACGACAGCAAAAATCTGTTGCCACTGTCACCAAAAAACTTTTAACATGTTGACAATTTTGCAGCAGTCGCCTGTAGTCACTCAAAAAATCGCCTAAGTGGGACAGGCCCAACCCACAGCCAGAGAACAGTGCTAAACCTTTAATCACCTCTTTGGTGACTCGTGCACTTCCCTTGATCAGGCTCTGTTGACTTTACCTTGAACTAAACATTAAGGGCCTGTCCCACCAGCATGCGACTGCATGCGGTGAGCACGACCTAACGTGGTCGCTTGAGCCGTCCGGCCTCGCGTGGCCGGTCCCACTTCGATCGCCGGAGCCGTATGGAGTTTGTGCGGAGCTGGTCCCGACATCGGGCGGGGCTCCGAAAAACTGACACTGTTCAAAATCCCGCGCGGCAACGGCCGACAGGCCCGCAGCCACATCGAGGCCATACGCAGCGTCTGGACGCCGTACGCAGCGCGTGGCGTTGCGCGATGACGTCACCGCCCGGCGTGCCGTTGTGTGATGGCGTCACCGCCAGACGCCGTGCGACGTCCAAATTCACTCGACCCACCTCCTGCCCAGCTGATTGGTGAGTATGATGTCGGGACCAGCCCCGCACAGCTCCAGACGCCTCCGCGGTTCGAAGTGGAACCGGCCCCGCGAGGCCGTACGGCTCAAGCCAACACGTTTGGTCGCGCTCGCCGCATGCAGTCGCACGCTGGTGGGACAGGCCCTTTATTCCCTTGCACTGTAAATGTACTGTAATACTGTAAATACACTATGGCTCGATTGTGATCATGCATTGTCTTTCTGCTGACTGAATAGCATGTAGCAAAAGCGATAGCATGCAACAATAAACTAAACTGAACTTGTGGTACTTTTTTGATTCTGAGAAGTTGGTACAAGGAAATAAGTCAACGTAACTCAAACCTTCAGTTTTCCGTAGGAACAGGGCGGCAGGTCACAGCGGTAGAGGTGCTGCTTTACAGCGCCAGAGACCCGAGTCTGATCCTGACCTTGGGTGCTGCCTGCACGGAGTTTGTACGTTCTCCCTGTGACCACGTGGGTTTTCTCCGGATGCTCCATCGGCTCACCGCCCCTTCCACTATCATCGACCAGCCTCTTTCGTGTCCATCCTTCTCACTTCTATAAACTACATTCTTCTAGTCCAGACCATCCCATTGCCTCCATATATGTTGGTTGACCCACTTGCATTCTTCCAGTAGTATGTTTTTTGTAACCTACCTAAGGTATGCCGTTTAACAGCAGCCAATTAACCCACTGGGATATGGAAGAAAAACAGAGCCATCATTGGAACCCCCTATAGACACAGGGTGAAGGGGCACTCTCCACACGGACATTATCTGAGTCCCAGGAGCTCGAGGCAATGGTGCTAATTATTGCACTGTGTCTCCCCACGATGTTGGCCTCAACAATTGTCAAGCGATGGACAATATGAAGTTATCAAGTGAAGAAAACTGTGCGGGTGGACACACAGAGTCTCTTGCCAGAGAAGGGAAACCGAGAACCAGAGGACATGGGTTTAAGGTGAAGGGGGAAGGTTTAATAGTAATTTGAGGGATAGTTTTTTTCACTGAAAGGGTGCTGGATGATTGGAATGAGCTGCCAGAGAAGGTAGTTGAAGCAGGGACTATTGCAACGTTTAAGAAACAATTAGCCAGGGACACAAACAGGACAGGTTTAGATGGATATTGGCCAAACACAGGCAGGTGGGACTAGTGTAGATGGGACATGTTGGCTGGTGTGGGCATGTTGGGCTGAAGGGACTGTTTCTACTGACTCCATCACTCCATGAATCTAAAATAATTTTGGGATTAACCTGAAGTAGCAGGTAAGGGTTAAACAGGTGGGCCATATGAATGTTTGGTGATGACAAGTCCTTGCTATTGAGACGTGGAAAGCTGTATAGAGTTATTGAGCTCTACAAATCGGCAACGGGCCCTTGGTCCAACACGTGTCCTGTAATGATGTTGGTAGCTCGGGGTTTGGAAATGAAACGGGTTCTCTCTCTCCCTCTCCCTCTCCCTCCCCCTCTCTCCCCCTCTCTCTCTCCCCCTCTCACCCCCCTTCTCCCCCTCTCTCCCCCCCTCTCTCCCCCCTCTCCCCCCCCTCTCCTCCCCCTCTCTCTCTTCTCCCCCCCTTCTCCCCTCTCCCCCCCTCTCAACCCCCCTCCCCTTCTCTTTCTCTTTCTCTTTCCCCATTTGACTCTTTTGGTAAGAAAATCATGGAACTGTAGGTGACTTGATATAAAGGTCATATTACATTAGTGCAATAATTTTTAGACAGAGGTATTTCTGAAACATTTCAGAAGACAGCAGTTGGGAGCATTCAGGGTTTTGAAATGTATTGGATGAGATGTTCGGCAAAGTGGATCTGGTATAACTTTAATTAGATCATCCTATTCAGAGTATCACTCCCAGAATGGTTAACTGCGTGAAGCCATTATGGAAAGGTGATGTGAAATGTGAAGAAAGTGAGCAGTTGTAAAGCTTGATCACTCAGTAGAATGGGATGTGCATTAAAACTAAACTAGATTTCAATTTCGACATTCTGGAATTAAGTACTTCAATGGAACAACCAAAAGTAGATGGTGTTTTAAGGGCAAATAAAACATTTACACAAATTAAATATAGATAAATTTGCACTTTAATTCTCATCCTTTGCTGACCCATGGAAAATAAAGCATCATTCTCTTTAGTGAAGCTTCACGTTGCTTTGATAGGTATTCCAGTGCATTGTAAAACTGAACTCTGAAAACACTCACAGCTCTGACACCATCAGTGTTCTTGGTATTGTCACATGTTCCAAGATGTAGGGAAAAGGTTTGTTTCAAATTGTACCATACACGAGTGCAAACACGATATACATAACTACAACAAGTAGTGCACGTCCTAAAGATGCACAGTTTTGGAAGTTAACTAGCTTTTGTATATTGCACCTAGTGTGTAGGGAGTGGATGAGAAAGTGTAAGCCCCTGTCCCACTTAGGAAACCTGAACGGAAACCTCTGTATACTTTGCGCCCCACCCAAGGTTTCCGTGTGGTTCCCGGAGGTTTTTGTCCTCCGGCAACCACCTTCAACTAGCATCGCAACCGGCTTCGACTAAAAAATTACCGGATTTTAAAACGGTAAAATTATTCCCAATTCCTCCGTCTACGCCGCATTTGCTCCCAGGATGAGGGGTTCCACACCAGGTCATCACAAATGTCCTAATTCTTCAGAGAACGGGGATTCCTCTCCCCCACTATAGATGAGGCTCGCACCAGGGTCTCCTCCATACCCCGCAACACTGCCCTCTCTCCCCATTCCCCCACTCGCAACAAGGGCAGAGTCCCCCTGGTCCTCACCTTTCACCCCACCAGCCGGCAAATACAACACACAGTCCTCCGCCAGTTTCGCCACCTCCAACGTGACCCCTCCACTCCCCACATCTTCCCATCTCCCCCTCTGTCTGCCTTCCGCAAAGACTGCTCCCTCCGCAACTCCCTTGTCAATTCTTCCCTTCCCTCCCGCTCCACCCCTTCCCCGGGCACTTTCCCTTGCAACCGCAAGAAATGCTACACTTGTCCCTTCACCTGCCCCCTCCACTCCTTTCAGGGACCCAAGCAGTCCTTCCAGGTCCGACAGAGGTTCACCTGCACCTCCTCCAACCTCATCTACTGCATCCGCTGCTCCAGATGCCAGATGATCTATATCGGTGAGACCAAGCGGAGGCTTGGCGATCGTTTCGCCGAACACCTCCACTCGGTCCGCAATAACCAACCCGACCTCCCGGTGGCTCAGCACTTCAACTCCCCCTCCCATTCCGTATCCGACCTCTCGGTCCTGGGCCTCCTCCACGGCCAGAGTGAGCAACACCGCAAGTTGGAGGAACAGCACCTCATATTCCGCTTAGGGAGTCTGCATCCTCTGGGCTTGAACATTGAATTTTCTCAATTCTGTTAACCCTTGCTGTCTCCTCCCCTTCCCACCTCTCCCTCAGCCCTCGGGCCCTGGCATTCCCTCTCTCTCTATCTCTCCCCACCCTAGTCGCACTAGCTTCTCATTTTCACACTACAAACAGCTTACAATGGCTTGTTCCCTTTATCATCGATACTTTTCTGCATATCTCTCATTCAATGTTCTTTATCTCTCCACATCACCGTCTATATCTCTCGTTTCCCTGATCCCTGACCAGTCTGAAGAAGGGTCTCGACCTGAAACGTCGCCTGTCTCCTTCGCTCCTTAGATGCTGCTGCACCCGCTGAGTTTCTCCAGCCTTTTGTGTACCCTCGATTCTCCAGCATCTGCAGTTCCTTCTTTAACACTCTACACTCAGCTATTGTGTATCATTTCAGAAATCTAGAAATTCTGCCATTTAGTTCGGTGTTTAGGAGCACAGTGTGATCTAACTTAGGCTGATGGAAAACAAGCAAAAATGGAATCCGTGAACTTGCAGCGAGTTGCACTTGGCCTGTTATTTTCGCTTCTGACAGAAGAACCTGGAAATGATGATGGTGTGGACCATTTATACAGAGGTGGCCTGCACAACAGCTGCGCAAACGACTTAATTGCTAAGGTAGACAAAATTGCTGGAGAAACTCAGCAATCTATGATGCTGCCGTACCACCTGAGTTTCTCCAGCAATTTTGTCAACCTTTGATTTTCCAGCATCTGCAGTGCCTTCTTGAAGAACTACTTCATAGCTACTTCAGGGGGCTATTCTGACCAAATTGTAGGTTTGCATGTTAATTGGCTGCTGTAAATTGCCCCTGGTGTGTAGAGAGTGACTGAGAAAGTGGGATAGCATGCGAGCTGGAGATCGATCATTGGCATGGACACCTAGGGCCAAAGGGCCTGTTTCCTTGCTGTATCTTTCAATCAATTCAATCTTCTTCTTCTTTTTTTTTTTATAATTTTTTTTTTATTATAGAAACAATATATACAGAGTACACTCTTATACGGCATTGAAAATTATATAATATACAAAATTATATAATATTGATTATCAATTGATACTGTTTGTGTTAATTGTAATGTTATCCATTATACATTTCCTGGTTATTTATTTTGTATAATTGGGAGTGTATGTAGTATATTCCTAAAATAAGCAATATACTCACACTTCTCATACCACACATATTTCTTCTAATTACCAAATACAAATCCCCCCTAATATAACTACATAATACCCAATCTTAACCAAACTTCTATGATATTCATGATATTTTCATAATATTAAAAGTGTTTGTATTATTATTAACTTTATATTTCAAAATTATTATATAGTTGAAAATGCACAATTTTATATAATTACAAATTTAAGACATCTATAATATTTTCATACAACTAATAATAGGTGTATTCATACTAATATTAAGAATATATGTAATATGTTTCTATACTTTTTTTCCCTAGTTAAAGATAGAAAGATAGAGATAGAAAGTAGAAAATAGAAAAGAAAATGTGAAAAGTTTGATGGAGATTAAAATATTACTAAATAATCCATTCTTGGAGATACATTCATGATTTATTATATGTATTTCTTCATCCATTCAGATATTCAGGCCTCAGTCAATCTTCTTCTTCTGACGTAATGCGTGCACAGCCTAAAGTTGTAGGACAACTTGCTCTATATGATCTTATTTGACTGTGCACGCCAGATTTATTGTATTTGCCGAAACAGGGCGGACCACGTGAAGGTTGCAATCTTCCACCCCAATCAATTCAATCAATCAAACCCTCTCTAATCTGTCTACCATTTACTTTAGACCCATGTCCGCCGGTTTTTTGATCCCTCGACTGAGGATTATTTTTTCTCTTCCTATGTAATCAAGGCTCTTGTAACTTTTGAGTTGGTCTCCTTGCCCACCTCTCCTGTTCTAAAGAGGGATAACATTTTGCAAATCTCCTTTGACCTGTTGCATCCTTCCCATAACGTTGTGACAGGAACTGTACCTATCAATCAAAAATGTTCCTGCTTTGCTTCTTTTATTAGCTAAGAATGAAAATTATTCAGTACCAGCATGTCTTTTAAAATTGATGTTATGTTATGAACTGGTCTCTCTATGTTGCCACTGTGTCTATAGAGTGTTCCAGGCAAGTTGGCTGTGAGGAAGCATTGCATAAAGAGGGCAAACCTTGTGTTTTATGTATTTGTTTATGCAGCTTGCAAAATTGAGTTTGTTGGCTGTTTAAAATCCACGGGGAACATGTTGGCCACATGTTATGTTGGCCGTTGTAGCGTTGGGTCTGGTCATAAGCTGTACAGCACGGTAACAGGCCATTCGGCCTACCTTGTCCATGCCGACCACATTGTCATTCTGGGCTGGTCTGATTTGCCTGCATTTGGCCCGTATCTAACCCCCTGCTATCCACATGTCAGTACAAATGTCTTTTGAAAGTTGTAATTGTCTCCGGTAAAAGTCATTTTGTCGGGATCTGATTGTAATTTTGTTTCGTTAGCCCATCATTTACTGTTTGTTGAACCATTATGAACCATTGAATGTTCTGATCCCAAAGGGGCTGATTCCCTGCTTTTCACTATTATGTTACACTGCAATTTGTTTCCTAGAATCATGCTGATATTTTACAAGGCTTCATTTTACCTCAATCCAAAATTACATTTGCCTTCGATAATTCTTGTTGTTTTTATCACTACTCTGTTCCTATTTGATATAATGTGAGCACAGCAAGTATATTGAAATCAGAATGACATATGAGACAAATATCCAGCTCATTGTATTTCTTCATCAATGAGTTATAGTCAATGATTTTCTGGAAGGTAATTTTATGCCCCAATTGAATTTCAATGATTCCACAAATGGGCAGAGCACAGTTATGTTGACACTGCTGGTCATAAATTACTTTGTGGACCCTTTAGAAATATTAAATGTCTATTCAATTGATGAAGCTCTTTGTTATTAATGATCCTGTACCCACTCCACTTTTCTGCTAATCAATGTCTCCATTTTCCTCATCTCTGATTTACGCGGATGTTGCCAGGACTAGAGGGTGTGAGCTACCGGGAGAGGTTGAGTAGGCTGGGACTCTATTCCCTGGAGCACAGGAGAATGAGGGGTGATCTTGAAGAGGTGTATAAAATCATGAGAGGAATAGATTGGGTAGATACACAGAGTCTCTTGAATCAAAGACCAGGGGACATAGGTTCAAGGTGAAGGGGCAAAGTTTTAATAGAAATCTCAGGGGTCACATTTTCACTCAAAGGTGGTGAGTGTATGGAACAAGCTGCCAGAGGAGGTAGTCGAGGCAGGGACTATCCCAACATTAAGAAACAGTTAGACAGGTACATGGATCGGACAGATTTGGAGGGATATGGACCAAATGCGGACAGGTGGAACTAGTGAAGCTAGGACATGTTGGCCGGTGTGGGCAGGTTGGGCTGAAGGGCCTGTTTCAACACTGTATCACTCTGTGATTCTCTGGAATGTTCAAACCGATCTGATCTTAATATAAAAAAACATCGACAATAGGTGCAGGAGGAGGCCATTCGGCCCTTCGAGCCAACACCGCTTTGTACATTCCAGCCAATGTTTGTCTTCATTCCATGGGAGAAGGGGAGTGGCCACACCTTATGTTGTAGAGATACAACATGAAAACTGGTCCATTGTCCCACCAAGTTCACACCGACCATCGATCACCTGTTTCCACTAGTTCTATGTTATCCCACTTTCTTGTCCATTCCTGACACGCTAGAGACAATTTAGAAGGGTGATTAACCTACCAATCTGCATGCCTTTGCTTCTAGTTTCGGTTTAGACATACAGCATTGAAACAGGCACTTGGGCCCACTGCGCCGATCAGTGATCCCCGTCCACTGGACCTATCCTAGACACTGGGAACAATTTGCAGGAGCCAATTAACCTAATAACGTGCACGTCTTTGCTATGTGGGAAGAAACCAGAGCATCTGGACGAAGCCAACAGAGTTACAGGGAGAACCTGCAAACTCCACATAGACAGCACCCCTGAGGTCGGGATCGAACCCATGTCACTGGCGTTGTGAGGAAGCAGCTGTGCATTATGGCAATTCATTGGGGTTGGTCATAATGGGTAGTAGAATTTCACTGTTCATCATCTTGAACCACGACGTACTTTGTTCCTGTTTAACAACAATCTTAAGCATCAAGGAAAGGATATCTCAGCATTTATGTCTGCACGAATATTGCTGCCTTCTGCGGTAGTGACTCTGACCTGTGTCTTGGTTTAGTTTAGTTTAGAGAGACAGCGCGGAAACTGGCTCTTCGGCTCACCAAGTCCACACCAACCAGCGATCCCGGCAGATTAACACTATCCTACACACACACACACTAGGGACAATTTTACATTTATACATTTACACCAAGCCAATTAACCTACAAACCTGTACCTCTTTGGAGTGTGGGAGGAAACTGAAGATCTCGGAGAGAACCCATGAAGGTTACGGGGAAAACGTACAAAATCTGTGCAGAGTCAGGATCGAACCCGAGTCTCCAGCGCTGTCAGGCAGCAGCTCAGCCTCTATGCCACCGTGCGGTGCAAAAGCAAACATGTCTTGGTAATTAACATTGCACCCAATGTACTGGAGGTACCAAATCTGCGTTCAGGGTTTGCAAAGTGCTTATTCCATTGATTTGATTAATACTTCTATTGTGACTGTGATTGTTGCCGTGCGATTATAAGTAGAATATGAGGTGCTGTTCCACCTGTTCATGTGTGGCCTTGCTCAGGCAATGGAGGAGGCCCAGGATAGAAAAGTTGGTAAGATAATGGCAAGGGGAGTTAAGATAGTTAACAACCGAAATATCCAGCGGACTGAGCGCAAGTGTTTGATCTTAAGAATTTTTTGAAAGGCGTGCGCACTCCAGCGCAGCCATCCCTCAGCACGACATGCGGCCAGTCACAGTGAAGATATCTTTCTGGTCAGGTGGCATGAGGGTGGCACGATGGTGCAGTGGTAGAGGTTCTGCCTTACAGCGCCAGAGACCCGGGTCCGATCCTGACTAGGGGTGCTTGTCTGTACGGAGTTTGTACCTTCTCCCCGTGACCTGCGTGGGTTTTCTTTGAGATCTTCTGTTTACCTCCCACCCTCCAAAGACGTACTGGTTTGCAAGTTAATTGGCTTGATCTAATTGTCAAATTGTCACTTGTGTGTGTAGGGTAGTGTTAATGTGCGGGGATCGCTGGTCGGCCCGGACTCGGTGGGCCGAAGGGCCTGTTTCCACGCTGTATCTCTAAACTAAACACAACATGAGGGTCCTGTATGAATCCAATCCTTTCGAGTGAGTGTGAGTGTGACGTGGCATTTCCGCTCAGCCACCAACGTGACAGCGCCGAGCAGCTGGCTGTAATAAGACTGAGATTGGATCTGGCTGCAGAAGGCAGCTGTATTTAGCAATCAGAGACATGGCTTCCAATGCCAGCAGAACTGGGAGCTATGAACATCCAGCTGATCCATCCATTCTTTAAATGTGTGTTATCCATTACTGTGGCAGTGGCACGATTATATTGATACATGGGCCGAAGTTGCTCCACTAAATATTTATTCTGACAACCAAAAAATGAAGTGAAAGCAACTAACAAAAAAGGTAACTTCCATGCAAACCTAGCAATTCCAATCACCTCCTGGACATAGAGAATGGATCTGCAGTTGTCCGCAACAACAGCCAGCCAATCAGAGAGAAAATAAGGTGGATACAAAATGCCGGATTAACTCAGCAGGACAGGCAGCGTCTCTGGAGAGAAGGAATGGGTTACGTATCGGGTCGAGACCCTTCTTCAGATTGAAGGGGTTGTCCCACTTGGGTGGCCTAATTGGCGAGTTAGAAGAGTTTAAGAGAGTTTGAAAAAATGTCATGTTGAAGACCTCCTTCGACTATGTAGAAGACTAGCTATGACTAACTTCTGGAAAATTGGATACCGAATAGTGGCGAGTGAAGACGACCTCCTTCGACTATGATGAAGACTATCTACGACTACCTTTGACTACCCTCGATTAAGTGTTGACCTACTACGACTAAACCTACGAGTAAAAAAAGTATCGATTTTTTCCATGGCGACCTTTTTTTACTCGGGGGCATTTTTTAACATGTTGAAAAATACGCCGCGACATAGCTGAGGCTTCGAGTACGCGGGGACTACTCTTGAGCGTGAAGGAGAGTTACAAAGACCTCCTACGACCTTGGGTCGACCACGGTGTGAGTATGAATCGAGGGCAAACACGCCACAACTCGCAGATTAGGTCGCCCAAGTGGGACAGCCCCTTGAGAGTCAGGGGAGAGGGAGTCTGGAGACATGGTAGGGGAAGGTGCAAAAATGACAAATCAAAGCAGACGATGATCAAGGATATGTAGAATGGTACATTGTTAGCTGAGCGGAAGGTGACAATGAGGCATTCAATCAGGAAGATTAATGAGTGGGACAGTGAAATTAGTCGGAGAACTAGGATGGGGGAGGGATGGTGAGAAAGGGAAAGCAAAGGTTACTTGAAGCTAGAGAAATCAATATTCATACTGCTGGGTTGTAAGTTCCCCAAGCGAAATATGAAATAAGACAGTGGTAAGAAGTATGAGATGATTAAATATGATAAGAACTGAGGCAGATATTGTTTCCATTAAGACTTAACTTTTGAAGATCAGTATTGTTTGAGTCAGACTTTTATAATCAAACTCATAGAGTGATACAGTGTGGAAACAGTCCTTGCAGCCCAACTTGCCCACACTGGTCAACATGTCCCAGCTACACTAGTCCCACCTGCCCGCGTTTGGTCCATATCCCGCCAAACCTGTCCTATCCATGACCCTGTCTAACTATTTCTTAAATGTTGGGATAGTCCCTGCCTCAACTACCTCCTCTGGCAGCATGTTCCATACACCCACCACCCTTTGTGTGAAAAAGTTACCCCTCAGATTCCTATTAAATCTTTGTTCCTTCACCTTAAACCTATGTCCTCTGATCCTCGATTCCCCTACTCTGGGCAAGAGAGACTCTGTGCATCTACCCAATCAATTCCTCACATGATTTTATACACACTCTGTTACACACTGTGACAATTCAAAATATTATGTTAGTAAATATTTATTGCAGATTAAATTGACCAAATTGATTTAAAAAGTGAATATATTTTCCCATGTTCTTTAATCCATGCAGTCATTTCAATCTTCAATTGACTGTTAAATGTCAATACACTTAACAACTGGTTAATTTGAGTTTGTTCAGCCTTGAAAGGGGGTATGGATTTCATGTTGGGGTCAAGTCTTGTAAGCTGGAGGTTTTAAGCAGTTTTAACCACCACTATCGCACCACTATTGGGGTTTGGAGAGTTTCTCCTCTTCCTCCTCTACTGCTGTCCTCTCCCACCAAACTTTCCCCCCTCCTCTCTTCCATTTCTCTACCCCGTCATCCTTTTTTCCACCCTTCTCCATTCTCTTTCTTCCTCTCTGCTTCTTGTCAGTGCCCGTTGAACTTGGAAACACCGCAATTGCACCCTTGGACTATCTCTGACACCTCTCCCCCCTCTCCTGGTCTCTCTGTCTCCCCACCGACCCACCGACTCCTACCATTATCTGGTATATACCTTCTCCATTCCTGCCTCTTGCAGAGATGCCATCACCTACCCTCAGTTTCTACATCTCCACCGCATCTGCTTCTGAGATGAGAATTCCATTCTAGGACATCCAAGATGTCCTCTTTCTTTACAAACATGGATCCCCCCCCACCCCCGCTGTCATGGATGGCTCCCTCACCCACTTCTCCTCTGTGTCCCATTGTTCCCTCTCCCCTCAGATGGAACAAGGATGTTTTGTTCCCCTGGTCCTCCTTTTTCACCCCACCAGCCTCCGCATGCAACTCTAACATTTCACATTCACCCTTCAACATGATCCCATCACCCGTCACATTTTTCTCACCCATTTCTGCCTCCCTCTGCAACTCTTTAATTCACTCATCCCTTCCCTCCTAGAACAGGTCTTTTGGCCCATCAATGACTGTGCTGAACCTGATGCCAAGACCATCACTTATCTACTTGCACATAATCCATATATTCTCTGTATACCCATACACCAATCAAAAAGTCTCTTAAATGCCACTAAAGTATTTGCTTCAACCCCATCTTGCGGTGAAAAACAATCCAAGTTTGTCCAACCTTCCCTTATACACAATGCTCTGTATTCTGGAGAACTTCTTCTGCACTCTATCCAAAGCCACCTGGCTCTGCAGTTGCTTCTGAAAGATTGCTCAAGAGAGAGCTAGATAGGGCTCTTAAAAATAGCGGAGTCAGGCGATATGGGGAGAAAGCAGGAACGGGGCACAGATTGGGGATGATCAGCCATGATCACATTGAATGGCAGTGCTGGCTCGAAGGGCCGAATGTCCTACTCCTGCACCTATTACCATATAACCATATAACAATTACAGCATGGAAACAGGCCCTCTCGGCCCTTCCAGTCTGTGCAGAACGTTTATTTTCTCCTAGTCCCATCTACCTGCACTCAGACCATACCCCTCCATTCCCTTCCCGTCCATATACCTATCCACTTTACTTTTAAATGTTAAAATCGAACCTGCCTCCACCACTTCTGCTGGAAGCTCATTCCACACAGCCACCACTCTCTGAGTAAAGAAGTTCCCTCTTATGTTACCCCTAAACTTCTGTCCCTTAATTCTCATGTCATGCCTTGTTTGAATCTTCCCTACCCTCAATGGGAAAAGCTTATCCACGTCAACTCTGTCTATCCCTTTCATCATTTTAAAGACCTCAATCAAGTCCCCCCTTAACCTTCTGCGCTCCAAAGAATAAAGACCTAACTTGTTCAACCTTTCTCTGTAACTTAGTTGCTGGAACCCAGGCAACATTCTAGTAAATCTCCTCTGTACTCTCTCTATTTTGTTGACATCCTTCCTATAATTAGGCGACCAAAATTGTACACCTATTGTGTACAATTGTCTATGTCTATTTGTGCATGCATTGAAATCACAGTCTTGGGGAAGATGGGAATATCTTGTAGAAGCCTTTAATTAAATAACTGACCATGCAGGCTCATGCATGACAGTAGGTACTCTGGTGAGATATCAGAAGGCAGGTGATGCACAGAAATGTTCCTAACAAGGATCACACTTTAGAGAAGAGGACAGCGGAAGCCAAACCAACATGCCCCTCATTGAGCTTATTGTAACTGAATCAAAATTCTCATACTGACGGAGATAGATGCAAATGTTGGAGTAACTCAGCAGGTTAGGAAAACATCTGTGGAAGTAGAAACAGATAATGTTTGAGGTCGATGGCCTCTTGTCCGGACTTGGAAAGAGATGCAAAAGTTAGCTTTCAGTAGGAGTGAAGGCGGGGGAACGATGATAGGACAGGTCAAAATGTTTTAATGGTGGCAGTAAATGTACATATTATGCTTCTTGTTCTGTGTGGTGGGTTGTTAATGGTGAGGCCAGACCTATGTGGGTAGGATAAGAAAAACGGAGTCATTACACATAGTCATATAGTCTTACAGTGTGGAAACAGGTCCTTTGGCCCAACTTGCCCACACTGGCCAACATGTCCCATCTACATGCGTCCCACCTACCTGCATTTGGTCCAGATCCCTCTAAACCTGTCCTATCCATGTTGTCATGGACGAGACACTAAATAATAGGATACCACCTTTCCCTGAATCTTCACCACTCTGGGTGTCACAGGGCAGAACTGATCTGCAACCGGAGGATTTTGTGTCAAGGCCAAATATGAAGGAAGTGAACTCTATCTGAGACAGTAAGGCCAGTGTTTGTAGTACAACATGAAAGCACAATGAGCAACAAATTTACAGAATGAATCAGCTGCGTTAGTCGACGATCAGCTGGACCTGATACTCTCAGCTGTTTTCAAACTGGCAGCTGTTTTGATTCTGATTATTGGAGCCCTGTGCCCTGAAGGCTGGCTCACACCATCTGGGTAATTATGTCCACACCTTTAATCGGCCGACAGAATTACAGATAAATGTATTGTCACTATAAACACTTGCATTTATGTGGCAGCTTTAATACAATAACATTTCCTAAGGGGATTCCCAGTGGTATTATCAGGTATTGGCACGGTGGCGTAGCGCTGGAGTTCCTTCCTTACAGCACTTGTAGCGCCAGAGACCCGGGTCTGACCCCGACTACGGGTGCTGTCTGTATGGAGTTTGTACGATCTACCTGTGACCGCATGGGTTTTCTCTGAGATCCTCGGTTCCGAGACGTACACGTTTGAAGATTAATTGGCTTGGTATAAGTGTAAATTGTCCCGACTGTGGGTAGGATAGTGTTAATGTGTGGGGATCGCTTGTCGGCACAGACTGGGTGGGCCGAAGGGCCTGTTTCCACGCTGTATCTCTAAACCAAACTAGAAACGCACCAAGTGATCTGAGACATGGTTATCAAATGCAACATGAAATGCCTTCAAAAAAACTGTCAAGGAAGAGAGATCTGTGGTGAAGTTAATGGTTGAGTTAAGAAGAAAAGGTCAGTGTTTGCGATGTGGAGAGCTGAATTTGCAGTCACGTAAACATTATAAGCACTCCTCCGCAGGTTCTGCAAATGTATTTGTTATTACTCATTGCTAGAGAGTGCCCAGTGTTGGAAAGATCGGGCTGAATATGTTGTAATCATCTCCTCCCATGGGTCAGGATAGTGCGCTGCTGGTAGAGCAGCTGCCTCACAGCGCCAGAGACACAGGTTCAATCCTGACCTGCGTGGAGTGTGCACTTTCTCTCAGTGACCGAGTGGGTTTCGTCATGCAACGTCGTGCGGGCTTGTAGCTTAATTGGGCCTCTGTAAATTGCCTCTAGTGTGTAGGAAGTGGAGCTGTGTGAACGGGTGGTTGATGATTGGTATGGACTTGGTGGCCCTTGTGATGCAGCTTGTTCCCATGCTGCATCACTAAAACTAAAACCAGAGCCAAATTTCCAACCATGCGACTGACATTTACAGACTTTCCTATTTGTAAGATGTCAATTAGAGGAAAATTATGATTGTTCTGGCGATTGGGCAAAGGAAATTTAAGTGGATGTTTAATTAATCAATGGGGTTATTATTTAATTGCAATTTTGTTTATTAAATATTATCTGTGTATTGTGCTTACACATCTGTTAAGTTGCTGCAAATGAGAATTCCATTGTTCTGTTGTTGGTAGATGAACAACTCTAAACCCTCTTGACATGACTCTTGAGAATTGTAACTCTGAGAAAGGATGAGATAGGATGGGGTTGGTTTCTTCAGAGCAGAGGTGGCTTTGGGGAGATGTAATTGATCTGCTGAAAATTATTATGGGGCAAGATAGAGAGTAAACAGGAACAAACTGTTTCTCTGATGCAAGAGGGATCAAAGAGGGAGATAGATCTGAATCATTGGTGTGAGGTTTGGAGGGAAACTGAGGAATATCATTTCCAGATAAAGAGTTGCTCTTTGTGCTTTCATGTTGTACTACAAAACACTGGCCTTACTGTCTCGGAGAGAGTGCACTTCTTTAATAGTGTTCTCAACAAAGTGTTGAGATCTGGAGCTAACTGCTGGTGGTGGAGACAGGTTTTAGAAACATAGAAAATAGGTGCAGGAGGAGGCCATTCGGCCTTTCGAGCCAGCACCGCCATTCATTGTGATCATGGCTGATGGTCCCCAATCAATAACCCGTGCCTGCTTCTCCCCATATAGCTTGATTCCACTAGCCCCTAGAGCTCTATCTAACTCTCTCTTAAATCCATCCAGTGATTTGGCCTCCACTGCACTCTGTGGCAGGGAATTCCACAAATTCACAACTCTCTGGGTGAAAAAGGCAACTCTCTGGGTGAAAAAGGGTTCCTGGATTTGACCCAAGGAGCCCAGACCAGTGGAGACCAACATTGAGCGGGAAATTGGAATAAGACTGACGGACTCTTCTTAAAATCAACTTTGAGCAAAAGCTTTACAATACAATTGGAGATGAGGTAGATTCATTTTGGGAAGGCAAAAACTCATTGAAAGTTAAACAAAATGGTAAATGACCATTTAGGATTGATTGCCTGATGTATTCATCTCATTTACGAAAACATAAGGAAAACATGTTTTAAGCCAAACAAAAGTAAATTATAAGAGTTTTAAGTATTTATTTTGGGACAGATAGTAAATCTGACATAATTAATATATGTTGACAGTATTCTGTATTGCTGCTAGTTACAGTATCTAATGTACAGGCAGTTATACTGTAACGCAATTGCTATGTTCCTAGGAAAACTCGCATTATAAGTTCACTTGCACCTCCTCCAACCTCATCTACTGTATGCACTGTTCCAGGTGGCAACTTCTGTACATCAGCGAGACCAAACGCAAGCTCTGCAATCGTTTTGCTGAACACCTCCGCTCAGTCCGCCTTAACCTACCTCATCTCCTGGTGGCTCAGAACTTTAACTCCCCCTCCTATTCCCAATCTGACCTTTCTGTCCTGGGCCTCCTCCATTGTCAGAGTGAGGCCCAGTGCAAAATGGAGGAACAGCATCTCATATTTCGCTTGGATAGCTTACACCCCAGTGGTCTGAACATTGACTTCTCTAACATCAAATAGCCCTTGCTTGCCCTCGCTCTCCATCCCCTTCCCCTTCCCAGTTCTCCCACAAGTCTTACTGTCTCCGACTACATTCTATCTCTGTCCCGCCCCCTCCCCTGACATCCGTTTGAAGAAGGGGCTCGACCCGAAACGTCACCCATTCCTTCTCTCCAGAGAGGCTGCCTGTCCCGCTGAGTTACTCCAGCATTTTGTGACTTTGCATTATAGAAAATTGCATTATAAAAACAATTGTGCGAATGGGGAAAGTGGGTAAGGGGCTAGTGATTTGGGGCTAGGGGGCAATTATATTATTCCTGGAGGATTTTCAAAAGTAAAAGTCTCATTGAGCTATAAACTCACTTTTCGTACTGTTCAACAAAGTATAATTGCATAAGTTTCAATAGAAGCAATGGCTTGTCAATTTCAATGGCTATCCACAGTGAAACTGACAGACTGTGTTCTTGAGAGACAACCATCTGATTAGTACGGGAAGTTACAAAGAAACAGTTTTTTATTCTCCATAATTTTTTTATTTCACAAGACAGCTTTTTTTCTGCAAGTCAATTTCCAAAGAAAATTTTAAGTAGTTCTCTGGTTCCTGATCAAAATCTTGTTATGGCCAATTTGGGCTGCATAATATAAATAGTGTTCCATCGTTCACACAGCATTTTCGAAACACACGTTGTATCAGAAGTAGTTGCTTTGACATTTATGGATGGAGGGTCTGACCACACGCAAGGAAATTAATGGGTCCGAGCAAGCCACCTCTGGTTAGAAAGGGACCTTAACTGTTCAGCCAAAGATCTGAAACCTGTTAATGGACAGAGTGAAGGTAGACACAAAATGCTGGAGTAACTCAGCAGGACAGCCAGCATCTCTGGAGAGAAGGAATGGGTGATGTTTCAGGTCAGCCTTCTTCAGACTGGTCAATGATTCAGACATGGACAGGGTGAAATACTGGAAGGATCAGTCTGTTCCAAATAAAGACACAAAATGCTGGAATGACTCAGCGGGTCAGGCAGCATCTCTGGAGAATATGGATAGGTCGAGGTCCCTCCTTCAGATTAATGGGGACAGGATGAGGAAGGTACGTAGGGGCTGCTTAATACAAACAGTGTTCCATCATTCACCTAACGTAATGGGAGCACCCAATATATTGCATAAGAAAAGATAAGTAAAGTAAAGAGGGTAAGTATGCAACTTAAGGGGCCGTCCCACTTAGGCTATTTTTAGGTGACTACAGGTGACTAGACTGTTGCCGGGGTGTCGCTTGTATAGTCGTGAGTAGTCTCCTCAGTCGCCCAAAGAGTCATAGCGTCTTTCTGGTCACCTCTGAATTTTCAACATGTTCAAAAAATGTTGGCGACTGTGGGTTGACGCCAATGAGCGTGGCTTGACTTCTCCTGACGTAGGCGCTGTCGTTGGTTGTCTCCAGATGATGTGGGTTGTCGCCGGTACTGACTTTGGTGAATTCCATTGGCGACTACCTACGTCGACCTACGTCAACCGGCGACAGGTACCGGCGTCTGAATTGTCTTCACTTGTCTCTGACAGGGTCGTAACTTGTCGCGTGGTAGACGTAGGTTGACTTTGGTTGTCGTAGGTTGTTGCCTGTGTGGTCGTAGGTTGTCGTAGCTGTGCTCGTAGGTGGACTTCCTAATGGGTGGCCAGTTGTCGGTAGCTTGCCGTAGTCTAGGTGGTAGGTTATTGTAGCTTGACGTAGACATTGTCGTAAGGGTGGGTCCAATCGCCGTTTTTTCAGTGACCTGCTACGACTATGACAGTCGCCAGCAGTCGCCTAAAAAAAATCGCCTCAGAGGGACAGGCCCTTTACTCTCTTGGGATAGACACAAAATGCCAGACTAATTTGGTGGGACAAATTATTTTGGCATTTTGAGTCTATCTTTGGTATGAATAAGTGTCTGCAGTTCCTTTTTACTACTCTCCTGGCATCCTAGTTATCAAATCATTCTAGTCCCTGGTCTGGGACAATACACCCAGGACAAATTGGATTCATTTCCTAAGTGTTTTAAAACATAATTTGTTTGAGGAATACTTAATTGTGAAATTGCTTCGAACAAGGCAGGAAACCAAATTTACAGAGTGCAAAGAAATGACATGTCAATACTCAATTTTGTCTTTCACCGTGTCCATTAATTTTCAATCATGCCATGCTGTAATGTACAGTATTGCATGATGGGATTTCAGAGCCCCCTATACTTCTTTTCTTTCCATCTACCCGATTTGTCAGTTAACATGGATACCTTACTTACCCTGCTCCATTCATCATCTTATTGCATTAGATCATTAATAGCTAAAGCCCCCAGTCTGGTCTCTGTGGATTCTTACCACTGGCATCCTGCCAGACTGCAAATAGCCCATTCATCCATTCATACTCTTCATTTTGTGTCCATTATACAATCCTCTAACCATGCCAACATGCTGCCACTCAGAGCTCTTTTTCCAACAACATTTTTGCACCATAAATTTTATTTTAGTTTGGGTTGGAGATGCAGGAAGAAAATTGGCTCTTTGGCACACCGAGTTTAGTTTTTTTAAGTTTAGTTTAGAGATACAGCACAGAAACAGGCCCTTTGGCCCACCGGGTCCACGCCGACCAGCACCCCCCACATATTAACACTATCCTACACCCACTAGGGACAATTTTTACATTTACCAAGACAATTAACCTACAAACCTGTCCGTCTTTGGAGTGTGGGAGGAAACCGAAGATCTCGGAGAAAACCCACGCGGTCACGGGGAGCACGTACAAACTCCGTACAGACAGCGCCCGTAATCGGGATCGAACCCAGGTCTCCGGCGCTGCATGTGCTGCAAGGCAGCACCTCTACCGCTGCACTACTGTGTAGCCAGTCATTGATCTCCTGTTCTCACAACAAGTTTTATGCTACACATTGCACTAGGGGCAATTTACAGAGGGCAATTATCTTACAAATCTGCAAGTCTTTGGGATGTGGGAGGAAGCCGGAGCAGTCAGAGGAAACTAACATGGTCACATGGAGAATGTGCAAACTCCACGCAGACAGCAGCGTCTGCAGTCAGGATCAAACCTGGATCTCTGACGTTGTGAGGCAGCAGGTCTACCAGCTGTGCCGCCCTTAACCATTCACTGCTTATTCAATGCACAGATTTATCACATGCACTGATGCCACATTGCTAACTTCATATTGTGATCATCTATACAGATTGTATTCCCTCATACTTAATAATCGATCCCATCAACTTCCAGATATTAAATTGATCTGATTCCTTATTTGCTCTCCCCTTTCAGTCTTCAACAATTATGGTAAACTGGCAATCTTCAAATTCACTGGAACGGAGTCATGTCTCTAGGCAATTCTGGAAGACCACAATTAACGGATCCACCATTTCCGCAGTCAACTCCTTCAGAACCCGAGTGTTGGTTGTAACTTGTGTTTAAAATCTTCAGTCCAATAATTTCTCTGCTAATTAGTTTCATTGTGCTTTTGAATGCCACTAATTCTGGTTTGTTTGTTGTTTCTTCTACTACGAGAGCAAGTAAAATGTGCTTCATTAACCTCAGCTATTTTCTGTTTCCAGATTTTATTTTCTCCATTCTCTGCTTTGTAAGGCTATAGGTTTGTTATCTGTTTAAGATGGAACTGCAGATGCTGGAAAATTGAAGGTAGACAAAAGTGCTGGAGAAACTCAGTGGGTGCAGCAGCATCTATGGAGCGAAGGAAATAGGCAACATTTTGGGCCAAAACCCTTGGTTCTTGGTTGGTTGGTTCTTGGTTTCTTGGTCCTCCAAAATATTCCAAATGGAATTTAAACTGGAGGTGGAATCCTTCTTGAAACCCCCTCCACCCCACAACAGTCTGAAGAAGGGTTTCGGCCTGAAACGTTGCCTATTTCCTTTGCTCCATAGATGCTGCTGCACCCGCTGCGTTTCTCCAACAGTTTTGTCTACCCTAGGTTTGTTATCTTTTTTAAGCCCCTTTAGCACACTTGGGGAAGCCCATTGAATCCTTACTTATTTCTCGATAGTTTATTTCACAATTGTTCACCAATTTTTTCATCAATCTTTCCCGCTGTCTGCAACTCTCTCAATCGTCATGGTTACTGCTCCTCTGAGAAAGATTCTCAGCATCCTTTAATCTTATGCTATCTTAACCTTTTTAGTTAATATTGTTGCATCACATTTTACATTAATCGGTTAGGTATTTTATGTATGTTAAAAATTACTCAATATTCTTAGAATAATTGATTATTGATTATCTACTCTCTTACCTATTTATCTAATTTTCCTATCTCGCTATCCAATCTCTCCTTGATATCTAAGATATTGAATTTATTTTTATGCTTAAGTGTGTCATTTTGAATTGAATTTAAAATTCAGCCAATTAAATCGATCTTTCCTGAAGTATTCTGTGGTATGGCATCAATAATGAATCCTATCTCATTATACAAGGAAAGATTTTAAATAATCCATTGGTACCATGAAGAAGGACACTAGGATTTTTCAAACTAGTTCCCCAAAATAGTGTTTGCCATTTTGATTTGTCCAGTGTTCATAAAGATCAAAGTTCAGCTGGATTATTACATTAATTTGTTGTAAGAATTTCTTGTTGTTGGATTAATATTCTGTCCTCCTGGGATGGCGGGACTGTCATCCGAGGAAAGATTGAAAAGACTAGGCTTGCATTCACTGGAGTTTAGAAGGATGAGGGGGGATTCTTATAGAAACATATGAAATTATAAAAGGACTGGACAAGCTAGATGCAGGAAAAATATTCCCTATGTTGGGCGAGTCCAGAACCAGGGACCACAGTCTTAGAATAAAGGGGCCATTTAAGACTGAGGTGAGAAAAAACTTTTTCACCCAGAGAGTTATGAATTTGTGGAATTCCCTGCCACAGAGGGCAGTGGAGGCCAAGTCACTGGATGGATTTAAGAGAGAGTTGGATAGAGCTCCAGGGGCTAGTGGAATCAACGGATATGGGGAGAAGGCAGGCACAGGTTATTGATTGGGGACGATCAGCCATGATCGCAATGAATGGCGGTGCTGGCTTGAAGGGCCGAATGGCCTCCTCCTGCACCTATTTTCTATGTTTCTATTAATTGCCATGGTTGAGGATCCAGTAACTAATCTCGCTTGTCATAGAGCTGGACAGCACAGAAACAGGCCCTTCAGCCCACCTAGTGCATGTTGACCAAGTAGGCATATTGGGCTAGTTCCATTTACCTGCATTTAGCCCATAATCAAGTATATTCTCTCTGTCCAAATGTCTTTTTTTTTTAATCCCTTGTTATTCTTTATGTCCATGCAGTCAATTTCCTGGTGTACAAAATCAAGATCAACCCTCATGATTGCTTTTGATTCATCCTTTGTTATAAGGGCTACACTCTACCACCTTCATGTAGATGCACAGAGTCTCTTGCCCAGAGTAGGGGAATCGAGGACCAGAGGTTATAGGTTCAAGGTGAACGGGAAAAGATTTAACAGGAATCTGAGGGGTAACTTTTTAATGCATGGGGTGGTGGGTGTATGGAACATGCTGCCAGAGGAGGTAGTTGAGGCAGGGATTATCCCAACATTTAAGAAACAGTTAGACAGGTACATGAATAGGACAGGTGATAGATTCATCATAAACTGCGATGTTGGTTCTGTAGATTAATTTTGAATATTCTTCCCTTTGGAACATTGACATAGTTCTCTGCTTCGACTGTTTTCGGCAAAATGAACGAGTTTCTCAAGATTGACATTGCCTGGTCCATTTAGACTGTTAAGACCGGCGGCCTGTTTTGTTTTGGCAGGTTATTTTTCATTGTAAATTGTCCCTAGATAGTAAGTGGGTCATAAAATCTGCTGTCGTTGATGGGAATGTGGGGAGAATAAGTGATAGAAAAAAGTAACAGGAATATAATTGTCTGTGAGCCAACAGATTCAAGGGCCAAATGGCCTTCCTCTATGTGCAGAAAATGATGAAACAGAGGATAAGAACATTAGATGCTCACCAGCATGGGCAGCAGAATGTCTCAGCTTGTAAAGCTGCTACCTCCAAGCACCAGGGACCTGGGTTCGATTCTGACCTCAGGTGCTGTCTGTGTGGAGTCTCCATGTGATTGCGTATGTTTCTTCCGGGTGCTCCGGTTGCCTCCCACATTGCAACGGCCTACAAGTTTGTAGGGTAATTGTCCTTTGTAAAACTGCCCCTAATGTGTAGGTAGGGAGTAGATGAGAAAGTGGCATGCTGTGGAATGTAGTGTGAATGAAGGTTGGCATGGACTCGGTGGGCCGAAGGGCCTGTTTCCATGCCGCATCTCTAAACGTAACACAATCCAACTTCCCCAGCCATCAATCACTCAAGTTGTTTTCTTCCACATCCTTTCAAAACTCCAGCATTCCCCTGGTGCTGCGGAAAATTGTGTATTGCAAATCTATTTGTGCTGATGGTTTAGAAAGCAAGGTGATTACTTCACTATTTTTGTTCAATGCTGACCTTTAACTGAATTCCAGCATCTGATTTACTTCACTCGGTGCCACTGAGAATTGCTGTAATGCCTTCAATTTACTTTCAATTGGGACTCCGAGATCTCTCATTTTCCACACACCCTGGATCAAACTTGCTGGGAGATGCTGGCAAGTTCCACACAAAACAGTCCAAACGATGAGCGTGAACTCGTTGACATTCACAAAACAACAGCAGATGTTGGTATGGATCCACAAGTCCACTCATTTAGTTTAGTTTAGAGATAGAGCATGGAAACTGGCCCAGTTCTATCCCACACACTAGGGACAATTTACAGAAGCCAAATAACCTACAAACCCGCATGTCTTTGGAACATGGGAGGAAACCGGAGCAGCTGGAGTGAACCCACGTGGTCACAGGGTGAATGTACAGACTTCATACAGACAGCACCCGTAGACAGGATCGAACCTGGGTCTCTGACACTGTGAAGCAGCAACCCTACCGCTGCACTACTGTGCCACCCAAGCCGTTTGAACATTTGCACGGAAGAAGGGTAATAATAATAAGATGGACACAAAAGGCTGGAGTCATTTGGCGTGACAGGCAGCATCTCTAGAGAGAAGGAATAGGTGACGTTTTGGGTCAACCTGAAGGGTCTCGACCCAAAACGTCACCCTTTCTCTTCAGAGATGCTGCCTGTCCCGCTGAGTTACTCCAGTTTTTTGTGCCCATCTTCAGTTTAAACCAACATTTGCAGTTCCTTCCTCCACATGGGTAATAATAAGACGTGATTCAATGATGATCAATTTTTAATCTAATTTCTTCTGATAAAATGTTGTCTTTTTTTAAGTGTGTTTAAAGCAATTTTATTTTAGTGAAATAATGATGTTAGTGTTTTATATTTTTTTAATCATTTAATCATTGGGCAGCGCAGTGTCACGGATGGTAGAGCTGCTGACTCGCAATGCCAGAGACCTGGGTTCAATCCTGACCTCCGGTGCTGTCTGTGTGGAGTTTATACATTCCCCCTGTCACCACATGGATTTCCCCAGGGTGGTGTGGGTGGGTTTGTGTGTTAATTTGCCCCAGTAAAATTGTCCCCGATGTTGGGGAAAGTCCAGAACAAGGGGTCACAGTTTATTGTCCCTGAAGATTGTTCCCGATGTTGGGGAAGTCCAGAACAAGGGGTCACAGTTTATTGTCCCTGAAGATTGTTCCCGATGTTGGGGAAGTCCAGAACAAGGGGTCACAGTTTATTGTCCCTGAAGATTGTTCCCGATGTTGGGGAAGTCCAGAACAAGGGGTCACAGTTTATTGTTCCTGAAGATTGTTCCCGATGTTGGGGAAGTCCAGAACAAGGGGTCACAGTTTAAGGATAAGGGGGAAATCTTTTAAGACCGAGATGAGAAAAACATTTGTCACACAGAGGGTGGTGAGTCTCTGGAATTCTCTGCCACAGAAGGTAGTTGAGGCCAGTTCATTGGCTATATTTAAGAGGGAGTTAGATGTGGCCCTCGTGGCTAAGGGGATCAGGGGGTATGGAGAGAAGGCAGATACAGGATACTGAGTTGGATGATCAGCCATGATCATATTGAATGGCAATGCAGGCTTAAAGGGCCGAATGGCCTACTCCTGCACCTATTTTCTATGTTTCTATGTCACTCATGTGCAGGGAGTTGATGAGAAAGTGGGATAACACAGAACAAGTGTGAACGGGTGGACACAAAATGCTGGAGTAACTCAATGGGACGGGCAGCATCTCTGGAGAGAAGAAATAGGTGACGTTTAGGCTTGAGACCCTTCTTCAGACTGAGAGTCAGGGGAGAGGTAAGCTACAGATATGGAAGGGTACAAAGAGCATGTAAGGTGTGAAAAGGACAGATCAAAGCAGATGGTGATCAAGGAAATGCACGATGGTTCATTGTTGGCTGAGGGGAAGGTGACAATGAGGCGCACAAGAATAAAATTAATGTGAAGATAGACACAAAATGCTGGTGTAACTCAGCGGGACAGGCTGTCTGGGGCATCTGCAGCATCGACTGGAGCATCGGCTTTCTCCCCGTACCCCTTGATTCCGTTAGTCCTGAGAGAAAAATCTAGCTCTCTCTTGAATACATCCTTTCGCAGGGCTTTCCCAACATCCTGATTCACCCACTACTTCAGAAGAGGAAGTAAATCCGGCACATCTCCGATGAATCCAATCTTATCAATCAGTGCTTCATAGAAAGCATCCTCTCGTGATGCATCACCGCTTGGTAAGAAAAGTGTTCTGGGGTTACACAAAAAGCTGGAGAAACTCAGCGGGTGCAGCAGCATCTAAGGAGTGAAGGAGATAGGCGACGTTTCGGGTCGAGACCCTTCTTCAGACTGGTCAGGGATCAAGGAAACGAGAGATATAGACGGTGATGTGGAGAGATAAAGAACAATGAATGAAAGATATGCTAAAAAGTATCGATGATAAAGGGAACAAGCCATTGTAAGCTGTTTGTGGTGTGAAAATGAGAAGCTAGTGCGACTAGGGTGGGGGAGGGAGATAGAGATAGAGGAAATGCCAGGGCCCGAGGGCTGAGGGAGAGGTGGGAAGGGGAGGAGAAGTGTTCTGCCCTGGATTTGTAAGAAATTGATAAGATTTATGAATGCAGCCCAGTCCATCGAACAAACCTGTCTCCCCCTCTCTGGACTTCCTCTACGCCTCACGGTGCCTTGGGAAAACAGCCAACGTAATCGAGGACCGCTCGCAACTTAGTCATTCAAGATTCAAGAGAGTTTATTGTCATGTGTCCCAGATAGGACAATGAGAGTCTTGCTTTACTTCAGCACAAACAGAATATAGAAGGCATGAATACAGAACAGATCAGTGTGTCCATATACCATTGGACACATTCCCTCTTCTCCCCATCCTCTCTGGTGGAAGAGACAAAAGCTTGATTCAAGGGCAGCTTCTTCCCTGCTGTTATCAGGCTGTGAACAGACCACGCATTTGCTAAGGATGTAATCCCGATCTTCCAATCTATTTTGTAGTGACCTCACAGTTTTTTTTTGTATCTGCTCTTTCTCTGTAGCTGTAACACTATATTCTCCCCTCTGTGTCCTTTCACTTCTTTTGCACTGCCTGTTGTATTTATGTATGGTATAATTGCCCTCTTGTATAGTATGATCAGTCAGGACAGCGAGTGAAACAAAGTTATTCACTGTACATGTGTATATGTGCCAAAATACACCAATATCAATATTTTAAAAAATCTGTAACGTATTTTCTAACAGAAATCTAGCAATTTCCCATTGATTGTCCTTCCCAACCAGGTAAACTAAGGATAATTTACAACCACCACATCTTTGGGATGTAGGAGTAAGCGGGAGCACTGGGGAAACACAGCAATAAGGAGAGAATGCTCTGCTTTTCTCAAAAACGAAAAAAAAGGGCAGCATGGTCAGTGCGGATTCGGTGGGCCAAAAGGGCCCATTTCCACACTGCATCTCTAAACTAAACAAAAAAACTAATGAACAAGCTCCATACAGGCAGCACCCAAGGTCAGGATCGAACCTGGGTCCCTGGAGCTATGAGGCTCTATTTGTGGTGCACTGTGGTCACGAAATAATGTAATGACAGTAGCTGACAAAAATAACCAATCATTAAATAATTCAGATTTCATTTTCATTCTTTCCTATTCTCTGTCATACTTTTTTTAAATATAAGTTCAACAGAATAAAAAGGGTTACAGTGACAAAACAAGGCTGTTGAGTTTGGCATGGTTTGGACAATAGATCATGAAACTGTAAATATTTTCAGTGACTTGGAAATGTCAAATACTGCAGGTTTGAGGGACAGCGTGTCTGTGGAATGGTAATGTAGGTGATCCGCCCGCACTAAGTTCAGTTTAGTTTAGAGGTACAGCATGGAAACAGGCCCCTCGGCTCACTGAGTCTGCACTGACCAGCGATGCCTACACTATTAACACTATCCTAAGCACTAGGGACAATTTACATTTTTGCCAAGCCAATTAACCTGCAAAGCTGTATGTCTTTGGAGTGTGGGAGGAAACCAAAGATCTCAGAGAAAACCCAAGCAGGTTAGCAACAGTTAATGACTATCTGTTTATAATTAGTCTGAAGAAGTGTCCCGACCCAAAACATCACCTATCTACACCTTCCATGCTGCCTGACCTGCTGAGTTTCTCCAGCATGTTGTGTTTTCCTCAAGGTTCCAGAATCTGCACTTCCTTGAGTCTCCTGTTTATAATTTGTCTAATTGTCATATATGGTCTGCCACAGTCAGTATTGAGGCATATAATAGGAAACAATCACGAGGGGCATTGATTGCCAATAAAGATCTGATTAGGATTATATCTGGTTTGTTGAACTGGAGATTGTCTGCTGTCAGGAGTGTTTGCAAACATGTCATTCATTAGCCTGGTACAAGCTGTGCGTAGTTTCACGACGCCCAGTTAAATCATTACTGGCTGCTAACTAATGACCTGAGCAGCAACATTCACCCATCTCAGAGCATGTTCATCCCTTCAGCTTCACCTCCCATGCTACACTGGTGACCATTAAATCAAACACGGAAAAGTTTTATCCACTACAAGTACGCGAGACCCTGTCAGCACTGCATGTTATTGTAGGTTGAGACCCGGTTCATTTCTTATGCAGGCGGACAGATTAATATTTCAGAAGGCGTTTCTGTTTCATTGCTAATCACTTGTAGGCATAGCCGTTCTGCCACCCCTTAAACCCTTGATAGTAATTCTCATGTAGAGTTATGGAGTTATACAGAATGGAAACACGCCCTTTGGCCCACCAAGTCCTCGTAGACCATTATATTCCCATCCACACAAACCTTATATTAATCTACTTTTTATTCCGCCCACATTCTCATCAACTACTGCTGCTCACCAACACACCAGGGGCAATGTACAGTGGCCAATTAATCGTCTAATCTGCATGTGTTTGGACTATCTGAGGAAACTATAGCACCCGGAGAAAAACCCACATGGTCATAGGGAGAACGTGCAAACTCCACACAGACAGCACCTAAAGTCAGGATTGAACCTAGACCTTTGGCACTTGTGAGGGCAGTAGTTCTAATAAAGTATGTTTTTTTGTGCCGTATAACTCTAATCCCCTGCCTAATCTGGATTTGGTCTAAATTGGAGCATTAAAGACATGCTCCAATGTATTTGATCATGGGTTGCACAAGCCTACACTGGGACTTACTTTAATCCACATCTGTAGGAATTGTTTGCAGGGACAATGTGACCTTTCAAGGAGTTCATGCTGAGTTTGAAGGACGCCTTTTGCAAATAAATGCACGAGAAAAGCAAGGAGACAATGGCTCTTTGTTGAGGGATTTTAGACATTGCACAGTAATTAATGTTTATTGGAGTTCGGTGATGCTTCATTTAACTGAGAGATTCTCTTCAGATTGGATGGAATAGATAACCAACAGAATAAATTGAACCTCGAATCATAAACCTTCTGAAATGGTCCTCCATCTAAATCGGCAGTATTGAAAATATTTGCTTTGACGAATATGATGACTCAGTCTCCAGTGTCATGACGATATGATAGAGTGCTTCTCAGTTATGGGATAGCAGTCAAACGTGGTGAGCTGAGGCCCTAATGTATTACCAGCTATTTCACATCATTGCTAACCTAACGAATTTCCTCTGCCATGTTTTTTATGGAGCCATGTAATTTCTCCCTTTTCTTGCCATTATCTGACTCCTTTCATGAAAGCATAGAACATCGAATACATAGAGCTTCGGCCCACAACATCTGTGTCTAACGTGCTGCCAAGGTTAACTCTTCTATTCCTGCACACGACCCATATCCCTCCATTCCCTACATATCCATGTGCCTATCTCAAGGTCTCTTAAACACCACTATCGTGTCTTCCTCCACCACCATCCCTGGCAGCGCTTTTCAGGCACTCGCCACCCAGTGTGTAAAGTTGGGAATGGTGAAGAATGGGGTTGACTGGGCTTATATTCACGGATTTAGAAGGATGAGAGGGGATCTTATAGAAACATATAAAAATCTTAAGGGATGGGACAGGCTAGATGCAGGAAAAAAAAATCCCGATGTTGGGGGAGTCCAGAACCAGGGGTGACAGTTTAAGAATTAGGGGTAGGCCATTGAAGACTGAGATGAGGAGAAACTTTTTCACCCAGAGAGTTGTGAATCTGTGAAATTCATCTCCCACAGAAAGCAGTGGAGGTTAATTCACTGGATGTATTCAAGAGAGAGTTAGATTTAGCCCTTGGTGCTAACAGAATCAAGGGATATGGGGAGAAAGCAGGAATGGGGTACTGATTTTGGATGATCAGCCATGATCTTATTGAGTGGCGGTGCTGGCTCGAAGAAGAGAATGGCCTACTCCTGCACCTATTTTCTATATTACTGCAGGCCCAGAGGTTGCTGTCAGCAATGAATCTCTAGATCTTGCTTTTCACCTGCCCTGCAAAGAACGGGAGCTGTTGCCATCCTTCTAGTCAAGATCCCGTTTAGTGCCGAGTTCTCCCGATGCAAGTACTTTAATCTGTCAGAGAAACTTACCCCACCCACGGAAAGGCTGAGAAACCCAAAAGCGAAGAAGGGTCTCAACCCGAAACATCACCCATACCTTCTCTTCAGAGGTGCTGCCTGACTCGCTGAGTTACTCCAGCTTTTTGTGTCCATCTTTGGTGTAAACCAGCATCAGCACTTCCTTCTTACACGTTAAGCTACGCACATTAGCTGGCTGTCAAACCTGTCCATAGTTTAGGATGCTGCAATGGGTTTGATTTAATGCTGAACGAGATTAAACAAATAAAATAAAATTAACACAATTGAGCAAAATTACAAAATTAACAACATTAACACAATTAACGCAGTTGAGAAAAAAAAATCGCAATCAATTCTCGTGTGTGGTGAGTGGCAGACTTTGGACGAGTTGAGGGAAATATGTAAAAATATTTATAAATATCTGATATTCACAATAAGGTCACACCACTGATTCCTGAAACAATCATCCAAACCTTCCCTAACCTTGCATTTGTCCAACACGTCTTTTAAATGTTGTTATTGCGACTGCTTCATCTGGCAGCTCATTCCATTATTATCCTGTTATTGGACTTCAGTTTGTTTTTGCCCTGTTGGGAGAGGTTGAGCAAGTTGGGATTGTCTTCCTTGGAGAGCAGGAGGATAAAGGGTGATCTTATGGACGTGTATAAAATTATAGGAATCACTCGGGTGGATGGACAGAGTCACTTGCTCAGAGTAGGGCAATCAAGAATCAGAGGACATTGGTTTAAAATGGAAAGATTTAATAGGAATCAGAGAGGTAGCTTTTTCATGCAAAGGGTGGTGGGTCTATGGAACGAGTTGCCAGAGGAGGTAGTTGAGGCAGGGACTATTGTGACGTTTAAGAAACAGTTGGACAGGTACATGGACAGGGCCAAACGCAGGCAGGTGGGACTAGTGTAGATGGGACATGTTGGTCAGTGTGGGCAAGTTGGGTCGAAGGTCCTGTTTCCGCACTGTATCACTCTATGACTGCTGATTGCCCTTCTGCAATCTTTGCACCATTCTGCTGTTTTGCATTCATTGTTCTATTTACTGTTGTCTCTCTCATTACGGATGTATGCAAGTTACTCTTTGAGCTTCATGCAGGCAAAGAATTTCATTGTACCCTGGTGTATATGGCAATAAACTAATCTGGATTCTCACTTTGAAACTGACAACAGCCCCTGTGTGATTTTTTTAAATGACCTTTTTGACTTTGCTCACCACATTCCGCTCTCATAATTTTTTGCATTTATTTTACTTTGTTTCATCTTCAAAAATCATATCATACTTCTCAGAATTAATCTTCAGCTAATGTATATCTGTTTTTTTATGTCCTTTTCTGTTGCACATTTGAAAAGATGACATTTATGAATGCATTGCAAAATGCAAAACTCCCTTCCTAAAGGCTGCTAAGAACTATGTGCTGTTTCTCATTCCAGTATCATCCCGACATTTTAGTTTATCGAGATCGCTGTAGAAGATTGAGGATGGCATGTTGGCACAGTGACTGTTGTCTCACCCACTGGAGTTTAGAAGATTGAAGGGGGACCTCATTAAACTTACAGAGTAATGAAAGGCATAGATCGAGTGGATGTGGAAAGGATGTTTCCACTCGTGGGAGAGTCTAGGACGAGAGATCATAGCCTCAGAATTAAAGGGTGTTCTTTTAGAAAGGAGGTGAGGAGGAACTTCTTTAGTCAGAGGGTAGTTAACCTGTGGAACTCTTTGCCACAGAGGGCTGTGGAGGCCAAGTCAGTGAATGTTTTTAAGGCAGAGACAGACAAATTCTTGATTAGAACGGGTGCCAAGGGCTATGGGGAGAAGGCAGGAAAATGGCAATAGGAGGCAGAGATCAGCCAAGATTGAATGGCGGATTAGACTCGATGGGTCGAATGGCCTAATTCTACTCCTCTAACTTGTGATCTTGTAAACTCCCAGAAACAACAATTGGGGGTCAATGCTGGCGTCTGGCGCTGCCAGTGTGGAGTTTGCATGTTCTCCCTGTGACCAGGCGGTAATGCTGTAGTTACCTTCCACAATGTCTGAAAAATGGTCCTAACTTGAAAAGTGGTCAGATTTCCCTTCTTAGATGCTGCATGACCCTCTGAGTCCCCCCAACAGTTGGAGTTTTTGTTCAAAATTCCAGCATCTCCACTCTTGTGTCCTCCTTAAGTGTTTCAGGTTGATAGGTTAACTGTCCTGCCCTGAAGTAAGTGCCTGGTGGGTGAATTAGGAATGAATTGAGGGACAGGCGAGAGAAAACAGGTGACGGGTCCTTCCCAGGTTATGAACACCCAAGTTACGCACAACCTGTACATACAAACAAGTGTGTGGGAAACTGGCTGTCAACTGCTGTGGAGCTCCTGGCATCTTCTGCCATGTGGGAGCTTGGTATGTGTCAATATCTGCACGCTTGAGTTGCACGCCTTGGTTTAACTTCTTATTGCCTCAAGGTGGACCTCTGTTTTCATTTAAGTATATTGCTGGGCAGCACCATTTTTGCCTTGCGGACTGCTCGGGTTACAAACAATTTTCAGGTTTCGTTTAGTTTAGAGATATAGTGCGGAAACAGGCCCTTCGGCCCACCGAGTCTACGCTGACCAGCGATCCTCGCACATTAACACCATCCTACACACACTAGGCACAATTTGCATTTATACAAAACCAATCGGCCTGCAATCCTGTGCTGCTTTGGAGTGGGAAGGAACCAAAGATCTCGGAGAAAACCTACGCGGTCACGAGGAGAAGGTACAAACTTCGGACAGACAGCGCCCGTAGTCGGGATCGAACCCGGGTCTCTGGTGCTGCAAGCGCTGTAAGGCAGCAACTCTACCGCTGCGCCACGGTTCCGCAGTGTAGCGAATCTTGCGGCTGACATACACTTAGTAAATTAATTTGGGAGAACAGAATTGCTCTGAGAGTTTGTCTAGACGCAAAGGGGCTGAGTGGCTGTCTTCTCTGTTGTGAAAAATAAGAGGTTTTGGATTCTGACTGCGGGGGATTAATACACCATCACCGAGTCATTATGCGCTGTGCAAATTCCTCTCAGACTCACGGAAGCAGATCAGAATACATTTTTCCATTTCACTCTTGCAGTTAAATCAAACGTTCGACAATACGGAGAGAAAATGTGAAAATATGTTACCTTGTATATCAATGAATTCTTTACTTTTTTGAACTAAATCACAAGAGGTCATCTGTTGTTATCAAGGCTAAGGAGTCAGGGCATTTCTTTCCTCAAAGAGATGTTATGGAATGGATATTGTGTCACATCACTTATGGCCTGGGTTTTTTTAATCTCGCCTTGGGCTTTCATCCAAGTCCAGATTAATTTACATCAGAAACACGTAGATCCAGTCCTGAATCCTTGGAATACCCCACCTCCCTCCACTTGGGTAAAAAGATGATCTCTACCCTTTGACTCCCAGGTAATTTTATACAACCCTGTCACTGAAACTGTCTGGTGGAAAGAATATAATCAAGTTTGTCAGACTTGCCTGATTTGTCTTTAATAAATCCTCTTGTCATAGCTCCTTGTGTGTCTTGCATGTATTTTTTTTATTGCCCCATTCTCTGGATGAGAAGTTCAGTCAACTAAGTAATGGGGGATATGAGAGGAAATTAATTAAGCCTCTGTTCTTTTCGACAGCGAGTCCTCTCAGTAACCTCTAATTTTGTCTATTGCTGGCATCGAACTGCTTTTTCTTTTTAAAGCCACTGCTTTATATTAGATCTGGGAGATTGGCAGGGCATTAAACCTTGACCAAACTTGGCTCCTTCCTCCTGGTGGCAGCATGGTGGATTTATGGATCCATAATTCCAATATTGCTGGGTTTAGCAGCACAATCCATCCCTCACATCTTTTTTTAAATTGGTGCTTGCAGTTCAAGGACAACCTTTTGGATTCTGAGTTGTATATCACCTTTGTAAAGGCACCTTTGGAGAGTTCGATCATGGATTCACACAGCATGGGAATAGGCCCTTCGGCCCAACCTGCCCATGCCGACCATCGTGCCCACACCGACCAACATGCTCCATCCACACTAGTCCAAGCTGTCTGCATTTTGGCCCATATCCCTCCAAACCTATTCTATCCATGGACCTGTCCAAATGTTTTTGTAATGTTATGATGGTACCTGCCTCGACTACCTCCTCCAGCAGCTCGTTCCATACACCTACAACTCTTTCTGTTAAAAGGTTGCCCTTCAGGTCCATATTAAATCTTTCCCCCGTCTTCTCAAACCTTGGGCAGAGCCGTACCCAAACCAAGCAGATAGAATTCTTCCCAAGGTACATCTGTAGAATTGGGTTGGAGTTGTTGTTGACGTGCTGAACTTCCTTAGAAGAAAGTGCTCCATTCTACATCTCGCAGGACTGGTACTGGCACAGCCGAGGGGGGGAGACACTAAAGATGTGCATGTGTGTGTGTCCCACCGCCCACCCCCCTCAAATCCCCATTCACAGTCCATCCCTCAGCCTGTGGTAAACTGCACAGTGGGTGCCAAGGGCAGTGTATCTCTGGAATGGTGAGGCCATTCGGCCCCTTGGATCACCCCTATCATTCAGTAAGACGACTGCCAGTTTACCTCAGTGCACTAACCACAGGTAACATGATTCCATCAATAACAAAAATGTCTTAAATATATTCCAGGAACAACTCTGGGAGAAGAGTGGTGAATCTGTGGAATTCTCTGCCACAGAATGTAGTTGAGGCCAGTTTGTTGGCTATATTTAAGAGGGAGTTAGATGTGGCCCTTGTGGCTAAAGGGATCAGGGGGTATGGAGAGAAGGCAGGTAAGGGATACTGAGTTGGATGATCAGCCATGATCATATTGAATGGCGGTGCAGGCTTGAAGGGCCGAATGGCCTGCTCCTGCACCTATTTTCTATGTTTCTATGTATGTTAGGGCTCTGCAGTGTGTGGAAATAGGGTGGCAGCTGTAGGTTCTGCACTTTTTTTTTGATGAATATTTTTATTAATTGTAAATACATATTAATAGAAAGTACTTCTTACATACATTCATAATATTATTAATATTAACATTTAAGACTTATTTATATTAGTAGTTTCTGCACATATTGCCAGTGGGAATCATACAGGTATTGATATATCACAGTGCGATGAGTGTGAACCATAGCAGCCATTATTTAAAGGGAAATTTTAACTACATCGCAGTCTGTCCACTTCGGCAATGGGGCTAATGCAGTTAGAGTGCCACAAAATCCAATGTCCAGGCAATTGTTTCTCAGATGAAGAGGTTCAGAATGTCATTGCAGCCAAACTTTGTGAGCTGCACTGCTATCGATGTCCTTTACATCAAAGCAAGAAGTGCAAGGGGAAGCAAAAGTCACGATCATAAAAATGAGGAGATGAATTTCCCAGTGGGTAGTGATGAGCTCAGAGATGTGTACAAAATTGCTCTGTTCCAGATCAATACATTCATAAACTTCACAGCTTCTTCTCCCAGAGTTGTTCCTGGAGTATATTTAAGACATTTTTGTTATTGATGGAATCATGTTACCGGTGGTTAGTGCACTGAGGTAAACTGGCAGTCATCTTACTGGATGATAGGCATGATCCAAGGGGCCGAATGGCCTACTTGCTCTTCTGCTTCTGATGACATGACCTTTCCATCAATGAGGTTTGAGCCTTTTTCTTTACAATAAACTTGAAATAGTCAAAATGTACACAGCAATGTGTGGGAAGGGCAATCATGGGGTTTTGCAACACCGTGAATGAAGAAAATGAACCTGCAATCTCACTTCTGAGATGACTTTACAAAGAAGACAAAGTTAGATTGATATATCGTGACAGTTGTCTTTGCAGTGCTTTATACACAGCGACAACAGATTGATTTTCTCTGAGGTGCAGTAAAGCTTGTCCTGGGTGATGCTCCATTGTTCCCCATCTCCTTTCTTGCGGCAGAGGTCCTGGTTTGGGAGCTGATGAGTAGCTTTGGTGATTAACTGCAGTGCACTCTGCAGACACTGTGTGCAGGAGGTGAATGGATTAGGATGTTTTGGAAAAGAAAAGACAGAAAGTACTTGAGTAACTCAGAGGGCCAGGCAGCATATCTGGAGATCGTGGACAGTGTTGTTTCAGATTGGGACCCTGCTTCAGATTGATGTATAGGGTGGATGAGGCATCATTAATATGCGATGGTTTGTCCTCGATGCCATTGAGCTCTATTTTTTTAGTTTTGTTTTGGCTGCATTTGTTTAAACAAGTGGAGAGCTTAGAATCATAGAATCATAGAAAATAGGTGCAGGAGTAGGCCATTCGGCCCTCCGACCCTGCACCGCCATTCAATATGATCATGGCTGATCATCCAAGTCAGTTTCCTGTACCTGCCTTCTCTCAATACCCCCTGATCCCTTTAGCCACAAGGGCCACATCTAACTCCCTCTTAAATATAGCCAATGAACTGGCCTCAACTACCTTCTGCGGCAGAGAATTCCACAGATTCACCGCTCTCTGTGTGAAAAATGATCTTCTCATCTCGGTCCTAAAAGACTTCCCCCTTATCCTTAAACTGTGACCCCTTGTTCTGGAGTTCCCCAACATCGGGAACAATCTTCCTGCATCTAGCTTTGCATCGTGCTCCTGATTTTTGCCTTATGGATGGGAGGTGGGCTCATCGTGAGGTGATACGTGTTTCCAAATCGAGAGGGTGTGCAGTCTTGGAGGGAAACAGCAGAGGGCGGTGTTCCCAACTACCTGAAGCTCTTGTCCTACCTGTGGCAGAGGCCATCCATCTGGGAGGCGCTGTGGAAATGGCCTGGGTGAGTCACTGCAGTGTGTTTTGTGGATGGGACACACAGCAGCCACTGTGTCCCTGATGTGGTGATGGTATCCAATCTCTGACCAGCTCTTTCAGCCACTGTATGTGGCTAGTGGTTCAGCTGAATTTACTTTATTTCACATGTACTGAGGTACAGTGATAAGGTTCTATTGCATGCTAACCAGTCAGCAGAAAGACTATACATGATTGCAATTGAGCTACCTCCACAGCGTATAAATACATTATGAACAGAATAATGTTTAGTGCAAGGTAAAGTCTAGCCCGAGGGTCTCCAAATAGGTAGATTATAAAATTATAAAAGGACTGGACAAGCTAGATGCAGGAACAATGTTCCCAGTGTTGGGCGAGTCCAGAACTAGGGGCCACAGTCTTAGAATAAAGGGGAGGCCATTTAATAATAATAATAATAATAATATATTTTATTGTCATTACACATAAGTGCAACGAGATTTGGTTTGCACTTTCCATCCGATGTCATAAATAACATTTAGGTTTAGATAGATAGATACCCCGAGATGATAGATACCCCGAGAAGATAGATACCCCGAGAAGATAGATACCCCGAGAAGATAGATACCCCAAGAAGATAGATACCCCGAGAAGATAGATTCCCCGAGAAGATAGATACCCCAAGAAGATAGATACCCCAAGAAGATAGATACCCCGAGAAGATAGATTCCCCGAGAAGATAGATACCCCAAGAAGATAGATACCCCAAGAAGATAGATACCCCGAGAAGATAGATACCCCGAGACTTAGGTGAGAAAAAAACTTTTTCACCCAGAGAGTTGTGAATTTGTGGAATTCCCTGCGACAGAGGGCAGTGGAGGCCAAGTCACTGGGTGGATTTAAGAGAGAGTTAGATAGAGCTCTAGGGGCTAAGTGGAATCAAGGGATATGGGGAGAAGTCAGGCACGGGTTATTGATTGTGGACGATCAGCCATGATCACAATGAATGGCGGTGCTGGCTCGAAGGGCCGAATGGCCTCCTCCTGCACCTTTTTTCTATGTTTCTATGATAGTAGCCGAGGACCGCTCTCAGGTGAGCAGGATGGTTTTGTGATTAATGGATGATGGTCAGGACGTTGATGATGGGGAAGGTTGATGGTAATGCCATTGAGGATAGGTGGTCAGACTATCTCTTGTTGGAAAATTGTCTGGAACATTTCTAGCACAAATGTTGCTTTCCACTTATCGCTGAAGTCTTATTCAAGAGAAATTATTCTTTGACTGAAAGAGTTTTAAAGGAATTTGCATGGCTGCATAAGTTAGGCAGTGTACAATTCAAGGTTGTTTCTTGTATTCTAACCATTTAACATGATGATTACTCCAAGGACCATACTCTAAACGATTGCAAGTCGCATAATGAAGTCAATAGCCACATCACAAATCATTGTCTGATAAAATCAGAAACAGACCACAAGATGCTTAATCCTGCCAACTCTTTTCTTCGTTGCTGCTTTTTGTTAGCCTGTGTTTAGGGAACAGATATAGTCAGAGAATCTACAATATAGGGCTGTTGAAAGGAGTTTACTAATTGTCTTGATACCTGGATCAGTTGGTGCGGCTCCACATAGTTTGGTAATGGCTTCAATACTGCCAATTCTTATCCCCCCATCATCTTGTCTTAACCATGGACATCTAGTCTTTTAACACTTCCATTTTCCATCAGGAAGGCCTTAGGGCTCTACAGTTTGTCCTTGGACAAGGACCCAATCAGTTCCCCTCAACTAACACTCTCCTTCACCCGGCGGAACTTGTCCTTGCCCGAAAACAAACCATTTGAAGAAGAGCCAAAATGTCGTCTGTCCATTTCCCTCCGCAGATGCTGACGAACCTGCTGAGTTCTTCCAGCACTTTGTTTTTTGCTTGTTAATGTAAGGACATTTTGCTGTAACTTTAGCATTCATGGGTACTTATAAACTACCCATAAATGGGGAAGAAATATACCATTCCGACCATATTTATGTACCTTATTTCTTAAATATAAATTATTTCTTATATGATCTATTTAAAAATAATCGTCTGTAAGTCGACTAAAAATAAAGTTGACTGGGTGGTAATCTGGGTTCCACTGACTCTTTTGGTCTGGACAGTAACGATGATAGATTAATGTTACAAGGCTAATATATTGTAGTTTTTGCATGTGAGACTGGTAGGTGCCATTATCTTTTTATTCAAAATTGAGTCCACTCACAGATTATAACGTCTGAAGAAGGGTTTCGGCCCGAAACGTTGCCTATCTCCTTCGCTCCATAGATGCTGCTGCACCCGCTGAGTTTATCCAGCATGTTGTGTACCCACAGATTATAACAGTTTGAATGTCACTCAGATAAGAATGGTTTAAGACCAAAATTATATTAAATTAAATCAAAAAAGCACCCGCGGTGTGGTATTCTGAGAGAACAATAGGGCTAGAAATCCTAATGTGCTAAAGACTGATTCATGATACCAAAACATTTGCAAAGGCCAAAAATATCATGTTAACCGACGAGAACAATCTGACTTGCTAGTTGCCACGCACATGATACATATATGGGCTGCAATGGTGGCATTGGTAAGAATGCTCATCTTTTCACACTTAGCAATGCAAAATCAAATCTTTAACGTAAAGGACAATCTTCTGAGTTGAGACAATTGGACACAAATGGCTTGGACACGATGAATTGCTTCACTGAACCCAGATATTGTGTCTCAGATCAGATACAGTCATGGCTTAGCGCCAGCATCAGATGGTATATCAGAGTGGACTGGCTTGTTGGGGTCATCATATCTCTTCTGTGAATCTTCTTGTATAATCAAGTTTAAGACATTGTCAAAGGTATCTCCTGGCTGAAATATTTATAGTTTAAAAAAAAAATTATAGATTTAATGCTAATTGAAATATTGGGGTATTATAAAGAACACTTTGCAACCCCATTGTTGTAGCAAATTCATGTTGGATGTTGGTTTTCAATTCCCCTGTGTTTGTGTCAGGAAACAAAACCAACATGTAAAACTGTCCTCCATACCATCACTGGGAATCTGTCTATTGTGAACTCCACCATCTATTTTCAGACTTCCAAGGTAGCATCCAAGGGGATGGTGAAGTTAGCAAGAGACAGGTAGAGTTGAGTAATGAATCATTTTATGCTTCAAACAGGATGAGCTATTCTGAAGTGGCTGCATTAGAAATCCAAGATCATGTTTCAACAGGCGGCAAAACCTGGGCCAATTATTAGCTTCCAGGAGATCAGGATTGGGTTCTCGGAAGCTTCTCAGTGGCTTCCGTAGGGAGCCTGCTGAGACTCAGTGTGGCACAGGAGGGGACATTAATTCACCATTCTTCTTTGGAAAATAAAATTCTCAAAAGTGAGTTGATCCAGCCAGAATATGATTAACGGCCCATTCATCCAAAATGCTGCAAGACAAGACTTTGTGAAGAAGCTGCAATCGTTTGACCTGAGGAAGGAACGGTAGCCATGGCAACTTAATAAAGGTAGTTACTCTTCTTCCTTCATTTGTTTTTGTGTGTTGTGAAAGGAATTGCACATCATTCTATTTGTGCTGCGGCAGAAATAAATTCTCATCTTGTAGAAGTGCTCTCTGTCATCTGGATAATGGCTGTGACTCGCTATGTCAGTCAATTACCGGAATAGTGTGGGACAAGCTGGTGAGGTGCTATTCAGCATTACATCTTTAATAGCGCTGTCTGCAGTGCACGCCCAGTATTGTTCACCCATAGTGATCGGCCGATATTCCACGTCAGACAGCAATTCTGAACACTGTGCAGGACCATAAGGGCTCGCATTGTTCCCCCACATTCAGACATGTTTGGTTTCCTATTCTTTGAAGACTGACTTAAATATCTTAATGCTCCGCAGTCCTCTTCAACGTTAATGGCCCATCTGCCAAGCATTCAGGCTTTCAAAGCTGCGCGGGTTTGAAAACCTTCATGCTTTTTAAGAAATTGATTGGTGTGATAGAAATCTTTGCAATATGAAAATTGCTTTCCAAGGCTAGAGATGAGTGGCAGATCAAATAAAGATCGTATTTGTATGTCTTTCAGGGGGATTTATGGCTAATTGGGGGCAAAATTCTTGCTTTCTTGAGTCACAACCCTGGGAGCAATGACTCTCATTTAAAATGAAAGCTAGAGTCAGTTATATTGATTATGAATCTACTGCATGCTTACCTTGTCCTCTCATGCTGTTCAGAGAAGGAAATATATGAGTACTCCCCATTCTGTCCTCACCTGATCTGGTCAATATGTGACTTGGATCCAAGGTCTCGATTGCCCACTGACCTTGGTCAGCAAGCCATTCAGTTGTATCAAAATTCGTGAGGAGAGTCAAGAGTCTTTAGTTTTAGAGATACAGCATGAAAATGCCGGCCGACTGAGTCCATGCCGACCTTTACACACCAGTTTCATCCTACGCACTAGGGACGTCTTTTAAATCTGGGAGGAAACCGGAGTTCCCTGAGGAAACCAAAGCAGTCACGGGAAGAAGGTGCAACCTCCATACAGACAACACCCGTAGTCATGATCGAACACAGGTCTCTGGTGCTGTCATATGTTAAGATAATGGAACAATTAAATATTTACTTGAAGTAGTTTAACTGGCCTATGTACACAGATAATATATAACATTACAAACATAAAAAGTGCATTAATGGGCATTAACTTTAATTAAAAGTGCATCAATAACCTTATTTATTAACCTTCGGGTAGATGCACAGAGTCTCTTGCCCAGAGAAGGGGAATCGAGGGCCAGAGGGCATAGGTTCATGGTGAAGAGGAAAAGATTTAATAGGAATCTGAGGGGTAACTTTTTCACACAAAGGGTGGTGGATGAATGGAACAAGCTGCCAGAGGTAGTTGAGGCTGAGAATATCCCAATGTTTAAGAAACAGTTAGACAGGTACATGGATACTGTTATAACATGATAACAGTTAGACAGGTACATGGTACAAGGATTGGACAGGTTTGGAGGGATATGGACCAAGCACAGGTGGGATTAGTGTAGCTGGGACATGTTGGCCGGTGTGGGCAAGTTGGGCCAAAGGGCCTGTTTCCACACTGTAGCAGTCTATGGTTCTATCTATGACTCCATAATACTAGTGTAAATTCCAAAATCCTTAATGCAATCATAAACTGTCAGGCTCCTGTACCTTCTTCCTGATGGTGGGAGGCAGGTGATTCACCACCTACTCAATAGCATTTGGGAATATGAGCTCAAGACTGTTTCACCAGTGATGCCCACATCTTGTATGATCAATATCTCCTAATCAAATATAAGTTGGTCTCTTCACTGCACCAACATTATGCCAAGTTAATCTCTTCCATTCCCTGCATATATCCATGTACCTATCCAAAAGCCTCTTAAATGCCACTTTCTTACCCCTGGCAGCTCGTTCCAGGCACCCACCACTCACCATGTAAACGAAAAATGACTCCAAACATCTCCCTCAAACTTTCCCCCTCTGACCTTAAAGCTGTAGCCTCTAATCTTTTACATTTCCATTCTTGGGGAACAAAGGTTCTGTCTGCCGTATTGATGCCCCTCATACTTCTGTCAGATCTGCCCAGAACCTCCGCATTCAAGAAAAATTTGCAAAGATTATGGAATATAAAAGAAAGCTGTACATCGGTGAAACCCATGTCCTCCAAAGATGCTGTCTGTCCCATTGAGGTTAGCCAGCATTTAGTGTTCTAGGTGAAATACTACTTGTGGTGTTGGTCCCCTTGTTTTGTACTTGGTAGGAAGCTGTTCTGAGAAAGTCCACCAGATTAATTCTTGGACCAAGAATGATTGAAGTTAAGAATAAGAGGTGATCTTGTTGAAGTATAAGTGACTCTGAAAGGAATAGACGGAGACAATGCTGATACATTTCTCCTGATGGGGATAGCTGAATCAGAAGAAAAGGTCACTGATTTTGTGATGGAGACGAGGAAAATAAAATCTCTTACCTGGTTGTAAATATTGGGACTCCCCTACTCCAGGGAGCTGTGGAATCGGAAATGTTGAATATGTGCAAAGCAACAAATATTTTTTTTCTAAAAGGGAAATCCATGGTAATGAAGTTCATGCAGGAAAATGAAACTTTCAGATGTCAAGACTAGAACAACCATGGTCTTACTGAACATTCCTATGACCTGCTCCCGCTCTTATTTAAAAAGAATAGTTTTAGTTTAGAGATACAACAGGGAAACAAGCCCTTCAGCCCACTGAGTCCCAGACAACCAGCGATCCCCGCACAGTAACGCTATACAATACACACACTAGGGACAATTTACAATTTTACTGAAACCAGTTAACCTACAAACCTGTACTTCTTTGGAATGTGGAAGGAAGCTGGAGATCCCGGAGAAAACCCACGCAGGTCACAGGGAGAAAGTACATACTCCGTACAGACAAGAACCCGTGGTCAGGATCGAACCCGGGTCTCTGGCACTGTAAGACAGCAGCTCGACCCTGACGCCACTGTGCCGCCCGTACTCTTTTAAAGGCAGATATAAAATAACTTGTGACGCTGTTAGAAAAATAAGGGGTAAGTGTTTCTGTGTGCCCTGAATCTAAGATGGATTGTCTGGCCATCGTCGATCCCATTAGGGAACACTGCCTTGTGAAAATTAGACTCCACATTTTGTCCGTCACTTCAGAGCCTCCACTGTAAAAATGTTCAATTTGTTGCGAAGTTCTGTGATGTCCAAAGGTCAATGAAGGATTTCTGCATATGTGCAAATTCTCGCTCTTACAATGCCCCAGTTAATTTAGCTTTAGGTTTATTATTGTCGCATGTTCCCAGGGACAGTGAAAAGCTTCCCAAGCAGATCGGGTAATATAATACACAAGTACAATAAAGTTCAACTCCAAATACTAGCGGTAAAGGGGGAGGTACAGAGTGCAGTTATTCAGGTAAAATACTCCCTTTGATAGTATGTGATCCTTTTGAAATAAGCTGTGAAATGTTCCCTTATCCAGGGTGAAGAAGCGAGCAGCAACTTTTCCTTTAATGTGTTTACAGCTTGACTATTGACGTAACTATTTTTTCTGTTCTTGCGATTGCATTAAATGGTTAAAATTATTTTTAGGAGTGTGAATGGTGAAGCACAACGGCCTCATTGTCACTGTGGGGTGAAATGAAACACTTGCTCCTCTGTTCATTGCTACTTCATTCAAACTGATCATCACTGGATAAACATTGTCAATTATTGCCAAAGGGATTGGTGGAGTGGACACATTAGTGTCACGATGCACTGATCACTGACTCCCTGCCTTCTTGATCCGTTGTCCAGTTGACACCCTTTGACCAGAAGTCTCTTGAAGAGTTAGTTTGTGAGGGTCCAACAGCAAAGAGTCGGGGTAATACGGGACAGATCCTTTGTCTCTCTCTCTGTCTCTGTCCCTGTCTCTGTCCCTGTCTCTGTCTCTGTCTCTGTCTCTGTCTCTGTCTCTGTCTCTGTCTCTGTCTCTGTCTCTGTCTCTGTCTCTGTCTCTCTCTCTGTCTCTCTCTCTGTCTCTCTCTCTGTCTCTCTCTCTGTCTCTGTCTCTGTCGCTCTCTCTGTCTCTGTCTGTCTCTGCCTCTCTCTCTGTCGCTCTCTCTGTCTCTGTCTGTCTCTGTCTGTCTCTGTCTCTGTCTCTGTCTCTCTTTCTGTCTCTCTCTCTCTGTCGCTCTCTCTGTCTCTGTCTGTCTCTGTCTCTCTTTCTGTCTCTCTCTCTCTGTCGCTCTCTCTGTCTCTGTCTGTCTCTGTCTGTCTCTGTCTGTCTCTGTCTGTCTCTCTCTCTCTGTCTGTCTCTCTCCCTGTCCCTCTCTCTGTCTGTCCCTCTCTCTGTCTCTGTTTCACTCTGTCTCTCTGTTTCTGTCTCTCTGTTTTTGTCTCTCTGTCTCTGTTTCTCTCTCTCTGTCTCTGTCTCTCTGTCTCTGTTTCACTCTGTCTCTGTTTCACTCTGTGTGTCACTCTCTCTGTCTCTGTTTCTCTCTCTGTCTCAGCCTGTCCCTCTCTGTGACTGTCACGCTCTTTGTGTCTATGCTCTACCGCTCTCTTTCATTTTACTCACTCACTCTCTCACTCATTTGCTCCCTTTCACTCTTTCACTCTCCCTCGCTCCCTCAGCAGTTGTGGACATTGGCCACCTGGACCTGGGAGAATCCTCGGGCAATAATGTAGCCATCCATGCAGCCACTTTATAAAGAAACGTTTCAATCTATTTAAACAGAATCCCAGTCCTCCTCATTATAGGAATCCTAGCACTTAACGATGCATCTGCATTGGCACCACCTCCTTCCTGATCAGTTCCTTGAGATTGAGGATGACCTGACTCCGCTCTGGGTTAGTGGTTTCTGAGGTGACTGATGAGGGAAGGGCAGACACTGATGGGACAAGTGGGAGCTGATGGGCTCGGCAGATGGGAAGTGTGAATGGGGCACAGCTTCAACTATTTAAGGGCCTGTCCCACTTGGGTGACCTAATCCGTGAGTTCTGGCGAGTTTGCCCTCGACTCATACTCGCAGCAAGGTTGACATGAGGTCGTAGGAGGTCTTCTTTAAGGGCCTGTGCCACTTTCACAACCTAATTCAACCTCTGCCGAGTTCGCCCTCGACCTCCTACGCAGCATGGTCGTAGGAGGTCGAAGGAGGTCGTAGGTAGGTTGTGATGCTAGTCGTAGGTACTAGTGGCATCAAGTAGGTCGGGGCGATTTTCTAGCCTGATGAAAAATGTCCACGAGTAAAAAAGGTTGTGAATTAGGTCGTGAAAGTGGGACAGGCCCTTTACTCTCCTTCATGCTAGAGAGTGGTCTCCGCGTACTTGAGGCCTCAGCTAGGTCGCGGTGCTTTTTTCAATAAGTTAAAAAATGCCTGCGAGTGAAAAAAGGTCGCCTTGGAAAAAATCGATACTTTTTTTACTCGTAGATTTAGTTGTGGTAGGTCGTAGTTGGTCGGCATGTTAGTCGTAAGTAATCGAGGGTAGTCGTAGATAGTCTTCATCAGACTCGAAGGAGATTGAAGGAGGTCGTTTTCACTCTCCACTATACGGTGTCCAATTTTCCTGAAGTTAGTCGTAGCTAATCGAAGCTGCTCTTCAACATAGTTGAAGGAGGTCTTCAACATGTCATTTTTTCAAACCCTTCTAAACTCGGCAATGAGGTCGCCGAAGTGGGACAGACCCTTTACAGTGGGTTTCCAATGTATGGACACAAAATGCTGGAGTAACTCAGCGGGACAGACAGCATCCCTGGATAGAAGGAATGGTTCTCAATACCGTCCCGAATGCTGTTCAGCTCTGAGCAATTGTAGGGCGACGATTCCCACGGAAACGTTGAACCTTTGAACATGCTCGAACCTTTTCCTCTGTCCACTCATTCCGGCCTAGACTGCCTGGGAATTTTGTGGAATTGGTACATCTTTTAGATGCGGGAGGAAACCGGAGCACCCGTAGAAAACACACGCGATCACAGGGAGGACGTCCAAACTCCACACAGACAGCATCCGCAGTCAGTGCTAGATTTTTTGAAAACTGGTATTATGTATGTGGACATGTCAACACCACTTGTCCCAGTGACTAAGCTAAGTTGTGCTTGGGGAGACCAGATTCAACAAGGCCAATGCAGCCCCCAACGTTTTCTTATGTTAATGGAGCACCACTGGAGTAGCCATTCCAGAAATGTTGCCCAAGCGCTGTGCCTCAAGACCTTTCACTGCCACAGCCAAGCATGTCCAAAACCTACTTGCCTTGCATATGTTCTCAAGAATAAAAGGGTATACCTTGAGCAAGGAGATGAGGAGGATGTTTTTTAATCAGAGGGTGGTGAATCTGTGGAATTCATCGCCACCAAAGACTGTGGAGGCCAAGTCATTGGCTATTTTTAAGCGTTGATTGATACGTTCTTGATTAATAAAGGTGTCTTCTTCTTCTTGCGTATGGCGTGCACATCCTAAAGTTGTAAGACAACTTGTTCTGTTTGATGGTTACACAAAAAGCTGGAGAAACTCAGCGGGTGCAGCAGCATCTAAGGAGCGAAGGAGATAGCCTATCTCCTTCGCTCCTTAGATGCTGCTGCTCCCGCTGAGTTTCTCCAGCTTTTTGTGTAACCCTCGATTCTCCAGCATCTGCAGTTTCTTCGTTAACACTTGTTCTGTTTGATCTTCTGTTTGTGCACACCAGGTTGATTGCATTCGTTGAAACTGGGTGGACCACGTGAAGGTTGCATTCTCCCACCTCAATAAAGGTGTCAAAGGTTATGGAGAGAAGGTGGGAGAATGGGGTTGCGCGGGAAAGAAAGATCAGCCAAGATTGAATGACAGAGGAGACTCAATGACCTGAATGGCCTAATTCTGCTCGTAATGAACCATGAATTATGTTCATAGTTCATCCAGAGTTGGATGCCTTTCAAACAATGGGCAGACCTGTAAGTCCATGAGAGGTGTGTGCAGTAGCTTACTTGCATCTGATTTATTTTGGGGATCATTAATATTTCTGCAATTAATATTAATATTAATATTTTTCAATTACACTCCATAAAGTGATATGTTGTTAGTTCAATGACAAGCTTAATTGATTTGCAATGGACCTGGTTACTTACCATCCTCAATAGGATGAGCCTGAATCTTCGCACATCATCTCCAAGGAATGGCAGTGTAATGATTGTACATGAAGCCATTGTACAGGTCGGTGCAGTTTGCATTTATACATCTAGGTAAGCTAATTTTTGTGGGTTAAAAATCATAAAAATATGTCAGAAGCTGACAATCTGAAATAAGAAACAAAAATGGTGGAAAAACTGATTCGGGCAGGCTGCACCTGCGGAGAAGGGCTTGCACCACTTTCACGACCTAATTCACGACCTCTGCCGAGTTTGCCCTTGACTCATACTCGCAGCATGGTCGTCGCTAGGCCGTAGGTAGATCGTGATGCTGGTCGTAGGTACTCGTGACATCAAGTAGGTCGGGGCGTTTTTCTAGCCTGATGAAAAATGTCCATGAGTAAAAAAGGTCGTGAATTAGGTCGTGAAAGTGGGACAGGCCCTTTAAGATTTCTGTTCCTAATTTTTGACCTGAAACATTAACTCTGCTTCATAGATGCTGCCTAACCTGCTGAGTGTTTCCAGAATTGTTACTTTTTCATCCAAACTGTTCCGCCTATTGTATTTATCCAGCGTGTGGCCACACTACCTCTTGAAGTTGGCTGTTGTTCAATCGAAAATAGGTTTAAAGCTATAATGGAATGAATTCCAGTGAAATTCACAGATTAATTTGCACTCGGATTTGTATTTCGCAACCTCTGGTTAAAATGCTATTATTGTGCTAGGGTTTCCGCAGTGGATTATATTAGGGCACTAGCCTTGGATTCAACCCAGCGTCTTGTGGATAAATAAGTGTCAAGATTTAGAAATTTTAGATTTGAAGAGACAGCGTGGATATAGGCCCTTCATTCCACTGAGTCCACCCTGACCATTGAGCACCCGTACATTAGTTCAATTTACTACACGTCGGGGTAATCTACCAAAGCCAATTAACCTACAGCCATGTATGTCTTTGAGATGTGGGAGGAAACCAGAGCACCCGGAGAAAACCCACACGGGTCACAGGGAGAATGTATACACTCCGTACAGCCAGCACCCGTGGTCAGGATTGAACCAGGGTCTCTTGCAACAACTCTATAGTCAGGATTGAACCTGGGTCCCTTGCACTGTGAGGCAGTAACTCTACTGCTGCACCATTGCGTTGCCCTATGATGATATCGACTGAGATTAAAAGTAAAAGAATGAAAGCCAAAGAGAGAGGCATTTTTCAGGCTGAGAATTATTGGAACATAAGTGGCCATACTACAAAGGTTTAAAGCAGAGATTATTACACTATTTAGAAGGGAAATATTGAGGTATTTGAAAAAGAGGTATACAGGATGCAGATAATGGGAAGAGTTGAAATGCACCAAATTGAGTTTGTCGCAGGACTACAATGCGCTTTAGTGCATATCCTTAATTTTGTGGTTAAATTAAAGTGCAGCTCCCTCAAGCTACACCATGAGCTGTTCCATCATATGTAATTTTCAGAAAATTGAGGCTTTCTTCACGCCATGGTTTTATTGTTTGATTTAAGTGTTTTTCATCTCCTCCCTTCTGTAAAGGGCTTTCATGTCATAAGGTTATTAAGTAAAGCACAGAGAAAGAATTCAAGTGAGACCAAATGATCACAGAATGAGTTGTCAGATGTCATTTTATCAATTGATTCACTTTAATCACCCAGAGTGCATTCCGTTCATTACAAGCTGGAGGGAAATGAAATTACTATTGAGTTTATAGAGACCATCTTTTTCCACTTGTCTGATGTCCAGAGATGTGCATAATTAAAGGAGGAAGTTGCACAGCTGATTTGTGCAGGATAACAGCAGCAACGGCTGAACCCGTAACTTCAAAAGGAACTTGGACCTCTTCAGAACACTGAAGAGAGCCAGTCTGAAGAAGGATCCCGACCCTAAACGTCACCCAATCCTTTTCTCCAGAGATGCTGCCTGACCTGTTGAGTTACTCCAGCACTTTGTGTCTATCTTCATTAGGAAGAATCATATCAGGTTTTGAATACTTAACAGATGCCAATGGTACGGGTTAGCCAATGGCTTTCTTTGCTGTACGGTAAGTTCTGCGTTCCTGCGATGTTCATTGCAAATTTGATCCATTTATGTCGTGAAGTTGGGCGGCACGGAGGTGTCGCAGTAGAGTTGCGGGCTTACAGCACTTGCAGCGCCAGAGTCCTGGGTTTGATCCCGACTATGGCTGATGTCTGTATGGAGTTTGTACGTTCTCCCCGTGACCATGTGAATTCTCTCCAAGATCTTCGGTTTCCTCCCACACTCCAAAGACGTACATGTTTGTAGGTTAATTGGCTTGGTGTATGTGTAAAAAAAATTGTCCCTAGTGTGTGTGGAATAGTGTCAATGTGTGGGGATCACTGATCGGCATATACTCGATGGGCCGAAGGGCCTGTTTACGTTCTGTATCTCTAAACTAAACTGTACTCTTGGCCTGGATTTGCTTTGCCCGTGGAACCCTGACTGGGCCCAGCGTTTGGCCTTTCTTCATTTTTGGCGAGTTAAATCACTTCTATAAAAAGGAATTCACGAGGCACTCCCCATCGTTATTCCATTTTCTCCACCCTGCACAGACGAGGGAATCCAATTCCATTATTTCTATCGCATCACTTAGCTGGGTTGATGATAAATTAACCAGGCATTCACACTGAGCTTTACCACTGCTGTGGATCCTGATTAACAAAGGAACGATGAGTTACTATTACACACTGGGCGATTGTCCAATAAAGCCCAACGTGGTAAATGCAGAATTTTACCTTTCATGTTCACAGTTGGATGTTTCAACTCTATTCTCTCATTCCAGATGGAGGATATTGCAGTATGTATTTTCAAAATAAATTTTATTCAGAATAAAAAATATATATTAAAGAATGCAAAAATTCTTCCGACTTTCTCAGCGGCCTAACATACATTAATTTGCATTGTATTTGGTATTTTGTCCCTGAAACATTATCGTACCCGCCATCCTTGCTACTCATGCAAAACCTTGGGGTGATATCCCTTCCCTTGTTTGAGGGGCATCTCCGTCACACCCTGCCCCCCAATGTCCAGTGGCGGAAGAACCTTAGACTGTGGCCCTCCCCCACCGAGCCTTGGCGTTGGCTGCAGCGAGCTTCAGTGCGTCCATCAGCACGTACTCCTGCAGCCTGGAACGGGCCGGTCGGCAACATTCCTCGACGGACATCTCGCTCTGCTGGGAGACCAACAAGATTCGGGCTGGGAGCATCTTTCGCCGAGTTGATGACCTTCCAGCAGCACTTGACGTCCGTCTCTGAATGTGTCCCTGGGAACAGTCCGTAAATCAGAGAGTTCTCTGTAACGTAACAGTTCAGGATAATCCGTGCCAAGGACCCTTGCATCCTTCTCCAGTATATTTAATGACTCTGCAATAGTTTTACAAATCTCTGCAAATGTGTACTCTAGCATGTGAATTACTGCAGTCTAATTGGCCATTTACAGGCAGGTTGGCGAATACTCTGATCAACTTGATTGAATTTCTGACAAAACATTGTTATTATAGTATGCATTTTCTGTGTCATTTCCATGTGCTCATGCTAAAATGCTTGAATACGAGGGTCAATCATTGTCCATCATAGGTAATGAATCTGAGGGCACTTTACAGATGGAGATTTGTTTCCCCCCAGTGCTTCTTGATGACATGAGCAGGAGGGCTCTAGTCAATAATTGATTTGTAGTTCGATTAAAATGGGAGCTGCTGTTTTTGTCGCTGTTTGTTGGAAGTGTCCTGAAGTTTCATCTAAAGCATTTGCCATTCATTGGAAGCCCTGTCCACGACGAAAAGCAGAGAATGATTAAACACAGTCCAGTGTCATGTTATTCAGTGTTACACATATAAATGGGATTAGTATCATCGACACAATAATTTACTAGGCACCCTGGCTGCATTCTTGCATTCACCTCTGCAAGGCAATTTCTCCCGCTGCGTATTTAGCCTCAATCTACAGGACTTTTGTTCCTTATGTCAACGGCATAAAAATGAGCCTTCAACACACATAGCCAGCAGAAATTCTGTTGATATATTTTCCTGCCATTTGACTGCACATAATAATGTTTTATAAATCCCTTTGTTAGTGGCATCTTCTGATCGCACAGGGGTAATACTACCAAAGGAGGCCATTTGGCCCATCATGGCAATACAAGCTTTATAAGCACGGTTTTGTCCGTACTCGTCTCCATTGCCGAGCGATTTTAGTTGAGAGATACAGCACGGAAACCGGTCTTTCGGCCCATCGAGTCTGCGCCAACCAGCGATCTCCGCACACTAACACTATCCTACACACACTCGGGACAATTTACATTTATACCAAGCCAATTAACCTACCAACCTGTACGCCTCTGGAGTCTGGGAGAAAACCAAAGATCTCAGAGAAAATCCACGCAGGTGACGGGGAGAACATACAAACTCCGTACAGGCAGCGCCCATAGTCGGGGTCGAAGCCGGGTCCCTGGTTCCGTGAGGCAGCAACTCTACCGCTGCGCCACCATGCCACCTTTTTTTTCAAACAACAATCTGAGATTTTTTTTTAAATTTAAACACTTTTGAATGTTACCATCTAATCTGTCTCCAACACACCTCCTGACACTAACGATTTAGTGTGTTTTTAGTGCGTAGAATACATTGAGAAAAAAATCTCATGTCATTTTTGGTTTATTTTACCAATCACCTTTGTGTTATCTCCCCTGGTTCCTGATCCCTCCACTAAGGGACCACTGCCCAATCCACTTTGCATAAATATAGTTCACAGGTCTCCCCTGCTACATAGAGAACAATGTTACTCTACGTAACTACAATTAACCTACTAATTGAGTCATGGTGAATACAAAAATTACTTTGCCAATGACACTGATCATTTTGCTAAATCTTTGTTGCTCCCTCTCCAAAACCTTACTTTCTTCCTAAGTTGTCAACCCAGAACTATGGAACTATGGGATTGGATTTATATAGTTGGATACTTGTGGGCCAGCATGGACATGGTGGGCTGAAGGGCCTGTTTGTGTACCGTACGGTGCCATGACTCTTGGATGTATGACCTGTGAGTCTGCAGCCAGGATAAAGTTGGCGTCGCGGCAGAACTACTGCCTTACAGCGCCCAGAGACCCGGGTTCGATCGACTATGGATACTTGTCTGTACGGAGTTTGCACGTTCTCCCCGTGACCTGCATGGGTTTTCTCTGAGATCTTCAGTTTCCTTCCACACTCCAAAGACGTACAGGTTTGTAGGTTGATTGGCTTGGTGTAAATGAGAAATGTCCCTAGTGATTGCTGGTCGGTGGGGACTCGGTGGGCCGAAGGACATGTTTTCGTGCGGGATCTCTAAACTATACTAAAAAAAGTAGTTCTGACTTCACACATCAGACTGGTTGTGCACTATGCACTAACAACTCACTTTATTGGGTCAACTGCTGTATCAGGTTCCTTGGCCTCAGATAACATATATCTGAGGTAAGTCATTACCCTCTGCATGCCCTCCCAGAAAGCACAATTCAATTAGACGGAAGTGTTTTTTTTAATTAATTGGGATTGGGATATAATAGAAGACGCTTTCACTTTTTGCTCCCATAGTGAACGGCGGCTTTTTAATTATGAGAATTGCAGTGAGAACTGTGAATACATTATGCACCTTATGACATTTTTCCTCTTCATAATTGATGTGTCCTATCTTTAATTTGTCCAAGTTTTAAAGAATGGGAACATCCGCAGGCAGTGGGCTGGGGTGTCATAAGGTCATAAGCGATAGGAGCAGAATTAGGCCATTCTGCCCATCAAGTCTACTCTGCCATTCAATTATAGCTGATCTATCTCTCCCTCCTAACCACATTCTCCTGCCTTCTCCCCATAACCCCTGACACCCGTGCTAATCAAGAATCTATCTATCTCTGCCTTTAAAATATCGATTGACGGCCTCCACAGCCTTCTGTGGCAAAGAATTCCACAGATTCACCATCCTCTGACTAAAGAAATGCCTTCCCATCTCCTTCTTAAAGGAATGTCCTTTAAGGAGTTGTGAGTAATGCCCCTGTCCCACTTAGGAAACCTGAACGGAAACGTCTGGAGACTTTGCGCCCCACCCAAGGTTTCCGTGCGGTTCCCGGAGGTTTTAGTCCTCCGGCAAACACCTTCAACTAGCATCGCAACCGGCTTCAACTAAAAAATTACCGATTTTTAAAACGGAAACCACTTTCGCCCATTAGGGAGACTGACAAAAATCTCCGGGAACCGCACGGAAACCTTGGGTGGGGCACAAAGTCTCCAGAGGTTTCCGTTCAGGTTTCCTAAGTGGGACAGGGGCATATGTGTGCAGGGTTCTTGGGTGTGTCAGTATTATATAGGCTTCGCTGACATGCTGATAAATGGGGGTGTGAGTGAGATTGTGACGGGTCGATGAGTACCTCATGTCTGTTGTGAGTCAGTTTACTGATGCAGTAGGGTTTCTGGGGTCTTGTGTACCAGCTAATTTTGGGGTCAATGGCCTGCTGCCAGTGATGAATGATTAAGTACCGTTCCCCAAGCCTGTTCTGTGTCTCTCAGATAATTAATGTACTTTGTGAGTTCGTGCCTCAAATGTTTACAAATACTAAATACTTGTAATCACAGCATTCACTTGTTAGAGCATTTTGTCCCCCATCTGATTCTCACTAGTTTCTCCACCCACACACTTGGAATGCACATGTTCCAAAACATTGTTATGCTATCCCAAAGTTTGTCACTTGAATAATTCTTTATGTTTTATTTTAGAGTATTTGATCAAACAGCATGGGAAACAGGCCCTTTCAGCCCAATATGCTCATGGCTGCAACGTGTCCCTTTCAACCCATCCTATCGGTCTGCTTTAGGCCCATTATCCTTATAAACCTCATATGCTATTCACAAAGAAAACTTAAAAAAATAAACAACGGTAGGCGCCACACAGAGCACATATCGTAAAGTCGCGACTGTCAGTACCCGGAGACCCAGCTTACAGCACCAGAGACCCAGGTTACAGCAACCAGAGGACCCCAGCTTACTGCACCACAGAGACCCAGCTTTCTAGCACCAGAGAACCACTTACTGCACCAGAGCAAACCCTTGACTTGGGCGCTCTCTGTACGAGGTTTGTACATGTTCACCCTTGAGACCTTGCCAAGTTGTCTCCCGGAATCTCCAGTTTTCTCTCCCACACCCAAAGATGTTCAATGTTTGTAGGCTAATTGGCTTGGTGTAATTGTACATTGTCCCTTGTGTGTATAGATTAGTGTAATTGCTGCAGGGATCGTGGATGGCGGCAGACTTCGGTGGGCTGAAGGCCTGTTTCTGTGCGGTATCTCTAAACTTATTACTAGATTGGCATTGCCGAAAATAGCATTTCCAAATTCGGATCAAGACAAGAACGTTTAATGTCATATGTAACCGAAAGAGAGCGATGAAATGGCTCTACGTGTGGACGACTACGCTTCGTCATATCCCTAGTACACAGTGTGCTGGAAACCAATACTGCCTGGTGTAGGAAGGAATGAAGATGCTGGTTTAAACATCAAAGATAGAACAAAATGCTGGAGTAATTTTCCAGGCAGCATTCGTGGAGGAGAATGAATGGGTGATGTTTAGGGTCGAATACCTATCCTCTAGACTGATGTCAGGGGATGGAGGTACATGGTAAGGAAGTGTATGGGTTGTGAAACACAGGACAAAGGAATGGAGTATGAGGGCCAAGGGCAATGTACGCTATATATTCGATACTTTTTTTGCATTCTTTCATTCATTGTTCTTTATCTTCACATAACCGTCCTTATCCCTCGTTTCCCGGTGATCCCTGACCAGTCTGAAGAAGGGTCACGACCCGAAACGGTGCCTTCTCCTCGTCTTAAGATGCTTGCTGCACTCGCTTGATTTTCTCCAGCCTATTGTGTACCCGTAGATATAATCATTGTTAGTTTGAGAGAAGGGTAAAAATAAAGCAAAACAGATACAATCTAGAGTTGGAGACAGTAAAGGGACTGTTCAGGAGAAACTGAGAAGGGGAGGTGATGAGAGGTAGGGGAAAGCAAGGCTTCTTAAAGTTGTGTAAGAAGAATGCAGTGACGGTTTAAACTTGAAGATTAGACACACAAAGCTGGAGCAAGCGCACCCCTGTCCCACTTTCCCGAGGCTGCTCACAAATTCTCAGGATAGGGGGACGTTTTTTCCAGCATGATAAATGCATAGTCGGGTGGAGAAAAAATTGCGACATTTAATTGCACCGATGTACCCACAGCTGACATATGAGCCGCTACGATATACCAACGTACTCCTACGCCCCGTTTACGAACATCTCGAGTTTGAATCAAGGGGAACACTCGGGGAGAAAGGAGAATTCGGTGAGCAAAGCTCGGGGAAAGGTGGGGACAGGCCTTTAACTCAGCAGGGCAGGCAGCATCTCTGGAGAGATGGTTGATGTTTCGGGTCGAGACCCTTCTTCAGACTGGTAAGTTCTTCAGAACTTACTTGAAGTTCTCCTGGCTCCTGGCACTGAACGGTGGATTGGGAGTAAGAGCACGATAGGGAACTGTGCTTCTGATATGTTCACAGCACTTTATCACTGGATCCGACTATCGCTCTTTACTACAAGTGCAATTACCATGAAGGACCATTGCGACGAGGAGGTTGAACTATTCCGGTTAATTGTAGAAATCAGCCAAAGCTCCAAGTGTTTATCCTGAATAAATTAACCTTACAGCAACATCGTGGAGGGCAGCAGCTCGGAAACAGATTCACTCTGTCTCGCTCACTGGGCTGGAATGTCAGCCTTGTGAGTTCGACACATTTTGGAACGGTGGAAGGAACAGAAAGGGAAGTCTGTATTTCATCCTGTCACGGAAGCAAAATAGTTTGCTCATAATCCCATGCTTCAACAAGTAATCAATGCACATCAATTAACTTCAGAGAACGTTTATAGGCTTGTAAAGTGTAAGGTATTACCATCTATCTCCTGTCCTGAAACACCAGGATTCCTTATCATTGGGTGAAGCTGGAGTAAGTGACCGGGGGAATGTGAAAGAATATAAAAAATAGAAGCAGGCTGAGGCCATTCTGCCCATGAGCCATTCATTAAGATCATGGCTAACCATCTCACCACAATACCCTGCCCCATCCCCATACACCGTAATTACTTTAATATATTAAAAAGTCTATCAGCCTCTGTTTATATTTTTATATAAATTGGGTCATGTTTTAACTCCACAAGCTGTCTGTGGGGGGGGGGGGGGGAGCGAATTTCATAGATTTTTTTTTTTTTGGCCCCATTCTTTGAGTGAAATTAACCTTTCCTTATTTCATTCCTAGCCTGCCTTGTACCAATCTATCTTTCTTGGCCAGATGTGTCCACTCCAACATTGACCCTCTGAGAATTTGGTGTGTTTCAGTCAGGTCATCTTTGTTTTTACCATTAAACAGAGACCTCCAGTACTCGATCTCCCTTCACTCTACCATCAGTCTCGTGCCCTTCGCAGTGTTTCATTGTAATTCGTCGATTATTCTGTCACAATAACTTTCTTAAACAAGGACCAAATTTGTGCACCGTTTTCATTGTGTCGTCTCACTAAACCCTCAACAATAAAGGAAGGTGTCTTTACTCTTGTACTCGATTATAGAGCAACCCCACCATGTTGTTCTTCTCATTCATTAACCAACTTATCTCCTCACCGTAAGATTCACCATTGAAACGTTATTCCCTTATATGTAATTATACATGTAAATGGGCTCGATTGTAATCACTGCTCAAAAAAGTGGCAGTTAGTATCATCAGAGACCCTCACCTTCCTGGCAACACACTCATCTCCCCGCTACATTAGGTAGAAGGTAGCTAGAAGGTACAGGGAGCCTGAAGAACTGCAACGGAACAGGTTCAGAATAGCTCTCCCACAGCCATAAGGGCTATTAAACCTGGCTCGGATTTAAAATCTGATAACTAATAACCCATTATCTGTTATTTGCACTTTATTCAGTTTATTTATTTCATGCGTTGTATATATTTATTTATGGTATATGGGCCACACGGATAGGTTTTGTAGTAAAATCACTTCTCATGTTCTGGTGGGCTGTAGCAAAGCAAGGAATGTCAATGTCTATCAGAGGCCCACCTTGACAATAAACTCTCTTGAACTAGAACATATTGTCGTTTGACTGTCTGGTTCACACGAAACAAAAGTTTTACTGCACACGTGGACAGGTAAAACTAAGCTGAATTATACAATGGAGTCAGCCTAATCCTGATCTCATGAAAACTGCAGCCTTTGTGAGGCATTATGGGGAGGGGTGGGGTTTTTGTCTTGTTCTACAAGAATGTATCTAAGTGACTAGGATGCTTTGGTGGCCAGTACCATAGGCCATTATAATGGGTGATGCATTTGTGCCCTTCCAGCTCCCAGTATCTCAACCTCAGTATAACAGGGAAGGCTCGGCCCCTGCTCACTGCAGTTGGCTTCTGGTGCCCAGTGTAAGATAGTCTTACTGCAGTGTATGATAGTCATAACTGTGAAGCTCTCTGGAGATACACACTGCCAGCAAACCTTGCTGCATTTATTGGACCAAATTGCAACATCATAATGCTCGTATGTGTGGATAAGAACATGGTCTATCTTATAATACGTGTAGGAAGGAATTGCAGATGCTGGTTTAAACCAATGATAGACACAAAAAGCTGGAGTAACTCAGCGGGACAGGCAGTATCTCTGGAGATAAGGAAAGGGTGACGTTTCGGATCAAGACCCTTCTTCAGACTGAGAGTCACGGGGAAGGGAAATGAGAGATATAGAAGATGATGGGGAGAGATAAAGAACAATGAATGAAAGATATGCAAAAAAGTAACAATGTTAAAGGAAACAGGCCTTTGTTAGCTGTTTGTTGGGCGAAAATGAGAAGCTGGTGTGACTTGGATGGGGGAGGCATAGAGAGAGAGGGTATACTTGAAGTTGAGAAATCATATTCATACCACTGGGCTTGTAGTGCCAAGAGAAATATGAGATGTGTTCCTCCAATTGGCGTTTTTTTAGCTGCATCTGAGAATGGAGGAGACCTAGGACATGAGTGGTCTGCGTGGGGAATGGGATGGACTTTAATTCTCTGCCTGTCCCTGCGAGTTATTCCAGCTTTTTGTTTTCTATTTCTATCTTATAATACAGCAGCGTTTTAATCACTGTACTATATTTAGTCGCGCCGTTTAAGGCGCTATTTGACTGGTTACGGAGATGGCCATTACATTAATTTTGGTTCCTACAAACTTGGTTCTGACAACAGTCTTGTGCAGTGCATTGGGTGTATTTTAATTCAACAAAAAGAGGGGCATCGATGCAGAAAATTTATCCGACACAATTCATTCGGAACAAAATTAAAACAAATTGTTTACATAGTACACCGGGGGAATACACAGGGAGTCCTTTATTTCTCAAGCACTCAGTCAAAGAGTATTTGCCATGTGGGGTTCAGTTTGGTCTTTGGTCTTTCTGCTGCACACCCCCTCCCCGGGCACTTTCCTTGCAACCGCAATGAGATGCTACCCTTGTCGCTTTATCTCCCCCTCGCACTCATTCTTGGACCCAAGCAGTCGTTCCCGGTGCGACAAAGGTTCACCTGCATCTCCTCAACCTCATTCTATTGCATCCGTGATCTAGGATGTCAGCTATTCTTAATCGGTGTGAGACCAAACGTAGGCTTGGCGATCGTTTCGCCACACACCTCCGCTTGGTCGCATTACCAACATGATCTCACTGTGGCTCAGCACTTCACTCCCCTTCCCATTCCGAATCCGACCTTTCTGTTTCGGGCCTCCTACATGACCTGTGTGAGTTGAGCACCCACACCGCAATCGGAAGCAGAAACTCATATTTCTGCTTGGCAGTTGCACCCCAGCGGCATAAACATTGTCTTCTCCAATTTCCGGTAGCCCCCTTGCTTTCTCTCCTCCCTCTCAGCTCTCCCAGCCAGCCCTTGGGTCTCCTCTCTTTCCTTTATACCTTTTTCTTCCCGCCCCCCCCTCCCCCCCCCACCCTATCAATCTGAAGAAGGGTTTCGACCCGGAAAAGTTGGCCTATTTCATTCACTCATTAGATGCTACTGCACCGCCTGAGTGTCTCCAGCACTATTGTCTACCTTTTATATCTGGTGGTTCGATATTAACGAATAAAATATCTAATCTGCATCTATGTGTTTTCCTATTGTTTTTTGAATCCCCACTGAATTCATGTTTAATTTCAATGACTAACATTAGGAGAGGGGTTGCTGGGAGGTTTGTCTCCGTGTGCGTCATGTTGAGTTTATTGTCATGTGCACAGCAGCAACTCTCGTTCTGCCAGTGCAAGATCTAGGAAGCAAAATACTGAAAAAACTCCTGCTACAGCCTGAGAGCTGGAGACTGAGCAACAGAGCTCCAGCTGCTCGCATCCCAGATGACTGCGGTTGTGTTCCCTTGGTCAGGATTAGAGCCACGATATTTTAAAGGCAGACAAGTGGAGACTGAGTTTGATAAGCATGAACAAAACCCGAAACATAATTGTAGCTGCTGAAATCTTTGAGTTGCATACAATGCCAGCTTGCCTTGGTGAGAAGGTTTTTAATCCTGCAATTACAACTCCAGTTCTTCAACATCTGCTGTGCAAGAAATTTATACACAGCAGTATCTATTAGTAAGATTAAACAAGAACTTACCAAGTTCGAAGGTTGATCTTTATTTTATGAGGAGTTGTGGTGAGGGATTTCGTGAAGAGCCCGACAGCACGCTTGCGCGAACATCTTAAAAGCAGTAGTATGTGGAATAACGCCCCACCCGTGATGGGGAGATAGTAAGTTAATGACGTAGAAACATACCAGTTGACGCTTATGATAGAGGGTTTGGAGCGGAGGGCACGAAATCCCTCACCGCAACTCCTCTAAATATGACACCTTCGAATGTTGATGGCACTGTAGCTGAGGCCCTCATCGTAATTGATGACCCGCTGGAATTCCAGGACATCAGGGATGTGGCGAGTTCTAGGTCGTGTTGGTAACGGGGCAGAAGGCCTCCCACTTCTGACCTAGGGTGAGGTTGCTGCCTCATGGGTGATGCTCGGCATGACGCTGAGAGATGAGGTACATGGCTCCTGGGTGATATGCCCGGCCTTGATACAGGCCACTTTAGAACCTCAAGCAACAGGTTTAGGGACCCATGGCACGGGTGACTTTTCCCGTAATTGGGGGTTGGTAAATCCAATTTGGGTTATTATCAATTTGAACCCACGGACGTTCAAGATTGGAGGACCAACGGGGGGGTACACCATTGGCTGTGTAGGCCAGTGGGTATGTCAAATGGCCTGTAGCAGATCCAGTTGAATTTCTCTGCAATACCCGACTGATGAGCAGAATGGGAGACATGCGTAGCAAAAATCCATTCACAATGGAGAGAAAAAGCATCATAGCTACTGCCAGGGTCTGGTTCCAAGACAATACGTTGGTATCTGATGTTCAACCTGGACGCAAAAAGGTCTATATATCTGGTGTACCAAAAGTTAGCTATAATTTCGCAAAAATTTAGGGGTTCATATCCACTCAATGTTATCATTGAAACACTCGTGACTGGGTGGTTGCCAATGCTGTTGAGCTTCCTTCAGGTAGTTAGGTCGCTGTTATCTAAATATTTCTCTCAATGCACCAGTGCAGAGTTTGTGTTTGCCAACTCGTCACAGAGATAATGACGATACCACCCATAGATTTATATAGCCCACGTGCTTGGTGTTATCTTTTTGGAGCGGACTGTAAATGCTGTAAGTTAGTGCAGTATGCCCGCAGCCATGGGAACGCCCCTATCTTCTCCAGATAGTCTATCCCTTGTGTCTGAGGAGGATTAGACTCGTGAGGGGCCCATCTGCCAACCACAACTGGACGTGGTGTCAGTGCACCCAGCCTGTGCGCTTGCGTCAGTATGTAGCACGACTAATGGGTTGCTAACATTTGGGGTTTGTGACACTCCACTAATATTTTGTCAATCCACATGTAGACTCAGCTTTAGCCTTAAATGCAGCCATATCCGTCTGTCAAAAGTGACATGCATTTTGCTTTTAATGCTGAAGATCTTTGCTCTTTAGTAAGTAATGTAATGGTGCGAATTGCGCAGTGGCTGAGAATTTAGCTACCAAGTTCCCAATTACCTTGGCCGTATGTCTGATAGGTCGGTACCCCTGCGCAAGCTAGGCTGTTGCATTGCTTCTTGAATGTCTGAAGCTTTGTTGGCCGGGATGGTGATTCAACATTCTCAGTTAGTGTCATGGCGACGCCCAGTAGTCCATTGACTGAGACGGGTTAGTTTGGATAGTAGGTACTTCCTGTGAGATCTATGAATGGGGAACGTGTATAGTTCATCTTTTAAATCGATGCAAGCCATAAAAGTACCCCTGGTATTTTTTAAAGCAGCTGTTCTAGCTGTTTTCAAAGGTTTCCATTTTGAAACGTAATATTGTACAAAATTGTGGTCATTGGGTTAGGTCTATGATAATCCGGACCCACATCTTTTGGTTGTTTGTAAAGATGTGTTGGACGCCAAACTCGAGGGGTTCGTGTGTCGTTTTACCTATCACCACCCCTTTGGGCTGCTACAGTTGAGAATTTTCTGCTTATGCCCTCTTTCTCTTTCGTGAAGAAGAGGAGCGTAAATGTGCGGAGAGGTTCTGCTGTGTAGGGGATGTTTCCCATTAATAAATTCATATACATAAACCGTGAGCACTTTGTAGAATAACGCGTCTGTGGTTATTGTATCACAAGCACCCGAAAAATTGCCCGCAACCGTCTGATTGTGAGGTTATAATTGCTACATTCTTAGATGAACAAGGACCCCTTTACCCTTTTCCATGGGTCAAAGGCGGGTATTGGTGTATGGTGTTTGGGTGGCGGATGTTTATGTTGTGTATGCTTGGTCGTGGGCTGTGGGACGCATTCTTCCATGCGGGCCCTGCTGCAGGCCTTGCCCTAAAAAAAAAGGTCCTCTGCTTGTTAGGGGGACTGGGAGGCGGATAGGTCCTTGTGTGTTCCTATCCGGCTGGCGAGGTTTACAAGGTAGGGTACGGTTTGTTGTCGCTGGGGGTTAGTTACGAGGAAGTAATTTTAGCCGTGCGGTGTCATAAGGCTAACGCATCCTCGCCCATTTACTGCCCCTCGCCCATTTCTTTGTCTTGTTTTCGGAAGATCTTCCCCGGTGATGGGTGGTGGAGTGGCCTCAATGCTCAAAACTGGGTTGAGATGTGGGCCGGATGGACTCTTACCGAAGACAGTTTATTTCAAACTGTGTATTGCAGAGAGAGTGCCAGGGCATCGCTGCTGCGCACTGTCAGGTCAGTTATCTAATCCCCATCGAGTGTCTTGGCATATTGCCGTAATGCTCGTTGACAGGAGTTTTAGGATGCGCTGGAAGGCGCAGATCCTGCATCTTGGTGGTTGTGGTACTCAAATATTTCCCAGAATTTGGGCAATATGGACCGTTGGGGGTACACTCAACGATGCAGTTTTCATGGAGCAGCTTGAAACTTGTCCATGGTTATCATTGACTATCTGCCCCCCCGAGACCCTGAGCTGTGTGTGGTCAGATAAATTAAAGGTACCCGCCAGTTTGGGGTTGCAACGGCTCCCCGGTGTGAGAAGGCTTTGGTGGCAAATTTCCCCAACTACGTCTGGCAAGGTCCGCACCGTGCTATGGATCTGCAAGCCTATCCGGCATCAGGATCTTCATCGAATTCAGCGTCTCCTGGCAACCTTCTGGGCCAATGCTGGGCTCTGGAGAAGAAAGACGAGATAGCAGGGGCGGGTTCTCCTGGCATGGCTTGTGGAGGCCCGAGACTCCCGTTCATCCGGTCCATATCCCGCTGGACTAGTTGCGCCACCAATGAGCTCCAACCTGGCAATGCGACCGTCCCGCGCTGGCTCGCGGCGAGACAGCTGACTCCCCCCCACAGGCTCTGCCAATTTCTCTGGGGCTTCTACCAGCGGCACCACACCACCATAAAAGGTGGCAGACTAGGGTCGGTGGTGGTTCGTCGTGGGGCAACTGCTCCTGGCAGGCCCATACGACTCCCGCCACGGACATACCGCGCTAGTCGGCCTTTCGAGGCGGGACTGTGGCGGATCCCCCTGCCTGGTAGGACAGGCAGTGGAGATGAGTCGGCACCGGCCCCCCCCGTTAACCTGGCTCCCCGAAGTCCGTAGGCTTACCGCCACTTCTGACCATATGTCTCTGTGGAGGGTGCATGGTCGGCAGCTGCCAGAGCTAAGCTTGGGGCGTACTCGACTTGATACTGCTGCCACCGGCGTTTCCTTGAACCGCAGCCTGATGTGCGGTGTTGTGTCGGCTGCTACTGCTCCTGCAGGGTCTGACTTGATGCAGCAGTGGCTCTGCCGGCCTGCCCTGCTACGGCAGATATATCCCCGGGCAGCTGTAACATGGCGTTATGCCCCAACGGCTGCGGGGTACCCTGTAGCGCAGTCGTTACCGGCTTTGCCCCGTGGTTCACTGCACAACACGGGTGTAGTGATCCCGCCGTCGGTGTGCGAGGCACATGTGCCACGTACCTGTTTACTCCCCACGCTTTCCTGGGGTTGGGGGGCCACGAAAGTCTGGGGTCTGGCATTACCCTGCTCCGTGCGGACATCCATTCCGGAGATAAGTTGGGCGCTGGTTGTTCACTGATGCGCCCAACTTCCGCACCTTTTAGGCCCAGTTACCCCCGTGCCGTGGGGCGGTGTGCTGCCGGTGTTTCTCGCAGTCTCTGCGGAGAAAGAAAAGTGGCCGTGGCCTGTTGGCGTCCCGCGGCTCTTGGGAAGCTTCCCCTTCCCTTTTCCTTTTCCTTCCATGTCTTGTACCTGCAACCAGCTTAAGGTTAGTGTACTTACCTTAACGGCCTTGTTGAAGGAGCTGTGGAGAGAGCGCACTCCCCCCCCAGCTTGTCGACAGCAAATGCGAGCGACGATATGTCGCGCATGCGTGCTGGCGGGGTCTTCATGAAGTCACTCACATGACTCCGAAATAAAATGTCAGTGCTATTAGGAGTCGTCTCCACTTTGGCTACCTCTTTTCGTATGATCTATGTATGTTCTGACAAGAGTTTACTTTATTCTTGGTTAGCACTTAGCCTTTGGCCTTGCTGCCCATTGTAATGGGCCGGTAAGTCAGCAGATGCTTGCCGTTGCCCCACTCTTTTCTTTCCATAGGCTGGCATTATGCACAGGTTGCTAACATGCACTCCAATTTGTACAATGGCCTCAATGTAAGCTATGGAACTCAGTATTATTCCGCTGCAAAGAGGAGTTTGGTGCAATCATCTCCTTGGTTCATAGAGCAGCAAATACCGTTAGCTAACATTCCTTCCATTATATTTTGCTTTGAAGAAGGGTTTTATTTAATAAGAGTTTTTGCTTGCAACGAAGAGTGGGGAATGCATTTCACTTCTAACAACGTGACTACACCTGAACACCTCGCTGGGCACTACACTACTACTGATACTGTGGTACTGTGTTTACATATTCTGTTGTGCTGCTACAAGTAAGAATTTCATTGTTCCATCTGGGACACACCTTTACCACAGAAGGCTGTGGAGGCCGAGTCAATGGATATTTTTAAGGCAGACATGGATAGATTCTTGATTAGTACGAGTGTCAGAGGTTATGGGGAAAAGACAGGAGAATGGGGTTGGGAGGGAGAGATAGATCAACCATGATTGAATGGCGGAGTTGACTTGATGGGCCGAATGGTCTAATTCTTCTATCACTTTTGACCTTATTTGGTCTGGTATTTTGTTGGTTCACATGCTTGATCAATGGTGATTTATCATTAATGTTTTATTATTATTAATATCTATTATTATTAGTGCTTTCTGAGTCATTCGTAACTGTCACTGTATGTCATGTTGTTACTTGTGGGCGGAGCACCAAGGCAAATTCCTTGTATGTGAATACTTGGCCAATAAACGTACTTACTTACGAACCTATGACCTTATGACTTATGACATATGACAATAAAAACACTGTTGACTCTTGGTGCCAGGCAACGAGTTGTCATCTTGAGAATGGTGGGGACAAGTGCGGTGATGTCCGGCATTGCGGCACCTAATCTGGAACCGGTGTTTGTGCAATGATGTTGAAGCGAGGGCAGCAACTGTCCCAACCCATGCCTCCTATCTGAGTTCCAGCAAGGTTATTATAAACTCTGGAAACTTAGTCGCGACCTCCCAACCCTCCCTCAAATAATGTCCAAAATTTGTCTTCTGCTCACTTTTCATGGGGTCATAAGGAGTAGGAGCAGAATGAGACCATTCGGCCCATCAAGTCTACTCTGCCATTGAATCATGGCTGATCTATCTCTCCTTCCCCCGCCTTCTCCCCATAACCTCTGAAACCTGTACGAATCGAGAATCTATCTATCTCTGCCTTGAAAATATCCACTGACTTGGCCTCAACCTTCTGTGGCAAAGAATTCCACTGATTCACCACAGAGGGTAACTAAAGACATTTCTCCGCATCTCCTTCCTAAATATCTCAAAACTCAAGTTTTGAGATATGACATCTAGTCTTAGACTCTCCCACTGGTGGAAACATCTTCTCCACATCCACTCTATCCAAGCCCTTCACTATTCTGACTTGATGGGAGCGTGGGGAGAATTTAAAAATATAGGATTCGTGTAAATGGATGCCTAATGGCCAGCGCGGACTCAGTGAGCCAAAGGGCCTGCTCCATTGCTAGTTTGTGCCGCTAAATTGCAAGGAATTAAGGAGGTTGCGGGAGTGCAGGAGGGAACTGAAAAGTCTTGCAGGTGAGACTGGGAATTTGCAGGAGGGCATCTGCCTGAATCGGAATAATTGGAATTAATTTGAAAGCCCGGTTTGGTTGTTTACAAGGAAGCAAGTTCCCCGGTGAGTGCATGAATAACCTGGAATGATGCAGAAAGAACTACCTTGACAGCACTACCCATGGCATATGGAGCGAATAAAAATATAAAGAAAATAACAATCCTCTCCATACTTAAGTCACAGCTTCGGGCAAGAATTCTGCAAATATTCAAAGCCAGCACCAAGCCACAATCACCAAAGGGAATTTGTGATCTATTGAGATTCTAATGAGGGTGCAGGAAAGGAGAACCTCTTTCTTGCTGCTGTGGAGCGAGACTTGCATTATGACAAATATCCATTTCACTGGAGATTTTTAAATAAATCAACATCCCCTGGGATACCTTTCCATATCATTAGCCACCAACATTAACCAAGAACTCGTGTCTTGATAATATTTCTGGGGGGGGATAGCTCCCACATGAAACTGGTGATTGGGCAATATTGAGAGTAGAATTTAATGTTAATGGAGTGTTTCCAATTATTTTGACACCTTTCAATAAGATGTAAGACCATCTTTCCAGTCACACTGCCAGATCTGATTTGCGACGTTGATAGTTCCCTGTCAGGAGTGACAGATTAATACGCAAATAGCCCAAAGCATTATTACTCCGACCATCAGGTTAATGAAGATTCGGTGGCTCTGTTGGGTTAGGCCCTGAGCAACAATCAGTGAAGCCTTGCATTGTATCCATGGCTCCATAGTCTTGCGACTTTTAAGGTTTATTTATTTATGTTGACTATTTATTATTCCTTGCTAAATGATGGCACTTAAATCCACCTCTGATAAGCCACAAAAAACAGAGAACTATTCTGTTCAAAAGAATCAGCGACTTCAATAACTTTCTAGAATGTATGGGTGGCACATAGTGCAGTTAGTGGACCTACTGCCTGATCGTAGTGACCTGGGTTCAGTCCTGACCTTGGGGGCTGCCTTGTCTGTGTGGAGTTTGCTTCTCCCCGTATCTACGTGCGTTTTCCTTTGAGCCTTCCAATTTACCAAAGCAGTGTGAGTTGGCATCGCGCCAGTGCGCAGATGAGTCTTCGCATCCGATGGTAGTCGATGAGAATAGAGGGAGAATACAATTGATGAGGAGTAGGACCAGTGTAAAACAAATACTTGATGTGCAGGAAGGAATTGCAGATGCTGTTTTACACCGACGATAGACATAAAATGTCGGAGTTAGTCAGCGGGTCAGGCGGCATTTCTGGAGAAAATAAATTGGATCGAGACCCTTGATGCTTGATTTTGGCTTGGATTCATCGGGCTGAATTGCTTATTTCCATGCTGTATCTTTCTATGTCTCTTGAGTATCACTGATTGTGCTCTAAACAGTTCTTTGTTATTCGACTGCAATGCAGATCAATGTGAGAACCTTCCTGACTAACGTCTTCAGTGGATCAATGTCCAATTGTAGATCGTGCCTTTCTGTGGGTTTTTTGCCGCTTCAAAAAGGTGCACTTGTTGTTAATCACAATTAATTTGAACCAAGGAATCTTGCCAATGATAATTGAGTGCAGTCTGCTTGTGCTGTTTTAAGTTTTCACTGTATCCAGTCTTCATGGGAAATGGAGCCAACATTCTCGAGGTCAATTCTTTACTTTAGCTCCATGGAATCAAACTAATCACTGTCTCTAATCTCGGAATTAATCGGCAAGCACAACTAATTAAATAATAATCCTCATACTAAAATCAGAATATATTGCATTAAGAACTAACTTAAAATCTTAGTTATTATTCGGACTTAACAGCCAGTTTTGAAGAAGACTTATTTACAAATGGTTAAGCCTCATGTGAATTAATCAATTGTAACATTATGCGTTGGTGTCCGTCCACAATGTTGTATCTCAGACCCAGTATAACAGGAAAAACCCAGCAGTTGGCCGCAGGTATCCAGCTTGTTGCCAGTATAGGATGGTCATTCTGTGAGCTCTTTAGAGCAACACACTGACACTGCCAGCAAACCTTGCTGCATTCACAGGGCCAAGTTGTTTGGAAGGGAATCAGTGTTTACAGACAGCACACAGGGTTAAAGGCCAATGGTTATAACCGCATGTCTGGGCCTGAATGTGTTTGCTGGTAAGAGGAGCCCGTGTGACGTTTGCGTGTGTGTGAGAGACAGATCTGGGCAAATACTGAAGGTTTAAAGTGTTTCTGTTAAGCATTTGTACTACAAGGGAGATTGCACTTCAACAGATTCTTGAGTAAAGAACAAACTGCTGGAAGAACTCAGATCACTGAGTAAAGAACAAATGCTGGAAGAACTCAGTAGATCAGCCAGCATCTGTGGTAGGAAATAAACAGACAACATTTTGGATCAGGTTCCTTTAGACTTAGAAGATCTTTCTTATGCTTTAAAAACTTTGAGGATGGAAAAGCTATGATTGTCAGTATGGAAATGCAATGATGAATTTCTTTCATGTGTGGTCAGTTCTGAATCTCAATCTAATTCAAATTTGTTTGGACAGTGGAATAAAGTAGAGGTGTTAAAGGTGACCACAAAAATATCCATCTGTTTCACTAATCCCAACAAAGGGGGGGGGGATGTGCTGTCCTTAATTGCTCCGGCTTTTTGGGCTCCAAATGCCTGGTCTTGGAGTGAATGATGTACTCGGCTATCGTGATTTGAAGAAACACAGCCTCAAATGGTGTATCTGTTTCACTAGTTTACTTCAGGCAGCATTGTGCTGTCCTTGAGATAAATACAAAGTGCTGGAGTAACTCAGCGGGTCAGTCAGCATCTCTGGGGAAAACAGATGGGTGATGTTTCGGGTAGGGACCCTTTTTTAGATTCGTGCTGTCCCTACCTGGTCTAGTCTCCACGATGCACTGTTTGGGCTCTGTCAGTGTGGCCTGGGAAGAATGAAAATTATGACATAAACTGAGCCCCTTTTACCTTTTGAAGCAATTCTCCATCAAATCCGTGCTGGTTCTCAGTTAAACAACCGACAAGAACTTGCTTCTAATCTTCCTTTTCTTATTCATCAAGTTGCTGGAATGCTGCTGGAAGGAAAGTTATCCCATCCCAAAAAAGTTTGAAAATGATTGTCCTGATAGCTCCTGTCAAATTTACCCTCAGGAAATATCACCATTCTCCACATCCTCCCATCTCCTGAGGTTGATCAGCAATATAAACATTCATCAAACACGAGGTCAGCAAATCTATCGAAATTACTCCTCCGTACACACAGATCAGGAGAGGTTGCATTCATTTGTCAAACCTCTCCCTCTCTTGGGATGTTCTTCACAGGCAAGTTTTGCTTTAGGAATACTTTTATAGTGTCACTGTGTTGGCAGCCTTTAAACTTTTAGACTTTTGAGATACAGCACGGAAACAGGCCCTTCGGCCTACCGAGTCCATGCCGACTAGCGATCTCCCCGTACACTAACGCTATCCGATACACTCGGGACAATTTACAAAAGCCAATTAACCTACAAATCTGTATACTTTGGGAGTGTGGGAGGAAACCGAAGCACTCAGAGATAACTCATGCGGTCACGAGAAGAACGTACAAACTCTGTACAGACAGCACCCGTTGTTAGGATCCAACTCTGCTGCTGTGCTGCAGTCTGCAGCCCCTGTGCAACATTAGAAACATAGAAATGAGGTGCAGGAGTAGACCATTCGGCCCTTCGAGCCTGCACCGCCATTCAATATGATCATGGCTGATCATCCAACTCAGTATCCCGTACCTGCCTTCTCTCCATACCCTCTTAGCCACAAGGGCCACATCTAACTCCCTCTTAAATATAGCCAATGAACTGGCCTCAACTACCCTCTAGGGTACACAAAGCTCCTCTGGTTGTCAACCCGTGGTCTATCCCATTGTTGGTAGAGCAGTGAGGTTAAGGTAGACATTGTATTGGAACCATGGTGTGAGTGGCAAGGCAGCAAGGTATAGGGATTAACATTCTCCATACAATAGATGAGTGATACGGATTAGAGCATAAGGTAGACAAAAGTGCTGGAGAAACTCAGCAGGTGCGGCAGCATCTATGGAGTAAAGGAAATAGACAACGTTTCGGGTCGAAACCCTTCTTCAGACTAATGTAGGGTGGGGGGTGGGGAGAAGAAAGGAGAAAGGAAAAGGAGGAGCCAGAGGTCTGAGGGACAGCTGAGAAGGGGAAGAGACAGCAAGAGCTACCGGAGATTGGAGAAGTCAATGTTCATGCGCTAGGGAGCAAACTGCCCAAGCGGAATATGAGGTGCTGCTCCTCCAAATGCAGATGGTGCAAGCATGATTGAATCAGCCCACAGGTTTCTGGAAAGGCTGTATTTGTGTATAAAACCTTCCCTTACTCTTCCCTTGGGATTTCTTCCACAGCGAAGAAACATTGCAGAAACACAGTCACCATGTCGACAGCTAAGGAGACATTTTTCTCAGCAAAACACGACAAGCGGCAAATGTGAACAGTGATCAATTCCCCTGTTTTTTTTTCCGGGAGCGTAATTCTGTTGATTAATGCCTTCCATGTCACCAGCAGCTTCGTAGCCTGAAGAGATTGAAGATGCAAAGGCACAGTAATGTCCACGCAGGGGTGTTCGAAAACATGGAGCAGTTTGAACCTCCAACATTAAAAGGAAGGTTATGTCTGAACCAGCTCCGAACCTGAGAAATGACCCACTCCAAGCCTGGAGTTGTAAAGCAAGAGCAAATCGATTTATTTCCAAGTCTTCATTAAAATTGCAGCAGAGAAATTTTTACATGAACATAGCCAACATTCTCCCACTCTTGCAGGCAACATTAATTCCAAGCTCGTGTCTCAAGGTGAGTAGTTATAGATTAGTATGGAGTACCAAGATTAGTTCTTTGCTACATCACCTTAACACAAGTATTTGCCTCCCAGGCCAGTTTAATTCAGTTAAAGATAAGATGTACTTGAATCATTTATCAGAGGACAAGCTTGAGAGGGATGAATTTAAGGACACAAAACATTCATAATTGTACATCTAATAGCTGCTTAGGGACTTTATAATAAGATACATTAGAGAAATATATGGCAGAGGAGGCAGCCATTCAACCCTGTGTACCTACTGTGACTCTTTTTAGTTCCAATTAGTCATGCTTCCTGCTCTTTACTCATTGCTTTGCAATAATATTTCTTTCATAGATATATCTTTTTTCCGCATGGAAGTTATTAAATCTGTGCCTATTGTCCTTGCGGGCAGAATGTTCTATGTCATTCTCTTTGGCATTTTTCCCCAATTATGTGAAACCTGCGCCCTTTGGTTTCTGCGGTGAAAGCAGTTTCTCCTGATTTGCACTCCCGTAATTTTGCAAAGTTCCTTGGAATCTCCCTTTCGCTTGCTCCCTTTCCATGCTCTCCACCTGACTGCAGTTCCTCATTCCCATTAGTGCTCTAATCAAATGGAGACACAAAATGCTGGAGTAACCCAACGGGTCAGGCAGCAATCTCTGGAGAAAAAAAATAGGTGAGGTTTTGGGACGAGAACCTTCTTCCCACTGAAAGTCAGCGGAGAAGAAAATTTGAGATATGAAGATGTACAAAGAGCAAATGAATGAACGGTGTGTGAGGAAGGACAGATCAAGCCAGCAATGATGATTTCCAGCAAGGAATGGTCCATTGTTGGCTGTGGAGAAGGGTGATAAGGAGTGAAACGTACAAGTGAAACAGTGAAACCAAGCAGGATGACAGTGAAACTAGTATGATGACTAGGATGGGAGAGGGACGGAGAGAGAGGGAATGCAAGGGTTACTTCAAGTTAGAGAAATCAACAATCGTACCGCTGGGGTGTAAGCTGCCCAAGTAAAATAGGCGGTGCTGTTCTTCCAATTTGACCTGACTTTGACAGTGGAGAAAGACCAGGACGGAAAGATCAGAGTGGGAATGGGAAGGGGAGTTAAAGTGTTTGGCAACCGGGAGAAAGCATAGGGCAAGATGGACTGAGCGAAGATGTCAACAAAGTTTCTAATCATTATACGCAACTGTTTGACATTGGTTCTGGAGTGATTAAAGATAACTTACTCAAAAAAATGAAATATAACACTGAGACAAAACTTATTCTATAGTAGTATCAGTGCAAGCATTGAAAAGTGCATCTGTTAGAAACATAGAAAATAAGTGTGGGTGGAGGCCATTCGGCCCTTCGAGCCAGCACCCCCATTCATTGTGATCATGGCTGATCATCCCCAATCAATAACCCGTGCCTGCCTTCTCCCCATATCCATTGATTGCACTAGCCCCTAGAGCTCTATCTAACTCTCTCTTAAATCCACCCAGTGACTTGGCCTCCCCTGCCCTCTGTGGCAGGGAGTTCCACAAATTCACAACTCTCTGGGTGAAAAAGTTTTTTCTCTCCTCAGTCTTAAATGGCCTCCCCTTTATTCTAAGACTGTGGCCCAGTTTTCAGCACTGTTTCTTGGTTAATGGGGGGGGGGGGGGGGGGGGGGTTGTTGATAGAGGGAGAGGGTGTTGTGATTGGGATAGTATATTGGTAATTGGAAGAGCGTGTTCATACTACAGGAGTCTATTGCTACTTGAAAGAGTGTGTTGGTAATCGGGAGGATGTGCAGATAATACGGCTGTGCATTGCTTGATATTCAGGAACTGTGCGTTCTCTTGGCTCTTCCAGTAGTATGATATTCAAATCATGAGACCCTCATAGCGGATCAAGTTACTGCAGAGTTCCCAACTCAAAGATTGGGACATTTTTGTGAATCCTGGCAATGAGCTAACATTGATCTTTAAATAAACAGGTAGTTTCTTCCCACTTGTTATCAGGCAACTGAACCATCCTACCAACAACTAGAGAGGAGTCCCAAACTACTTTGGAGACCCTTGGACTATCTTTGATCGGACTTTACTGGCTTTATCTTACACTAAACGTCATTCATGTTATTCCCTTTATCATGTATCCGGAGGAAACCCACGTGGTCACAGGGGGAATGTGCAAACCACACACGCGCGCGCACACTCACACACTCACTGCACACCAAGGGCGATTTTCAGAGGCAATTTAACTGACAAATCCACACGCCTTTGGGAAGTGGGAGGAAACTGGAGCGCCTGGAGGAATCCCACGTGGTCACGGGGAATGTGCAAATGATACACACTCACTCACACTCACTCACACAGACATACAAATACCATATCCACACACATACACTCACACGCATACACAATCACACTCTTGCACACTCACACACACATACACTCACATTCACACACTCACACACACAAATACCATACACACACACACATACTCACACGCATACACACACCTAATGAGGCAGCATGTCTACTCACGCACACACATACAAATACCATACACACTCACACTCTAGCATACACACACACACACACACTATGCTGCTATGTTAATATAGAATTAGAAACAGTATCTACTCAGAAGCAAGATCACAGCAATCTGCATCCTTGTGATTTTCTACAAAATAATTAACTGAGCATCTTTCCCAGGCACATCTCCAAGGCTCAACACCTATTCCCTGGCCTATCTCTCCTTCATTTTAAAATAGAAACGCAAAATCAGAAAAGCAAAGGCTTAGTACAAAAAATAATTTAGATTAGTTTATTGTCACATGTACTGAGGTACAGTGAATAGTTTTTTTGGTGCGTCCTTTCTAGTCAGCGGAAAGACTATACATGATTACAGGCAAGCCATCCACTGTGTATAGATACAGGATCAAGGGAATAATTTTTTTATGCAAGATAAAGTCTGACTAAAGGTAGCCTGAGGGTCTCCAATGAGGTAACTGGTAGGTCAGGACCACTCTCTAGTTGGTGACAGGATGGTTCAGTTGCCTGATAACAGCTGGGAAGAAACTGTTGGAAGGAACAGCAGGCGTTGGTTTAAACTGAAGAAAGACACAAAAAGCTGGAATAACTCCTGCTTTTTGTCTCTATCTTGGGAAGAAACTGTCCCTGAATCTGGAGGTGTGCGTTTTCACACTTCTTTACCTCTTGCCTGATGGGACAGGGGCGAAGAGGGAGTGTCTGGGGGTTAGACTGGTCCTTGATTGTGCTGGTGGTCTCGTTGAGGCAGTGTGAAGTGGAGTTAGGGTTGGTTTGTGTGATGGTCTGGGCTGTGTGCGCAATTCTCCGCAATTCCTTGCAGTCTCGGGTGGAGATGTTCCCAGACCAGGCTGTGATGCACCCCAAATAAAATGCTTTCTGGGGCACATCTGTGGGACTTAGTGAGAGTTTTAAAGGAGAGACCATTCTTGTTATAAAAACTGATTTGATTAACACTGAAATTATGCAGCAGCCACTGGACGAGAGAGTAACGCTACCAAGCATGTTCATGTTCATTGTGTTCCTGCTTGTTTCTGCTGTAGCATTTATTAGCAGAGAAGGATGGAGATTTGGGGGGGGACAGAGTTCAGACCATCCTTGCGTATCATCTGAAGCATTATCTACAGGAGCTACGGGGGGGGGGGGGGGAGAACATTGTCTTTAGTCGCTCGTGCTAATTGTGTGTGAGAGTGTTAGCCCTCCAGCTCACATCAGCTGAATGGATTGTGCAGGGGCCAGGACAGGCGGTAACCAATACTCCCACTTTCATTTAGCACTGAGCACCGAAGATTAATTATTTCTTGCTGGGTTGGTGCGGATGATCCAGTGACCTGCCTGACTGGTGTTTCCGGGGAGCGGAGCTATTGCTGTGCTTGTCACCATTATTACAAAGACCGTTCGGAGAAAATAAACATGCAATTCCACCACCATGCACCTTATCGCATTCTTGTCGCGGGATATTTTCTATCATACTTTGGAGATTTCTGCCAAACTAGGCTGAAAGGAAGCTCATATTTATATGTTACAATTCTGTGCAAAAGGAATGCTGTTGAGCGTGAACTGAAGGTTTATGCTCATGCATGTTTAAGAAATAACAGCAGATGCTGGAAAAATAGAAGGTAGACAAAAAATGCTGGAGAAACTCAACGGATGAGGCAGCATCTATGGATTGAAGGAATAAATAGCATCTATGGAGCGAAGAACTAGGTTTATACTCATGCAAGCTGATTGCCTGAACCACCTAATCTCATCCGCAGCAACCTGCATTTACATAGCGCCTTTAACAGTGGAAGGCTCAGCGGTGGTACGATCAGGTAAAGCTCGACTGACTTGCGCAGGGAGGTTTTAAGATAACCAGAGGTTTGGTGGAAATAGATTGTGTTAGACGCACTGTAAAAGGTCAGGCTGTACTTGTGGAGAAAAAGAGATCGTAACATTTCAGTTTAATTACTTTTAATCAGAACACGGTGCTGGAGGAACTCAGTGAGACAGGTCATTAGGGTGCCAGGGTGGCACAGGGGTAGAGTTGCTGCCAGAGACCCGGGTTCGATCCCATCTACGGGTGCTGTCTGTACGGAGTATTACGTTATCCCCGTGATCTGCGTGGGTTTTTCTCCGGGATCTTAGGTTTCCTCCCACACTCCAAAGGCGTACAGGTTTGTAGGTTAATTGGCTTGGTAAATGTAAAAATTGTCCCTAGTGGTAGCAATGTTACAACATTTTGAGATTTTAAAAATCAAGTCTGCAATTTATCCCATCAGATAAAGCATACAAAGAAGTTTAATTTGACACCTAATCCACTTTCATATCTTCAGTATTAAAAAAGTTATGGCCATTTTCATACTCGGAAATTAGCATCTTGTTCCCTATTGCCTTTCCATTGACTTAACACAAAGGTTGTGATCGAGGACAGTCAAAAGCCCATAACTTTCTTAAAAATTAAGAGAACTGAAAGACATTATCAGTTATTATAGATTGAAGCATTCTGAAACTAATATGCAACAATCTTACTTGGATGACCTGAAATTAAAGCATATAATTAGTTAGTTATCCAATTGTAGCTAATTACAAAATTCAATTACTAGATCTAAACATCTATCCATTTCTTAAGAAAATATTAACATTTTTTTTAAAGCCTAAGTGTCCAAATAACATCACACAAGAATTCAAAATATAACATGATTTTTAAATCTCATTGTTAATGAATTTATAGGCCAAATTGAAGGAATTTAGTGTTTAATGCCCATAAATTAATGGGCATTTTAAACAGCTTGCGAGTGGGATTTTCTGGAACGCGATGTATTGGAATGTTGCGGTGAATTTAAATCCCATATCGTCAGGAAAAATTCTGCCAGTTCATATGGGGAATAAATCACCGTTTCGCAACATGAAATATTGATTAAAGTCACCTAAACAAGCAGGTTTATATGAAAAGATAAACAGCTTTCACTTACCTGTCTCCTACGTAAAATAGGGGACAGGTCAGTGAAAGCTGTTTATTTTTTCATACGTAAAATCGGTCCCCGTTGTCGGCGTTCACGGCATTAGGAGCTATTTTTTTATTTTACTGCAGCGCTGAAATAGTCGGGCGATTTAAAAAAAAAATTGAACTTATCGGCAGTCGGAACGAATCTCCAGAAATAGCTCGCACTCCGACAAAATATTATTCCGGTGGCAAGGGAAAAACTGCATTTTAACCCCCCCCCCCCCCCCCAACTCCCCCCCCCCCCCCCCCCCCCCCAAAAGGCGCCAAAGTCGCGCACACGGCCAGCGACAGAACAAAAGGTAAGTTTTGTAACATACCTACTAGTGGGTGTAGGATAGTGTTAATGTGTGGGGATCGCTGGTCGGTGTGGACGCGGTGTTTCTGCCCTGTATCTCTAATCTAAACTAATCTAAACTAAACTACAGAGAGAGCAAGAGTGGAGATTAGGTCCTCAGCTGCCTCTGGTGGTGAACGTTGCGGGTGATCAAGAGGCCAGAATTGGAGATGCGCAGCTATCAGTGAATGAGAGGGGTGGGATGCAGTAGAATGATTGAAAGAGTTGTGAAAGGGTCTAAACCCAAGAAAAATAATTTAAAAAAATCAAAGTGTTGGAATAACTCAGCACGACGTCCAGCATATCTCGAGGTTTGGCGTTTCAGGTCAGGGGCCCTCTTCAGAGTGATTGTATTAGGGGGTAGAAACTCGAAAGAGATGTGAGGGCAGGACAAACCTCAGCAATTGATGAGCGGGAAACAGGTGAGGGGGGGGGGGGGGGGGGCGTCTCATTGTCAGATAAGAAAAAAAAGGCTAGAGATGAAAATGAGACAAAATGATGCACACCAGGCTGGGCACAGGAAAGATAGAGAGAGGAAAAAATATGGGATTGTTATCTAAAGTTGGAGAATTCAATGATCATACCATTGGGTGTAAGCTACCTAAGTGCAATATGATTAAGAAAGAACTGCAGAGGCTGGAAAAATCAAAGGTAGACAAAAATGCTGGAGGAACTCAGCGGGTGAGGCAGCATCTGTTTTGGTTCCTCCAGCATCTTTGTCTACCTAAGTGTAACATGAGGTGCTGTTCCTTCAGCTTCACTCTGAGAAATGTTAAGGTCAAGACAAGATCATGTGAGCTACTGTGGTAAGGCGTGAGCGAAACAGCAGGAAATTCAAGTCGGACTACTGAAGAAGGATTCCGACCCGCAACGTCACCTATCCCTTTTCTCCAGAGACGCTGCCTGACCGACCCGCTGAGTTACTCCAGCATTTTGTTCATGTCTCTCTTCGGTGTGAACCAGCATCTGCAGTTCTTTCCTCCACACAAAGTTTCAAGTCAGGCAGCAGAGCAATGAGAGTTGATGGACAGATCATGGCTCGAGACTAGTCTGGACAGCAGTGGAGTGGTCACTTAAAAGGGGTAGAGATGTGAGTGAAATTCTCAACAGTAGATGCCTGGGCAACGATAAGTAATGCCCCGTTAAAGGATAAAAACTTGCATTGTAAATTCTGCTCTCAATTGTAAGTTTGCTCAACTCAACAGCCGAAAATCAGTAGCCTCCCTTTGATCTGGTATTTTGTTGGTTCACATGCTTGATCAATGGTGTTTTATCATGAGTGTCTTATTATTATTAATGTTTAGTGTTTCCTGAGTCATTCGTAACTGTCACTGATGTCATGTTGTTATTTGTGGGTGGAGCACCAAGGCAAATTCCTTGTATGTGAATACTTGGCCAATAAACTTACTTACTTACTTAAATATTTAGTTTTTTAAAGTTCAAACATTCTGCGATCAGAAATCCTCTTTCTTTCAGCTTGTCAGTTAATGTAGGATCACACACGCAAACATGAGTGGACAACTCAGCTCTGGGACATCTCCAGAGATGCTGCCTGTTCTGCTGAGTTACTCCAGGCTTTTGTGTCTGTCTTCAGTTCTGGGTCAGTCTGTCGATGAGACTGCTGCAGGTTTCTGAACATGCAAGATATATATTGCTAATTGAAAAGCACATGACGACAAACTGAGAAAGAAATAAGGGAGAAAAATCCTGTCATCTATTATTTAGCTACTTAGGAGCTGGTTGGTCGGAGAGACCTTTAGAGATTGAGCAAAAAACGGTAATTAAAATGATGTTTTGTTTTGGTTAATTAGCTTGCAAATAAAATATGGATGCTTGGCCTCCATGATGAAATATCACAGGGATCCCTTGAAGTTATCAAACATTAGAGATTAGACGAGACTACAGATATTATACAGCAAAGAACGGAGGACAACTGGAGTAATTGAATGGGTCTGAGTTGAGGGAAATGGATAGTCCATGTTTTGGGTCAGTACCCTTCATCTTGACTGCTAGCGGATAAAAGGCCCCAACCTGAAACATCTACTGAAAGTCACAAAGTGTTGGAATAACTCAGCGGGTTCCTCCTCTTCTCCATTCTAAAGGTCTGTTCTTTTATTCTGAGGAGATGGCCTCCGGCTCGAGATTCTCCCACAAATCAGTCAAGCAGTTACGAAGCTAGGGGGCATATAGGGTGGTGAACCTGTGGAATTCATTGCTACTGAAGGCTGTGGAGGCCAAGTCAATGGATATTTTTAAGGCGGAGAGTGATAGATTCTTGGTTAGTCCAGGTGTCAGGGTTGTGAAAATTAACTATAGTAACGGGAGGGCGGTGCGACTGACGTTGCAGCGGCCTCTGCGGTCCGTCTGTATTTTTTTAATTCATGTCCCGTTGAGTGTAGAGTTTGTTATGGTTTTTATATTGTTTTTAGCTGTGTATATGTGGGGGGTGGGGTGGGGGAGACTTTTAAATCTCTTCCCTGTACGGGGGATCCGACCTTTTCCCCGTAAGGTCTCCATTGTCGTGGGGCCTAGCACCGTGGAGCGGCCTCCGACCGGAATGACCTGGGGGCTCCAGTTGCGGAGCCTGCGGACGTACCATCGTGGGGCTGGCCGGCTTCGGAGCGTGGAGAGCTGTGGTGGCGGACTGCTGTGGCCCGAATCTGGAGCTCGGAGGCTCCAGCCGCAGGTCCAGTGGACGGTGACGTCGGGATCGCGCGGGTCCCTGGTGGGAGATCGCTTTTCGGAACTCCCGCAACGGCAACTTCTCCCGCCCCAATTGCGAGGTTGCAGGTGACCCGGAGCGGGGCATTACATCGCCTGGCGCGGCTTTAATGGCCGCGGGACTTGCAAGTTGGATTTGTGAGTTGGATAGACAGAAGTGAGGAAGTGACAAAGAGGTCGATGTTTGGGACATAGGAGCTGGAGTAGGTCAAAGAGAACCCGTCGTTCACTCTGCCATTCAATAAAATCAGTGCTGATCCTCTACTTTATCTTCAACCCCAATCCAGGACTTCAGGTTGATGGTATTTGACCAAGAGATTGAACAGAGAACAGAGAATTTCAAGAGAGAGTTAGATTTAGATCTTAGGGCTAACGGAATCAAGGGATATGGGGAAAAAGCAGGAACGGGGTACTGATTTTGGATGATCAGCCATGATCATTTTGAATGGCGGTGCTGGCTCGAAGGGCCGAATGGCCTAGTCCTGCACCTATTTTCTTTGTTTCTCTGGAAACCATATCCGCCTGTTTGATGCATGTATCCTATTTATAAAGCTCCACGGGAAGATTGGTTCTGAGTTGCCCAGACCACTCCGAGGGCCCACAGTTGGTTAAATTCAGCTGGCGGTCTATTTGGTGGGCCATTTAGCCACTGATGTTGGTCCCATGAGATTGCTGCACGAGTGGAGGTGAACTGTGTGTCTGAGTACATCATGCTTGGCCTCTGTGTTGCAGAGATTCAGTTTCTGTGACTTACAGCTTTCTGCTCTTGCTTTTGCTTTTGACATACACATCAGCTTCTAAAGTCCCTGATGGCCAGAATGGCGGTCAAGCATGAAATTGCATTTTGGGGCTGCTTATAACGCCGTGTACATCCACAATTTGCCGCTCATAGATGGGTCAAGCTCACACAGGTCTCTGAGCACATTGGGTATTTTCTTTCTTCTGAATAGCATCATCTCCTTGGTTGAGCACGTTGGATTCCACAGCCAGTTCTGCGTCCATGAAGCACTGCACTCGGCATCAGACTGCATGATGAACGTTCGCTGTTGTATCCTCTTCACCTCTGTGTGTGTCCAAATGCATCCAAATGTAGACAGAGTCACTGATACCAGGCTGCGGTAGGAGTGTCTTCACCTGATTTCCCAGATGATCTGGGATACACATTGTAACCTACTGCAGAAAGTCATCAGTAGCTTCTTGGGATGGAGGTCCCCAGGTCCTGAGATGGACATAGAAAATAGGTGCAGGAGGAGGCCATTTGGCCCTTTCAGCCTGCGCTGCATTGACACTTTATCTTTTGACTCTTGATGGCTTGGGTTCCAGGTACCTGTTGGTGTCTGATGGAAGGTAGACACAAAAATGCTGGAGTAACTCAGCGGGACGGGCAGCATCTCTGGAGGGAAGGAATGGGTGACCCTTCTTCAGACTGATGGAGATGGTGTCTGATGGAGATCTCCCAGCCTCAAATGGAAGGTTTATGTGCTGATACCTGTAAGAAAGTTCCACTCAATGAAAAGGGGCAACTTGAAGTACCCCATTAAACGACAAACCTGTGTATCTTTGGGACATGGAAGAAAACTGGAGCAACTTAAGGAAACCCGCACAGAGCACCTGCAAACTCCGTACAGTCAGCACCAGAGGAGAGGATTGAACCCAGGCCACTGGATCTGTGCCGGCAACAGGTCTGCCAGTTGTTGTGCCTTTCTGCCATTCCCAGATGCGGCGAGAAAGTGAGAGTGCAGCATTACTCAAAGCGATAGCAAGCAATATATTACATGCAACTTTCATCTCAGTTACCACACGCCAAACCCCAGGGGCGGCACAGCGGTAAAGTTGCCGCCCTTGCAGTACTTACAGTGCTCAGAGACCCAGGTTCAATCCCAACCACGGCTGCTGTCCGTACGGAGTTGGTACGTTCTCCCCATGGCCACGTGGGTATATTCCGAGATCTTCAGTTCCCTCCCACACTCTAAAGACGTACAAGTTTGTAGGTAGACAAAAATGCTGGAGAAACTCAGCAAAGGAAATAGGCAACGTTTCGGCCCGAAACCCTTCGGTTTCGGCCCGAAACGTTACCTATTTCCTTCGTTCCATAGATGCTGCCTCACCCGCTGAGTTTCTCCAGCATTTTTGCCTACCTTCGATTTTCCAGCATCTGCACTTCCTTCTTAAACTAAATGTAGTATGTAGGTAATTGGTTTGGTGCACAGATGAATTGTCAGTAGTGTGTGTCCCATAGTATTAGTGTGGGGGGATCGCTGTTTGTCACAGACTTGGTGGATCTGTATCTCTAAACGAAACTAAATCTGAACTCCATGACCACTGCTGAGGAGCACAAACTGCACGTGTCACATCTTTATCTTCTAATTCTCCGGATAAAGAGTACTCTCATTTTTTAATGTCTAGAAGTAATCGCTTAAAGCGGCGAAACCCAGTTACTGAGATTTTTAAGTTGAATAAACCCAAAGGAATTGGCAGGAATTAGACATTCTCATTAGAATTAAAGATCTGTGTGATGTGGATATCGGAGAAAGAGATTACTGCTGTTGCCATTTTATGAATTTTATTATGAGCTATATTTTCCAAGCTATTCGAACATCTATTAACTTGAGTATTTTATTTATTCATATTAAAACTGCAATAAATACCCTTTGTGCAGGTTGCCGTTCAGTCGGTTTTAATGATAAACAACGTGTATGAGATGATGAATATTCCTCATTGATTGAAATGTTCCTTTATATTCGGGCACAACATTGATTTGTGAGCATGCACCAGCCTGTTTATGGACTCCAGAGCTTGGGAAGTCCACTGCTTCTCTGCCACTGTTCCCGTGAGTGGTTTGTAGACACCACAGTGGGAAATGGCAACAAACTGGTCTTGCTGAGCCTCACCTGATTCTGGGCGTCTCCCATTTCCCCTGATCAATGGCGCCATGGTAGAGTTGCTGCCTCACAGCGCCAGAGACCCGGGTTCGATCCTGACTATGGGTGCAGTCTGTATGGAGTTTGTACTTTATCCCCTGACCTGCGTGGGGTTTTTTCCCATATGCTCCAGTTTCCTCCCACACTCCAAAGACGGACAGGCTTTGTAGGCTAATTGGCTTGGTAAAATTGTAAAATTGTCCCTGGTGTGTATCGGATAGTATTAATGTGCGGGGATCGCTGGTCGGCGCAGATTCGTGGGCTAAAGGGGATTTTTCCACGCTGTATCTCCAAACTAAACTAAAATAAACTCAAGTTAGACAAAAATGTAAAGATTTGTAAAAATGTAAAAAATGTCAGACGGGTTTGACGTCAGAAAGAAGGGTTTTGGCCAGAAACGTTGCCTATTTCCTTCGCTCCATAGATGCTGCCTCACCCGCTGAGTTTCTCCAGCACTTTTGTCTACCTTCGATTTTCCAGCATCTGCAGTTCCTTCTTAAACTAAACTGAAGGTGCCCGGAATCTCTGCAAGGTTTAGGTTTATTATTCTCACAAGTACCACGTACAGTGATAAGCTTTGCTTTGCATGCTACTCAAAACAATCAGATGTACCGGTCATAGATACAAGCAGATCAATGCCAAATGCAATAGATAGAGCAAATGGGAAGATACAGAGTGCAGAATATAGTCCCTGCAGCACAACAGTTGCTTGGACAAAAAGTCCAATGTCTTCAATATGGTGGAGGTCAATCGGAGAGTACCCTAGCTTATGGAAGGGCCGTTCAGAAGCCTGACTCAGGATCACCCATTGCTCAGAGACTGGTACAGTGCTTGAGGTAGCACTGATTTGGGTTTGGTGGGGGCGGGGAAATTGCTCTGGAGGACTATCTACTGATGGGCTGCGAGGAACAGGTGAAAGCTTTTGAAATTGTGAAGGACTGGTTCTTCAAATCGAAGGACATTTTTAACACCTTGAAATAATGCAAGATCGTTGCAGCCTTGACGGAACCTCTGGCCTGTGACTGCTGGATGGAAGTGGAGAAGGGGTAATCAACAAGCCTCTTGGAACTTCATACCATGTGTTGGGGAGCGCACAGAAGCTCTGACATAAAAGCACCCATCTTCTTCCTCCCCACCACCACCTAAAGGTACTCACTCCCCTGGTCCTTCAGGCATCGTATGTCATCTGTGGAGGGACCTTGGCTCGCATTTTACCCTCAGAACCAACAAAGTCAGAGTGGAAGGAAATCGCCCTCAATGCTGAGGGACTTTCTGCAGGCAGATAATCCATGAGCACAGAATGTTCTGTTGTATTCATTATAAAAGATTGACTAGATAAACAATTTGAGACTTTCTTGGTGTAAATATTGGCTTCTCATTTCCGTCATGTAAGTGTAACGTTAGACACAGCGGTTGGAGATTTTATAAGTCCCGTGAGATTCCCCCAGCCCATTAGAGTGTCAGATTGCTGACTGTCTAGCTCTATAGTGAATACAGATTGGATGTAGCATCCTGCTATTGTGGGTTTGTTTACTTGCAAGCCCCACTGGGCAGTTGTGGCAACATTGATTTATGCTGAACTTATTGTGGAATTCTTCGCTGCGACAGTATTTTCCATTACAGGAAAGAAAGTTAAATGACAAATGTGATTAATTCATAAAAAACTATGACACAATGGCAGCTATTCAGTCTATCTTGTTTACGCATACTAACGTTTGAATTATCTTGTTTATTTCCACTTCTCATGCATTGTAGATTTTGGCTTTAGACTGTAGACTTTAGACAATAGACAATAGGTGCAGGAGTAGGCCATTCGGCCCTTCGAGCCAGCACCGCCATTCAATGTGATCATGGCTGATCATCCCCAATCAGTACCCTGTTCCTGCCTTCTCCCCATATCCCCTGACTCTGCTATTCTTAAGAGCTCTATCTAGCTCTCTCTTGAAAGCATCCAGAGAACCTGCCTCCACCGCCCTCTGAGGACTTCATGGGTACAACGTGCAAACGGGTCCTTTGGTCTACTGAGTGGGTGCTGACCAGCAATCACTCTGTCCACTAACCGTAGTGAGAATTTTTCAAATCTACCAAAGTCAATTAACCTGCAAACTTGTACTACTGTGGAACATGGGAGGAAACCAGAGCACCCTGAGAAAACCTACGCGGTCACAGGGAGAACGTGCAAACGTACAAACTCCGTACAAACGACAACGTTGGATGGAACCCGGGTCTTTGGCAACGTACGGCAGCAACTCTACCGCTGCGCCATTATGCAACTCTTCAAGAATTTAAATATATGGATGGATTCTGTCTCCGCCACCATGCCAAACCTCAATTATCTTTTGGGTGAAAGTATTTTCCTCAGTTTCCCTCAAATCATTCCAACAACGAACAAATCTATGTCCTCCAGGCACAGATCCTTCCTGTTCATCTGGACCTGTCACCCATAACATTGATAATTATTGATAATTATACTCGTATATAAAGACTCATCAGTTAACTTTTGCACACTCTTGGGGAAGCAGATGTAATAGATCGCACAGTTTCTTGCCCAGAGTAGGGGAACCAGATGACATAGGTTTAAGATAAGGGGGGAAAGATTTAAAAGGAATCTGAGAGGTAACTTTTTCACATAAAGGGTGGTAGATGTATGGAACGAGCTGTCAGTGGAGATAGTTGAGGCAGATGGTAATTAACGTTTAAGAAACATTTAGACAGGTGCAAGGATAAGACAGGTTTAGAGGGATATGAGCCAAATGCAGGCAGGTGGAACTAGTGTAGATGGGACATGTTGGCCGGTGTGGGCAAGCTGGGCCAAGGGGCCTGATTCCATGCTTTTAGACTCTATGACTCTATGTGGTGTTTACGCACAGCTGGGGAAGTACGAATTATATTTATTGACATACAGGCAAATTCTCAATATATAATTTTACATAGCTGAGGAACCATAATTAATACTGAGTAATAGTTCTAAACTTCTGGTGAGTGTTGGTCAATATTTGTAGACACTTGGAGCACCACATTTAATATGATTGCACATCTGGGAAGCTTCTGCAGTTGCAAAGCTGAGGAACCATGTAAATATTTCCTCATCCTTGAGGAACTTTTATTTCTTCAGATACCTGGGACCTCACTACCTCACTACCCCCACCCCACCCCAAAATTGTTTCCTGACAGGTCGGTCCTGCAGCCAACTGATCCCTGTGGAAGCTCTGCTTGTGCAGACAGAATTTTTGAGTGTAGTGTAGAAATACAACATGGAAACAGGACCCACCGTGTCCGCACCGACCAACAATCCCCGCACACTAACACTATCCTACACACACAAGGGACAATTTTATGCTTATATACCAAGCCTGTTAGCCTACAAAGGTCTACGTCTTTAGAGAGTGGGAGGAAACCGGTGCTTCCCGGTGAAAACCCTCGCCGGTCAGGGGACAGAACGTACAGACAAGCGCCGTGGTCAGGATCGAACTCGGGTCTCCGGCGCTGTGAGGCGGCAACTCTACCGCTGCGCCACCATACCGCCCTAATGCAGATACAGACCCACTCCGAAAGCACTCAAGACAAATCCAAATACTTGCAGTTGCCAATAAGGTCAAGGGCAACAGACTAACTGTTGCTGGGTTGCAGTGGTTCCCATGGAGATGAAAGCTACATTTGGAAATAAATGAATTAGTGTTTCTGCAAACCACTTGGCAGGCAATGAATGGAAGCAGACAGCTCGTGATTTACACCGAGCCTGACAAGAGGATTATTTAAACAACAAACTAATTGAAAAACATAACAAAAACCTAATCAGCGAGTATTTATCTGGGACTGGATGGTTTGAATTCCCAGCTCTTCGTACTTTCTGATTTAACAAAGCATATTTCATTATGCGATAACTGAACTCAAATGAGTTCAGGGAGCAGTCAGGTGGATTGGCACTTGCCCTGCGGAAAGTGTCTGATCGTTGGGATTTGCTGGAATTTCTGGGTTCAGCTGCCGCATTGCCGGTGCCTGGTCAACAATCGCTGGCACCAAATCCAAATCCTGTCCTTTGTTTTCAGCTTCTTTGTCATCCTTGGCTCAATCTTCAGAGTTACTTGGCAAGCGGCAGGCGTTTGGCTGGAATTTTGATCGCATGCCATCGCCTTTTCAGGGCCATGCGAATGAAAACCCTTGTTTCCTAGACTGCGCCGTGATCGTGTAGCTTTCCAGGTCAAGCGGCATCAATCTACCGGGAATCGCCAGTCCCATAGGGTACTTGTGCCCACGGGCATCTCTCCACATCCATTGTGCATGCACTAGTGGTCTTGTCTACACTGCCGACTTCTAGCACGCTCTTCGCTGGTGCTTATTCCTCTTATGTTCCTGTAATGGCCTCATTACACCAAACAGTGAAAGGCCAAGATAGACTGAATGTGGAAAGGATGTTTCCATTAGTAGGAGAGTCCAGGACCAGAGGTCATGGCTCAGAATAAAAGGACGTTCTTTTAGGCAAGGAGTTAAGGAGGAATTTCTTTGGAATTTGCAGCCACAGAAGGCTGTGGAGGATATTCTTAAGGCAGAGATAGATAGATTCTTGATTAGTATGGGTGTCAGGGGTTATGGAGAGAAGGCAGGAGAATGCGGTTGAGGGGAGGGTTAGATCAGGCATGATTGAATGGCGGAGTAGACAATGGGCTGAATGGCCTAATTCTGCTGCTATCATTTATGAACTTATGAACATGAATTTGTTTATCTTTCTTTGTCCATCTATATTGTTTCATTAACCAATGTTGCTTCACCCCTTCCTTTTCATTCCTTGTCTCCTGGAAACCCTTTAACCTGACCATGTTGCTGTGCAGAAGTTAGACACAAAGTGCTGGAGTAACTCTGCGGGTCAGGCAACATCTCTGGAGAAAAAGAAAAGGTGATCTTTCGGATCAGAACCATTCTTCAGACCCCTGTAACTCTGGCTGTTATGATAAGGCATTATCTATACCAGCTGTGACCTCGTGTCCTCAATCTCGTGGGAATACTAAGGCCAATTGTCCTGCTGATTGCAGACCAATATCTCAACGTTGGAGGCGACTGCCTATTTTGTCACCTGATTCCATAAAGAGACAAGGAAGGAAGACTTAGTCTGGCCCATTGACAGAGTGGATCTCCTTGAAACTGGATACCTCCCCGGAACCACCTCCACCACCTCCAGTTTAAATTCCATTTGGAATATTTTGGAGGAACAAGAAACCAAGAAACACGAGACCCTTCAACATTACCCCATGCTGCAATGGTTCGCGGCATGTAAAGTTGGACAGAAGGGAGGAAAAGGTGAACCAAATCAAGGGTGTAGTTAACAGCAAGTCAAACACGTCCTTTACGAGTGTCACACCTCCTCCAACAGGAATAGCAAACTTACACTCACGGAAAACTAACAAGCAGATTGACTTGAGAGTTTTAGAATTAAGGAGATACATTGGCCTTAAATGAAAGAAGGTAGGGGGTACATAAGTTAGTACGTCTTACTGCAGTTGTACAGAGGTGGTAGGAATGTTATGGAGGGGAGGGGGTAGGGTTATGCGTTAGTAGGACGGTGTGAAGTTTTGGCCTCTGCTTTGGAGTCAACACAGCAAATGTTAATCGGATTAATTCTTGAGGTGATGTTTTCGTTATCTCTCAAGGGCAACCGCCTCATCTCAGGAAGAGTGGTACAGGCCAATCTCGTATTTATTACATTTAATAATTGATTTGAAAGATACAGCATGGAAATAGTACAGAGTAACATCTTTGCACAGCTGTTGTGCTGCTGCAAGTAAGAATTTCATTTTCAAGCCATATGACAATTAAACACTCTTGACTCTTACTCTCTTGACTCTTTTGGACCACCATATCCGTCCATTTAACTGTTCATACTTATCCACTGTTATCCCGCTTTGTCATGCACTAACACCAGGGGCAACTTACAGAGGCCAATAAACCTACAAACATGTGTTTCTTTGGTGTGTGGGAGGAAGCTGGTGGAAAACCGTGCGGTCACAGGAAGACCGTGCAAACTCCACACAGACAGCACTCCGAGGTCAGGATTGAACTTGGGTATCTGTCGTTGTGCCGGCCTATGAGCAAAATTGTGTTCGCGGGAAACCTTTCGTTCAGTGAAATTGTGGGAATTAAAATGGCTGAACAAGATGCATGGCGTGTATTAAGATGCAAAGTATTCTAATGAGTGAAGGATGATGTGATATCTGTTTGTAGCTAAAAATAATGTTATATATTGAAAACAATACCCGAAAGAAACAATGATGTTATAATGGAAAATTTGTGAATTGAATATTTATAAATGGAAGATTACCTCATCTCACTGGATCTTAGATGAAAGGTAATCTAATTGAAACAAAGAAAAATTCTGAAAGGTTCAGACAGAGTAGATGTGGTGAATTTATTTCCTGAGGCTCGGGATGGCAGACAGGGATAGAGAAGGCAATGAAGAGGGAATATGGCATGATGAAGCATTTAATACGTGAGTTGGAACATCATGTTTTAATAATACAAGACTTTAGTGATACCACCCCTGGAATATGGTATGCAAGGTCTCCAGACTAGTTTAGTTTAGAGATACAGTGTGGAAACAGGCCCTTCGGCCTACTGAGCCTACACCGACCAGCGATCCCCGCACATTAACACTATCCTACACACTGGGAACAATTTGACATTCATACCAAGCCAATTATCCTACAAGCCTGTACCTCTTCAGAGCGTGGGAAGAAACCGAAGATTTCTGAGGAAACCCACGCAGGTCACGGGGAGAAGGTACAAACTCCGTGCAGACAGCGCCCGTAGTCAGGATCGACGTTGTAAGGCATTGATTCTACCGCTGTGCCACCATATTGCTCCGTGCCGTGATGAAGCTACAGCGATTCACAAAAATCACTCCAGGAATGGAGGGCTTGAGTTATAAGGAGAGTCTGGATCAGCTGGGACTGTTTTATTTTTGATTTCAAGTATCTACTTTGATTTTTGGTCTTTTGATCTCAGACTTGAATACACAATGAATGAGCATCCAAAATATCTGGAGCAAAACTCCAAAGATGCCCACGACATGAAAACAAGCTTGCCACCTTTAAATCTCTCTCCTCTAACCTTAAATCAAAGCCCCTTAGTGTTACAATTCCCTACTGTGGGTAAAGGACTGTGGCAACCCATTTTATCTGTGCAGCTCATTTTAATCCTCTATAAGGTCATCTCTCAGCCTCCTCTGCTCCAGTGCCAGCTGGAAAATCAAAGTAGATGCTTGAAATAGAAGATAAAATAGGAGATACTAACAATCAGGTCACGCGACATCTTTGGGACGAGGAACAGAGTTAATGTTACAGGTCAAAGACCCTTTGCCAGAACTGGGAAGGAAAGAAAAGAGGCTTGGTAAGCCACAGGAGGGAGAGGCTCCGATAGGGAAAAGCTAAGGAGAACATGGGGATACACTGTAAAGCCAGTTATCTGGTCAATGGGTGAATGGGAGCACTCAGAGAGTGAGAATGGGGACAAACGAACATAGACAAAAGAATGTCGAAGATGCAAATTGTAGAGTGGCGCAGTGGCAGAGTCGCTATCTTACGGCACCAGAGACCTGGGTTCGATCCTGACTACAGGTGCTGTCTGTATGGAGTGTGTACATTCTCCCAATGACTGCGGCCTTTTCCCTGGCATCTCTGGTTTTCTCCCACACTCCAAGGACAGACAGGTTTGTGGGTTAATCGGCTTGGTACAATTGTAAATTGCCCCTAGTGAGTGCAGATTGTGCAGGGATCGCTGGTCAGCGCGGACCCGGTTGGCCGAGGGGCCTTTTTCGGCACTGTATCTCTAAACCAAACTAAAAGATGTGCCTGGGATGGTTTCCTCTGGGAATGGAGGACTTGTCCTGTCTGATACATAGAGTAGTACAGCACAAGAAGAGGCCCTTCTGTCCATGAGATCTGTGCCAAACACATGATGCCAAGTTAAACCAATTGTCTCTGACTGCCCGTGATCCATATCCCTCCATTCTCTGCATCTCCATGTACCTTGTGGTACAAACAGACATGGCAATCAATGGTGTTCAACAGGGTTTTGGAGAAGCCTGTTAAACACCTGTTCTCATCTGTTTTTACCACAATCCCTGGCAGTGCTTCCCTCCATATCTCCTTTAAACATTCCCTCTCTGACCTTAAGGCTAAGTCGTCCAAATATAGACCATAGAAATAGACTTTGATATCTACTCTATGTCTCTTATTGTTTTACAAACTTCCTCAAACTCCACTGCTCCAATGCCCTATGAACCCTGCAGATCTCCAGACCATCCTCAATCTGAAACATTAACTCATTTCCCTTTCCACAGATGTGGCCTGACCTGATGAATATTTCTTCTCTAAGGTGCTGGCTGAACTACGCATTATAACAAGTACACTGGCAAAGTTGTACATTCCAACTTGAACAGCGAGGAACTTACTACACCAAGTGGCCTAGATTCCCTCTATGATTAAAACTAATTCCCTCCCTGATGCTACGTTCAAGCCTGCACCCCGGGGCACAGTCCGATATCTGCCATTCTCCCCAGAGTTTGTACGTTCTCCCCGTGACCTGTGTGGCTTTCTCCGAGATCTTCTGTTTCCCCCCACACTCCAAAGATGTACAGATTTGTAGGTTAATTGGCTTGGTGTAAATGTAAATTGTCCCTAGAGTATGTGGGATAGTGTTAGTGTGCGGGGATTGCTGGTCAGTGTAGACTCGGTGTGCTGAAGGGCCTACTGTGTATCTAAACTAAACTAAATCTTACCCCTCTCACCTTAAACCTGTGTCCTCTGGTTCTTGATTGCCCTACCCTGGGCAAAATACTCTGTGCATCTACCCCCATCTATAACCCTCATGATTTTAAACACCTCTAGAACATTCCCTCTCATCCTCCTGTGCCCCAAAGTCTGCCCAACCTCTCAGTCTTCCAACTCCTGGCAGCATCCTCATAAATCTCTTTCTGCACTCTTTCCATATTAACATCATCTTTCCTATCACAGGGTGGTCACAACTGAACACATTACTCCAAAGTTAGACACAAAATTGCTGGAGAAACTCAGCGGTACACAAAATTGCTGGAGAAACTCAGCGGGTGCGGCAGCATCTATGGAGGGAAGGAAAGAGGCAACGTTTCGGGCCGAAGCCCTTCTTCAGACTGACCCGCTGAGTTTTTCCAGCAATTTTGTCTACCTTCGATTCTCCAGCACCTGCAGTTCCTTCTTGAATGAGTAAATCAGCGGGATAGGCAGCCTCTCTGGAGAAAAGGAATGGGTGACGTTTCGGGTCGAGACCCTTCCTCTTCAGACCCTTCTTCTAAACCAGCATCTGCAGTTCCTTCCGACACATGACTCCATATGTGGCCTCACCAACGCCTTGTACAACAGTAAGATAAATCATACTTAGATATGAGCTGAGGTATTCTTCTGACCTCTGCAAGTTAAATACCGGTTGTTTCAGTGGCAACGTCATTAGTGAAGGTGCAATAGGTTTCTGAATATTTTTTTTCCTAATCCTGTTGCCTTCCAATCCCTTACAGTAGTGCTCGGTCCCTGTGTGTTTCCAGCACTGTCTTCCAGCCCAGGAGCATTACTGCCCACAAAGCACATCCCCATCTTCTCCACACTGGACCTGAGCAACTAACACATGAAGGCACTGGAGTAATTCAGCGGGACCGGCAGCATCTCTGGAGAAAAGGAATGGGTGGCGTGTCCGGTCGAAACCCTTCTTCAGACCGAGGTGGGTCTCGACCCGAAACGTCACCCATTCCTTCTCTCCAGAGATGCCGCCTGTCCCGCAGAGTTACTCCAGCTTTGAATTGAACCAGCATCTGCAGTTCCTTCCTACACATGAAGGCTGCCATTCTCTTTCCCTGCAGGCAGTGGTGCTACCTACTTGACCCTCCTGTGCATTTGCACTTACACTCGCAGCTCATCCCACTAATTGCAGACGCGCGCGTTGCCTCCCTTGCTTTAACTCCGCTCTACGAGTTGCTTGACGAAGCTCTCAGCCGGCTTGCTTGCTGGTGTTGGGTGAGCTGGAGCAGCTGACCTCCCCCTGGCTCCCTCGCCTCTGACACTCGGCACGGGTTCACGCAGCCTGCAGTGAGGAAATTGAACTTTCATGGTTGATTTTCTGCTGCTTCTTGCTGTTATCCTCACACTCCCAGTCTCGCATTCAGCCCACAAGGTGAGAACTATGTCCTTGAGCACACAATGAAGATGTTTCCTTGCTGGATTTGTTTTTAAATCCCTGTTGCCAATTGTAACTTATCCGTTGCTGAAATTTGGATTCTATTGGAGTAATAATTGTGTAACACAGGAGCTTTGTAGTTATTCCAAGGGCAGGAGATTTCCTTTGCTGCAGCATTGCTCCTTAACAGCAAAGAAATACCCCTCAGCCTCTGATTTCCCCACTTCCTCCCGACCTCTAATCCGACAGTCCTCTAAAGATGCCCATCCAGTATTCACACCGACTTGACAGCCCCCCCTAGCCCCCCAGCCCTCCCCGCACCCTCACCCCGATAACACAGCGATGACATGTTGGTCACCAGTAACCCTTGCCTTCTATTCACTATCAGTGGTAAAGGCTGTTCCCTGCTCTTGATCCCTCCCACTGCGCGCGCACACACACACACACATGCAGACACAAACACACATACAGACAAACACACTCAGACACACACAACAGACATACACACCATGCATGCACACACACACACAAACACACACGCAGACAGGCACAAGCTCACATGTGCGCACATGCAGACGCGAAGCGGACAGACACACAGCACACACTCGCATACATACACATGCATACACACTACACGCACTCACACACGCACTCACACACGCACTCACACACGCACTCACACACGCATCACACACGCACTCACACACGCACTCACACACGCACTCACACACGCACTCACACACGCACTCACACACGCACTCACACACGCACTCACACACGCACTCACACACGCACTCACACACGCACTCACACACGCACTACACACACGCATACACACACACACTCACACACGCACTCACACACGCACACACACGCATACACACACGCATACACACACGCATACACACACTCACACACGCATACACACATGCACACACACATGCATACACACACACATACACACACACACGCATACACACACGCATACACACACACATACACACACGCACTCACACACGCATACACACACTCACACACGCACTCACACACATACACACACGCACTCACACACGCATACACACACACACACGCGCATACGCACGTACACATATGCCGATGCATGCATGTGATCTAGGTTTGACGAGTTGAAAGTCATGTTAATTATTGCCTTACAATCCTGGCACACTAAATGGCCTCAATAAAATGGCCATCTTTTCAGTATGCTAATTGCATTGGTATGCAAAGGTTAATAGTAAACCAGTAATAGTAGAAACTGAGTCTGCACTGCTGTAAAGGTATATAGGACACAAGTTGAGGTGATTAATTGTGCTATGATTGTCAACATAATCATGAACCATTGTGCATTGTAATCTATTGATCTCATGTTCATCTTCTCAGGTGCATGTTCATGGAATACAAACCCATTCACCTTTGACATCTCCATGTTATCGGTTGCATTCCTCAATGAGCCAGCCAATGATAGGCAGTCAGTTTCCATTATTAGCAAATACAACACCCGCTGTAAAACGCCGTCTGACTTGACTCTCTAATGTACCGTGTGACTCAGATGCTTGCAATAATGCCATGACTGTCATCCTCAAAAGGAAATGAGCACAATAGGGAAATCTTCTGTACCTCATTGGGAATGTATCAACTTGCAGATGTCGTCCTAACTACCCTCAATACTCTGCACTAAATGTTATTCACTTGTCATGTATCTATACACTGTGAATGGCTCGATTGTAATCATGTATTGCCTTTCCGCTGACTGGATAGCACGCAACAACAAGCTTTTCACTGCACCTCAGTGCATGTGACAAGAAACTGAACTAAACTACACTAAACTACACTGAACTGATCAAAACTAAATTGTCTGAATGAACTGTCCCATCGATCAGGGGCAGTTACTTCCCAGCGGTTATCAGGCAACTGAACCATCCCACCACAACTAGAGAGCAGTGCTGAACTACTATCTACCTCATTGGTGACCCGGACTATCTTTGGTCGGACTTTGCTAACTTTACCTTGCACTAATTGTTATTCCCTTATCGTGTATCTATACACTGTAAATGGCGCGAGTGCAAACGTGTATTGTCTTTCCGCTGACTGGTTAGGACGCAACAAAAGCATTTCACTGTACCTCGGTGTACGTGACAATAAACTAAACTGAACTAACCTCAGGAGGGTAAGGGCCTTTGGGTAATTTATCACTGGTACCAATAACATTGTTATGAACTGGAGAATGCCAAATTACAGGAAAATAAATCATATTATTATATTTATGGTGATCAAATTCTTATTGTAATTTTTTTAATGTCTTTCCTGCATCGTTATATTAATCCATAAATCCATGACAACTTTATTAGTGAGTGCAGCTTGTGTACCTGTCAATCGTTTTCAATAGTGAGTTAGATTTAGCTCTTGGGGCTAAAGGAATCAAGGGATACGGGGAAAAAGCAGGAATGGGGCACTGATTTTAGATGATCAGCCATGATCGTATTGCATGGCGGTGCTGTCCCGAAGGGCCGAATGGCCGACACCTGCATCTATTTTTCTGTTTCTGTGTTTCTACTGTATTTGTCAAGGTGGAAACACAGAATGTGATGCAAGGCGCAGCCAATCTTTCTTCTCTCGGTGACCGAATAGGCAAGGTGGCACAGCGGTAGAGTTGCTGCCTTACAGCGATTGCACTGCCAGAGATCCGGGCTCGATCCCGACGATGGGTGCTGTCTGTTCGGAGTTTTTTAATTTCTCCCTGTGACCCGCGTGGGTTTTCTCCGAGATCTTCAGTTTCCCCCCACAATCCAAAGACGTACAGGTTTGTAGGTTCATTGGCTTGGTATAAATGTAAATTGTCCATAGTGTGTGTCGGATAGTGGTCATTTGCGGGGATCGCTGATCAGTGCGGACTCAGTGGGCTGAAGGGCCTGTTCCATGCTTTAATCTCTCAACTAAACTGAACTAAATTTCCCCTGGGTGGTCTCTGAGTGGTGGGTCCCACCAGGCTTGTCGACTCTGTGCCCACCCCACATGCAACCCTTGATCGTTTAAGTTCCCCCCACCCCCAACTTGTAGCCGGTCCTGGAATCTAGGACGGCACGGTGGCGCAGTTACTGCCCTACAGCGCCAGAGACCAGGTTTGATGTTGGCCACAGGTGCTGTCTGGACGGAGTTTGCACGCTCTCCCGGTGACCGCGTGGGTTTCCTTCGGGTGCTCCGGTTTCCTCCCACACTCCCAAGATATGCAGGTTTGTAGGTTAATTGGCTTGCATAAATTGCCTCGAGTGTGTTGGATAGGGCTAACACACGATCCACGTGTGCTGGGTAGTGATAGCTTTTGGGTGATGGCTGGACAGCTTGGATTCGGTGGGCTGTGGATAGACACAAAATGCTGATGTAACTCAGTGGGACAGGCGGCATCTCTGGAGAGAAGGAACGGGTGACGTTTCGGGTCGAGACCCTTCTTCACACCCAGTGGGTCGAAGGAGTGTTTCCCTGCTGAAATCTAAAGACCTGATCCTTTCCCTTGTGTGTTCTGCAGTAGCATTATCCACGGTGGAAAGAGTATAAATGTTATTCAATAGTATCCAGCTGTCTCAACACCTGGAAACTGCTTACCTTAGTTGCAATGGTTCAATACACTACTGGCTTTTGGCAATGGCTCTCTAACTCACTGCCGAGCAACAAGGAACCTCCTTGTGGTTGAAATTTAGAATCTGACATGCTGGTGAAAATAGATTTAGTTAAATATTTACAAGGGAATTTGAAAGAGAGTAATTTGCAGAGATATGGCAAGTGTTTTCACGAGAGAGTTAGATTTAGCTCTCAGGGCTAATGGAATCAAGGGATATTCCCTCCATTGATGAACTCTACACTGCAAGGGCCAGGAAGCGAGCGGGCAGGATCATCTCTGACCCCTCTCACCCTGGCCACAAATCACTTGCCTCTGGAAGGCGACTCCGGACTGTCAAAGCTGCCACAGCCAGACATAAAAACGGTTTTTATCCACGAGTAGTTGCTCTACTCAACAGCCAAAAATCTGTAGCCTCCCTTTGATCTGGTATTTTGTTGGTTTACATGCTTGATCAATGGTGTTTTATCATTAATGTTTTATTATTATTAATGTTTAGTGTTTTCTGAGTCATTCGTAACTGTCACAGTATGTCATGTTGTTACTTGTGGCAGTGCTGGCTCGATGTTTCTATGTTTCTAAGTTTGCTGTGATGGATGAACTGGATGGCACAATTTATTTGGACAAAATGGCTTCCACCTGTTCCTGTGATGCGTTCAAAAGGTAATCACAGTGAAGAAAATGTACAGCCTGTGATTATCCAACCAACGCAGTTCAGGAAGAGGTTGCCACAGTGTTTAGACTGAGATCTCGGACTTGGGCATTGCTTCTATCTTTTAGCTGAAGTGGTTATTTGATGTGTGTATAATGGTGACACCTGATTTCCTCTCCGCTTGTCTAAGACATCAAAGATTGTCTTGGAATAAAAAAAAGGGGGGAAAACAAAATCGTGGGTCAAGAGGTTAATTAGCTTGCCAGTTTGATATGGAGAATTGTGGTTTAATTATTTTCCCTGGTATTGTGGTGAGAGGGTATAATTAATCTTTTTATTCACGCTACTCTTTCTACATACTCCTGGTGGTCACCTTTTGCCCGACTGTGGCAGACTGAGAGCATCCTCAAAGCAAGAAGGTGCGAACAAAGGAACAAAATCCTATCTCTGCTGTGAGCACACAGAGGTAACACACAGTTGATGTTTCGCTTTTGCTATTAGCCCTTTGATGTCCCTGCTATAGAATAAATTGTCACATTCTAATTAGGATCAATCATTAATATGAATGGGTCCGCTTGCCCAATAGGCAGCTTCTTTTGTTAAGCAACATGTTGCCTCTTGTCAAGTAAAATTTAACTATGAGTGCTTGACAATGCCACTTAGACGGTGCGGATAAATCATCATGACAGGTAGTACATTTTCTCTAAACCGTATATCATATGGAAACAGCACACGTTCAAAATCCACATTGCAATGAAATGTGACATTGCGATTCCAGCAGCCACCAATTCAAACAGAGTTCTGAACCAGTTCTAGGTGGAGTTGGCTTTGCTTTTGTCAATTGCCGAAACGGCAGAGGGTTTACACTCACTGTAGAAACAGAGAACTATCCCAACGTTTAAGAAACAGTTAGACAGGTACATGGATAGGTTTGGAGGGATGTGGGCCAAACGCAGGCAGGAGTGACGAGTGTAGCTGGGACATGTTGGCCGGTATGGGCAAGTGGTTTCCATGTTGTATCACTCTATGCCTCTAACTTCAGATGCTGGTTTGTACCAAAGATAGACATAAAGTGCTGGCATAACCCAATGGGTCAGCCGGCATCTCTGGGGAAAAAGGATAGGTGATGTTTCAGGTTTGGACCCTTCTTCTGAAATCATCACCTATCTATGTTCTTCAGAGATATTCTCTGATTCAGTGAGTTACTCCAGCACTCTGTGTCTTTGTGTTTGAAAAAAATATATATATCTACAGTTCCTTGTGTCTCCAGATTCCCAGACACACCCTGATAGATGCTTGGGTATAAGTTCAGAATTCCCTAAATTAGATATGCGTGCGACAAATTGGGTTAGCTGAGGTCAGGTCATGATAATTGACCCAGTGTGTTACGCCAGCACATATTGTCTATCTTTAGTTTACACATGCTCTTGAATTTCATTTGTGTTTGTAGACTTGTTATCAATGTTATCAGCTGGTATGGATCAGCATATGGATCAGAAATTAGTTGAACTTGGCATGATGTTCAGCACAGACTTTGTGGGCCGAATGGCCTGTTCCGTTCAAAATTCTATGAGATGTTTGAGACATTGTTCTTCAGACCACATCACCTAACCCGTGGGTATCATAAGTCATAAGTCTGATTGAAATGGGAACATAGTTTGTTCTCAACTTCAAGCAAAGGTTGATCATCTGCTCTTTTTGGGACAGCCGACCGTGAGATCTAGCTGTGTGTGAACTAGATGCCCAAGGCTAAAGCCCAATGTGTACTTGGAGATGCTCTTCAAGAGATGTGTGTGGTTACAAGAGCAGGTAGCTTCTAGTAGTTTAGTTTAGAGATACAGTGCGGAAACAGGCACTTTGCCCCACCGATTCGACAGCGACCAGCGATCCCTCGCACATTAACACTTAGCCTACAAATTCTAGGGACTAACACCAAATCAATTAGCCAACATACCAGTACATCTTTTGCGCGTGGAAGCGGTCCGAAGATCTAGGAGCAAACCGACGTGGTCACGGGGAGAACGTAAAAATTCCATACAGATAGCACCCGTGGTCGGGATCGAACCCGGGTCTCCGGTGCTGCAAGCGCTGTAATGCCCCTGTCCCACTTAGGAAACCTGAAAGGAAACCTCTGGAGACTTTGTGCCCCACCCAAGGTTTCCGCGCGGTTCCCGGAGGTTTTTGTCAGTTTGTCAGTTTCGACCATTAGGGGGACTGGCAAAAACCTCCGGGAACTGCACGGAAACCTTGGGTGGGGTGCAAAGTCTCCAGAGGTTTCTGTTCAGGTTAATGCCTCTGTCCCATTTAGGAAACCTGAACAGAAACCTCTGGAGACTTTGCGCCCCACCCAAGGTTTCCGTTCGGTTGCCTGAGGTTCCCAAAGGTTTTTGTCAGTCTCCCTAATGGTCGAAAGTGGTTTCCCGTTATAAAAATTGGTAATTTTATAGTCAAAGTCAGCTGCAATGCTGGTTGAAGGTGGTTGCCGGAGGACAAAAACCTCCGGGAACCTCCGGGGACCGCACGGAAACCTTGGGTGGGGCGCAAAGTCTCCAGAGATTTCCATTCGGGTTTCCTAAGTGGGACAGGGGCATAAGGCAGCAACTCTACTGCTGCGCCATCGTGCCTTCCAGTGGAGTCAATAGTTTCTAGGAGAAAAATGAGGAAACATAAACGAAAAACAGAATTGGAAGTATACGAACCTGTTAATCCAGGGAGTTTTGGAAAAACACAAGAGATTGGAAGGTTAATAATAGATAGCAAAATAAAGGAATATGGCAAGTAAAAATATGACGACTGTTATTTCCTTGCTTGGAGAGTAAATGAGGGATAGGATTGTTTGGGACGAATAGCCTGTTTCTCTGTTGTGATGTGTCCTTTACAATTTCTGCATTTAATTTCTAAATCCACTGCAGAAACTTGCACAAACCCTGCAGCTCATAATTTTCCTCAAGTTCCTGTGAACTTTCGTTTGAAGTGTTAGAAAAATGGCAAGGCCAGCTATTTCTGTGTTAATCTTTCTCTGGAGATACTAGTTAAGAGGTATTTCACGGCCAACATTCCCGAAGAATGATCTACTCTCCATGCATTATTCATATTTTCTCAGGACGTCAGAAGCCGTTTGGCCCATTTATTCATCACGTACACAATAAAGTGCAGTGAAATGAACTTGCCAGCAGCGGTATAACAAAAAAAAGGACACACAACACACGATAAAAAACCAACGCAAACATCCACCACCGCATTCATCTCTGTGGTGGAAGGCACAAAGTTTGGTCTCTCCTCCTCCATTTTCCCCTGCGTGTTTGGGACCGCAACCCTCGCTGCGGGCGGCCAGATGTGCAGACGAGGTAAGTCCCGAATCGGAGCTTCCCTACCGGAGACCGTGGCTTCAAGATGGAGTAGGCCGCAGGCCGGTGGTTGAAGATCTAATGTCCCCGCAGTCAATGCTAACTCCCAGAAAAATCTCATCAATCCCACTCCCCTCTTCAGTTCAATACTTTGATTAGGCTGCATTTGAGGTATTACAGTCATTTCTGGTCACCCCATTACCGGAAGCATGTGGATGGTTTGGAGAGGATGCAGGAGATGTTGATCAGAATGCTGCCTGGATTAGAGTCTGTGGAGAAAGAAACTGTTAACGTTTCAGCTCGAGGACCCTTTGTCATAACTCGTAAATGATGAGTGCGCTTTGTCCAAAGCCAGGTTATGGCTGACGTATAGTTTGGAGTCAAACTGAAGGACGATGGCAGGTTGGAAATAAAGCGGCCGGTTGTTCTGCAGTTGAAGGTGGAGAAATCTATTGGAGCATGGTCGAATATTTTACTTGACCGTTGCATCAAACTTGTCAATGATGTGTGTAAGTGAGTAAAGCAGTCTGAGATGGGTCCCTTAGTTATGTGGGAAACATCTGCCGGATCTTCAATCTGTATCCAAGTGACAATAGGTCGAACCACTGCCTTTAAGACATCAATTTGAAAAACCGCCTTGGATATATGTTGTCGCTAATTGAAAGTAGTGACAACAGTGGAGAATATGTGGTGTCAGGGCGCAATGTTGGAAGAGTATGATAAGAAGAACTTTCTTCTCCTTTTATCCCTGCTCCCTGGATTTGGATTCTGCCAAGCAGCGGAAGTTAGGTTTCGTTTAGTCTAAGCACTCGAGAAGTGTTTGTGTCTGGTCAATGTTTGCTCAATTCATGTCTGACATGTCGTTTAGAATCAAAATGAAGGATGGCGACAGGTTGGAAACGAGATCGTCTGTGTGGCCCGCTGATCTAAGGTTGAAGGTGGCAAGATTTATTAGAGTGTTTTACCTGACAGTGACATCAAACCTGTCAGTGATACGTCTCAGTAAGCAGTCTGATTTCACTGACACTGTCTCTACTGCAGTTAAGCTTTCTTCAACAACCCCTTGATGTAAGTGTATGCAGATAAGTTGCAAATCACGATGTACTCTTTTATTCAGTAAGGTTTTGTGCTTCAGGCAAAACAGCGCAGTGGTAGAGTTGCTGCCGTTCAGCGGCAGAGACCCAAGTTCGATCCTGGCTATTGGTGCTGTCTGTACGGAGTTTGTACGTTCTCCCCGTGACCTGCGTGGGTTTTCTCCGGGTGATCTGGTTTCCTCCAAAGAGGTGCAGATTTGTAGGTTAATTGGGTGCTGTAAATGGCCAATGGTCGCTGGTGTGTAGGATATCGCTAGTCTACGGGGATCGCCGGTCAGCACAGACTCAGTGGGCAGAAGGGCCTGTTTCCACACTGTATATCTAAACTAAACTATAAATATTAAAAAATGGTGTAAAAAATGTGAAGGAAATTTTGACACAAAGTGGTGGTTTCCTAGCGATGGGAATGATGTAGGGTGAAAACGAAGTCTGATAGTTTAATGCACATGGCTCTGAATCTGACCTAAAAAATATAAAGCACTTGGTTCCCTAGAGAGGACTTTGTGAAGGGTTTGTGAAGGCAATGTGGGCAGTTCAGAACAAACAGTTTGATACTCCAGACTCCACTGACAAAGGAATTGTGAGCATCAGTCAGTCAGAAACGCTTCATTTTTGGTGCACACTTTGTTAATCAATTTTGAATTTGGGGAGCAGCCATTAGTTAATTGTACCGCTCACCAAAGACGCCGCACCGCTTCTCTGCTCTCTCTCCCGATTATGCCTCTCATTTGCTTCACAGATTACTTCCTTTGTGGTTGTTCCCAGCGCCCACAAATCAAAATGTGCCCCTTGTATTTGGCCAACCGGAGCTGTCGTCATGCCAGAGAGCTTGACTTTCACACCTACTGTTTGTCATTCTCCAAAGATCCCACATCTGCCCTTGCCCTGCACTCAGTGAAGAACACTAGACTGAATGAAGGACTGTGCTCCTTGCATGACCGCCACACCAATGGATTCTGCTGTCAAACATAGGCGAAAGCATTTTCAATGTTCGAGTCGTTTGTCTAGCCAGAGTGTTTCATGGTTTCCCAATTCCTTTTGGGCACAGCTTGCAAAACAAAGTGTTTTACTGTACCTTGATACAGGCAACAATAATAAACCTAAAGCTAGTCCTTCAATTACAACCATACAAATGCGTGCATTAGGAGCAAGTATCCCTCAAGCCTCTTTTACCTATGACAACATGATCTCATTTGCCTGTAATCTTATTTCTATAATCCTGCCTCCTGTAGGTAACCTTTTATACCTTTGTTTATCAAGAATCTACCTACACCTGCTTTAGGAATATGTCAAGACTTCCCCCATTCTCTTCTTCTTTTTCTTGCTTAGGGCATGCACAGCCTAAAGGGCCTGTCCCACTGTACAAGGTAATTCAAGAGCTCTCCCAAGTTTAAATAAAAATCAAACTTGTGGTAAGCACGTAGAATGTACTTAGCGGGTGCGTTGGAGCTCGGGACGTCTCTTAGCGGCTCGAAATGCTAACTGTAGGTACTCGGGAAACGAGGTAAGCTCGTGAGGACTCGTGAAGATTTTTCAACATGTTGAAAAATGTCCACGAGAGCCCCGAGTACCTTCGAGCGACCATTACCGTAAATCTCCGAGTTCGAATTCAGGGGAAACTCTGGAGAACTCTTGAATTAGCTCGTACAGTGGGACAGGCCCTTGAAGTTGTAGGACAACTTGTTCTATTTGATCTTATTTGATCGCGCACGCCAAGTTGATTGCATTCGTCGAAACAGGGCGGACCACGTGAAGGTTGCAATCTACACCATTCTCTGTTCCAAAGAGAGAAAACGTTTTGTTTTCCTTCAAGTCAAGTTTCATCTTTAAAATAGGTTATCGTAATTTAAACTGTGATCCCCTATTCCAGATTCTCCCATTATTGATCATTGCATATTTACTTGTCTGATGTTGCATTAATGAGCCTGGTAAGCTGCAGCAAGTAAGAATGTCATTGTTCTGTTGCCCATACATATGGCAATTAAACAATTACAATTGTTTACAAAACACATAAATGATGACATGACCCTCGACAGCATTTATATGCAGAGGGATCTTGGTAGATATAATCTAGTCAGAATCTTTTTCCCAAGATGGAAAAATCGAATACTTGAAGACACAGCTTTAAGCTGAGAGGGGCAAAGTTTAACAGAGATGAACAGGGCAACCATTTTACACAGAGGGTGATGACACGGGGCCTGGAACGCGCTGCCAGGGTTGGTGGTTGAGGCAGATAAGATAGTGCCATTTCGAAAGGCACATGGAGATGCAGGGAATGGAGAGACATGGATTATGTGCAGGTAGATAAGTGATGGCCTTGGCAACATGTTCAGCACAGACAGCGTGGGCCGAAGGGCCTGCTCTTGTGCTGTACTATTCTATGTTCTACGATCTAAGAAGTCTTGAAGAGAAATCCTCCACTTTCTCAAGACCTTTCAGGACCTTAGCTTTTTAACTAAGACCCCTATCCCTTTTCTATACTTCACTTTCATAAAGCTGATTTTGCTTCGAAAGACAGGTTGATGTTATTTTAGACTCATTCATCTGCTCTTTTACTATTTGACAACGATAACAGAATGCAGAGTATTGTGAGGCTTTTGAAGAACCAAAGAAAGGTCCCGACCTGAAACCCATGTTCTCCAGGCGGCAGCAGTGCAGTTGTCGCCTTATTTTTTTTATTTTATTTTTTTTTTAATCAAAATATTTATTCAATTATTAAAAAATAATATTTACACTACAATTAAACAGGCCAGAATCCACCACCATAATACAATACGAACATATATCCATAATAAACTACAATACAACTATGTTACAATCCTTATTGAGGATACATTCAGCACCCTGCGAGCCCAGCAATCCCGGAACTCCCTCAGGAGTTGGTGCCTTATAGCGCTTGCTGGTTCAATCCCGACCACAGATGCTGTCTGTATGGAGTCTGTATGTTCTCCCCATGACTGTACAGGTTTTATGAGATCTTCGGTTTCCTCCCACACTCCAAAGACATACAGGTTTGTAGGTAAATTAGGCCTGGCTTCATATACTTGGTATAAGTGTCAATTGTCCCAAGTGTATGTCGGGTAGTGTTTTCAAGTTGGTGCTGACTCAGCGGCCCGAAGGGCCTGTTTCCACGCTATATCTTTAAACCAAACTAAACTAAGATGTGGCCTGACCCGTCGAGTTACTCCAGCACTTTGTGTCTTTTTTGAAAGAACACTACCTGTTGTTGGCAGCACATAAACATTTCCAAGTGCGAGAGGTAGCCGCTTCCCCTTATGGTTGAATACTCCTCAAAATAATTAAAATCTGAAATGAAGGTTCAATGGTTCTGTGGGGAAAAAAAAAACAGTTGGAGCGATTCTAGGCCAAGGAATTAAAAAGCTTCACTCACCTCTTTGTCCAGAACTGCTTCATTTATGATGCAGACTCTGTTTATCAATTTTAAATTTGGGGAGCAGCCACACGCTCATTGTGCGGTCTACAAAAGGTGCCGCGCTGCTTCTTTGCTGTTTCTGCCGATTACGCCTCACATTTTCTTTGCAGCTAACTTCAAGGGTTTTCCTGGAGGACATGAATCAGGCTGTGACCCTCACATTTAGCCAGCACTGCCGCAGAATAATTGCAGCATTAACCTTTGACTGCGATGACTGATGGATTCACCTCTTCACCTTCCGTCAGAGGGTGGTGAATCGGTGGAATTCATTACCACAGAAGGCTGTGGAGGTCAAGTCAATGGATATTTCTAAGGCAGAGATGGATAGATTCTTGATCAGTGCGGGTGTCAGGGGCTTTGGGGAGAAGGAAGGAGAATGGGGTTGCGAGGGCGAGATAGATCAGCCATGATTGAATGGTGGAGTAGACTTGATGGGCCGTATGGCCTAATCCTACTGCTATCACTTGTGAACCTATGCAGTTTGCTCAGCGCCGAGGGCTGAACGTGTACTGCTGCCTGGTGCCTTTTGAGTCAGTGGTTTTAGTGACAGGGTTGGCTCACACCCTTTATTGAGATTCAGGGTTTACTGCATCTTGTGGGTGGCATTACCTTGCCGGTAGACGTACAGTTCACGTTGCGGAATGCACCGTTGGAGGTACCTGCCTTCTGGGGCACCGTCTGCTCTCTCCGTCTGCTAAAGAATCCAGAGCATCAGTTTAAAACAGAGTTAGCCCATGCAGCCTGTCCTATAAACTCACACAATATTACCTAATGACCAATTAAGTGGTGGTTATTATATTGCTCTTGGTGGGACTGAGCTGTGTTATTCTCAACATTGTCTACACTTCGGAAGTACTTTGTTGGTTATGAGGCTTTTTGGATCAGCTAAAAAAGATACGAAAATGCAACCTTCACTTTTTTAAAAATCTGATCTTTGATCCGATATTTTGTCGGTTCACGTGCTTGATCAATGGTGTTTTATCATTAATGTTTCATGTTTAGAGTTATTCGTAACTGTCACTGTATGTCATGTTGTTACTTGTGGGTGGAGCACCAAGGCAAATCCCTTGTATGTGAATACTTGGCCAATAAACTTACTTACTTACTTACTTAGGTAGACAAAAGTGCTGGAGAAACTCAGCGGGTGCAGCAGCATCTATGGAGCAAAGGAAATAGGCAACGTGTCGGCCCGAAATGTTGCCTATTTCCTTCGCTCCATAGATGCTGCTGCACCCGCTGAGTTTCTCCAGCACTTTTGTCTACCTTCGATTCTCCAGCATCTGCAGTTCCTTCTTAAATACTTACTTACTTACTTACGTACGTAAACTTTTATGCTTCTAGTTAATTTTACAAGAAGTCTTATTCCATGTAGTTTTTGGGTAAACTTTGGAGGACTGACCCCCCCCCCCCCCTCCCCAATCTTTGCACATCCCCAATCCTTTCCACTCGTCACTTTAATTTCATGTTTTATGCATTTTGTCCTTTCATGACTGTTGGCAGATCAACTTTCCATCCTGGGATAAATAAAGTTCTATCGTATCGTATCCTATTGTAACTACTCTCTTCCGAATGTAGATGACCCAGGTTTGTTATTGAACTGTTGACTTTTTCACCCATTTCCGACCCCTCGCTCTGCCCCAACACTCCAAGTTCACGGGCATGTTATGGCTCTGCCTTGCCTTGCCATTTCCTTTGTGTCTCATTTCTCCTCGTTAACGTGAGTTGTATTTTTTTAGATGACATTGCATTTGTCTTCGATAAACATTTCATAGCTATCACACCCAGTGCTGTCTTTTCATATCCTTTTACAGTTAGACCAATTACCTGCTCTCCACAAGGGAAGCCCAAAATGAAATCCTTGGGGAAATGATTTGGGAATGTGCAGTAAGTTGCAACATCCCAGCATTGAATGTAAAGGGCCTGTTCCACTTTCCCGAGCTGCTCACGAATTCTCCCGAGTTTTCCCCTTGATTCAAACTCAGAGAATGTTCGTAACGGGGCCGTAGGAGTCCGTAGATACATCGTAGCGGCTCATTATGCCAGCCGTAGGAACTCGGGGCATCAGGTAAGTCGGGATGATTTTTCCAGCCTGATGAAAAATGTCCACGAGTAGAAAGATAGTCGAGAGGAGAAAAATTGCAACATTTAATGCCCCGAGTAGCTACGGCTGACATAACGAGCCGCTACGATATATCTACGGACACCTACGGCCCCGTTGTGAACATTCTCCGAGTTTGAATCAAGGGGAAAACTCGGGAGAATTCGTGAGCAGCTTGGGAAAGTGGGACAGGCCCTTTACTTGCCTTGGAATTTCACGCAACTTCCATTTGCTGCAGTAACGTATTTAATAATTATCTTTTGTAATAAGAGAATACTATGTTTAGAAAATTATAGGGAGTCATAGAGGCAAACAACCAGGAAAAAGGCCCTTCAGCCAACTTATCCATGCTGTTCAAAATGCCCCTCTAAGCATGGACATGAGTTATACCGCGCAGAAACAACCTTTTCCAGTTCCTTGAAATAGCTCCAACGCCATTCCATTAATATTTAATCAGCTGGCTTAATTTTTAGCCACTATATGCATAAATAATAAGCGTGAGCATAATAAAAAATAAAAAAATAAATAAAAATAATGCATGTATGAAAATATCAGCAATTTCAGAAAATGGCTTTATGTCAGCAAGCACCATAAGCAGCCATATTGAGTTTGAGCAATATTGCGCAGTGCTAATAATTTGAGATGTTGGTTCATGTTTCCTGGCATCAGGGCACTGAAGGATGTTTGGGCGTTAAGGTACAGCTGATTGTATGTCTATATACAGAGTCCATCAGATGGGTCGCAGTCTCAGGTGAGGTCTTACTGCACTGTGTCAAAACCCTGGCAGGTTACCAAATGGACAGGGAACTATTGCCCCTCTCTCTCTCTCTCTCTCTCTCTCTCTCTCTCTCTCTCTCTCTCTCTCTCTCTCTCTCTCTCTCTCTCTCTCCCTTCCTCCATCCCTCCCTCCCATCCGCCCTCCATACTACTACTATGCTAAGGATTAGAAGGCAGGTCTGAACTTACAGCTTCATGCTTCTTGTCCATCTGTAATGCAAGTCTCACTAGCTGTTATTAGCCAGGTAAAGCTGAACAGGACTCAAGATTAATTTGCAGCGTGGACTCCAGTGTTTGGAACATTTAGCAAGTGGATGCTTTGCTCATGCAGTCCACGACTCACTCCAGATAAGTCAGCAGTGCATGCTCCCATGCAGCGCTGCAAGAGGGCTGCACTCTGGGAGATGCAGTCGCATGGATGAGAAGAGAAGTTAAGGCCCTGCCTCAATGGATGGAGGTCACTAATTCAATCAGGCAGAATATTGTTTCCCTGACACCTCCAGTGAACATCCCCTAAACAGGTCTTCAGTGTGATCACGTTTGTTTGTTGTTTATGGGAATCTGCTCATTACAATTTGCTTCTGCATTACCCAAATCTCAACAGTGACTGCACTTTGAGAACATTTCATTAGCTGTAAACCTCTGGGGATGTGCTCAGGCTGTGAAAAGTGCTCTAGAAATACTAATCTTCTGTTTGTTTCATTCCTGGGATAACAAGCCAAGCCTGCTCCTTTGCTCCTCGGTTCATGTCACCATTCCTTATGTTCCTGCAAAAGAGTGCCACAGATACACTCCAGAGTGATAGTGCGTGTGCGAGTAAGTGTGCGCACGTGTTCATGTGTGTCTGGGACTGGGTACCTCTGTGTATGTGTGGATGTACACGTACACACACACACACAATGCTCACGCTAGCGCATGCACACACTTGCACGTACTGTACACTCGCACACATACTCACTCACACATATACTCACATACACACACTTACATGCACGAACACTCATGCACACACACTCACATTCACAACCACGTGCACACTCACTCGCACACTCATGTGCACGTCCACATGCACACACTCACCACACACTCACCTGCACACACTCTCACACACACTTATTTGTGCACTCACACACACTCACGCGCACATTTGCACACAATGAAGGAACATGCAAATAAATACTGGCAGCTGCTAAAACATGTGCAATTGTGTTGTTACACTGTGCACAGGTGTGAATACCATCTTTGTACATTATGGTTACGTGCTGTAGCTTTAACATGGCCCTCCGTGGAATACTCAATTGTTCTGGGAGTCAGAAGCTGCCAGGGAGCTTTAGTTTTCTGCGCAACTTACCAGAATCCGACAGAATACCATCAGAACCAAAAAGCTGACAAAGTGGGAAAGTTCAAACCATTTGCTGTTTAAAAAAGGCTATACATGATATTTGAAAAAAGCTTAATTGATACAGTGCAAAATGAGGAATAATTAGTGATTTTCCCTTGGTGCAGATACAAGAGGTGAAGAGATCACAGAAGGCAGCATTATGCAGTAAGAATAAGCAGTTGGGTTTTGTATAAGGAATCTATTGGAGAGGATAGATAAATGATTGATCATGGCGATGAGGACAGCTGAAATACCAGAGAGCAGAGAATTATTTGTCTATTAAAATAGTATGAGGCTGGACTTGAGAGATAAGGAACCAGTTACTTCATATGTCCCTTTACCAGTGAGGAGTGGTGCGAGGGAGCAGGGAAGGCCGTTACTGTAATCAGCCCCAAATAGGATTTGCTGGAATCACAAAGTGGAAAGCAGATGATTGTGAGGAAAATAAAACAGGGTTGCTTCGAAAAAATGCTTTGGTGCACATAAAACAGACAGGAAGGATGAGTTTTAGTTTTAGAGATACAGAGCGGAAACAGGCCCTTCGGCCCACCGAGTCTGGACCGACCAGCGATCCCCGCACACTAACACTATCCTACACCCACTAGGGACAATTTATATTTATGCCAAGCCAATTAGCCTAGAAACCTGTACGTCTTTGGAGTGTGGGAGCAAACCGAAGATCTCGGCAAAAACCCACTCAATTCATGGGGAGAACGTACAAACTCAGTACGGACAGGCACCCATAGTCAGGATCGAGCCCACCACCACTCCACCATTCCCCCCAATATTCATTAAACTTGCATCCCTGAGATATTATGGTGTTGAAGGTTGAAAATGTTCACAAGTTCACGTTATAGGAGTAAAATTAGGCCATTCTAATATTCCTTGAAAACGTTATGTGAAAATTAACACGGACAGCCCTCTCCTCAAAACAAAGTTAATTTAAGTGATCTGTTAATTTATATTGAATTATTCAACAGAATTCCCCCCGGGCTCTGCTGAGATCACTAGATAATTTGATTTTTTTTTCAAGCAAAATTGCCTTTTAATTCACAAGAGGAAATTGCATTATCTAAACATCGGGATGAAGCCTGCATAGAAACAGTACGTTTAGCATCAGTTGGAGCAACTAGCTTTGAAATGTTCTTTCGAGTGATCCTGGGAATAAACCCTTGGAGAAGAATAATTTGCTCAGGGAGACAGAGATGTTTATTGGAAAAGTTAATGAGGTGGATTTCAGAAAGATTTTGCTAAGGTTCTCAAAGTAATCACGTACATTAGCAGTGTTGAATGGGACGTGTTGTCGGATAATGGCAAAGTGATGCTACACATGAGTCTTTTGCAGGCTCACAGTGATGGATTTTAGTACTGCAATATTTGTCTTTCAATATACTATTATCCTGGGTGAAGTCATATCTAATTATGAGATGATTCCAAGTAGTCAGAACAAATAATAGGGATCTAAGAAGCGAGATTGAGGAAGATTAAGGTCCTTCAGGTGACTGAACCGTTAGGTGGCAGATGTGGTTCAGTAGTCGTGAAATTTGCAATGGAGGACCAAATGAGGGAGTGTGTTTTCATGGTGAGATGTTGTTATTGCCAACAGCAGCTTTTAATGCAGTAAATATCCTAAGGTTCATCGTAAAGATATAAAGGAAGGAAAATAGACAAAAATGCTGGAGAAACTCAGCTGGTGAGGCAGCATCTATGGAGCGAAGGAACAGGTGACGTTTCGGGTCGAGACCCTTCTTGAGACTTAAGTTTCATTTCCAGTTTCAGTTTAGTTTATTGTCACTTGTACCGAGGCTTTTGTCGCGGGCTAACCAGTCAGCGGGAAGACAATACCTGATTACAATCGAGCCATTTACAGTGTATAGATACATGTTAAGGGAATTACGTTTAGTGCAAGGTAAAGACAGTAAAGTCCGTTCAAAGATAGTCTGAGGACCACCAACGAGGTAGATGGTAGGTCAGCACTGCTCTCCAGTTGTGGCAGGATGATTCAGTTGCCTGATACCAGCTGGGAAGAAACTGTCCCAGAATCTGGACCCTGGTAGAATCTGTATTCTAGCTTCTAGTTGGTGCACATGGAGCTTTAGCCAGTTTACGTAAAACACCTTGCTCCATTATCCCATGTGGTTCAGTGGCTGAAGGAATAAACACCCTTCCCTCTAAAGCAGAGCTACCTCTCCTTCAATCAGCCAATATCAGATGATTATAGGTGTCTGCATGGCTGGAGCAAGCACCCAGTATGTTTGAGATATCCAGATGACCCCGGGCCTCAGCGGCAATGAAGATATTGGCCCTGTGTAATTTGAGCACCAGTGCGCTGAGCAGCATTAATATGTAAACCAAAAACAAAATTCCTTTCACCAACCTGCGAGGATTTTGTACTGATTCATGTCTAGAATCAGTGACCGAGAATATTCAGCGAGCAGAATAAGTGGATGAAATGTGAGGGATTTGTTGAGCAGAAGTAATGAGCCAGCCTGCTTGGGACCTGCCAGCAGATCCTTTATACCGACTCAATGCTCTTCCCTTGTTTTCCTTTCCGTCTCTGAAGGCCTGCTTTGTTTATTAATGCGGAGTGCGGATGACACAACAAAGCCTTTCCAAACAAAAAAGAAATCTACAGCAAGGTGACAGTTGACTTTGTGCCTCTTTGTGCCTGTCCCTAAAAAGGACAAAGATGCTAAACGAAGGCTGTCGGGCTGAGGAGCTCCGTCCCGTGAAATTAAACACAAACACTCCCGTGGATGTTGCATGTGGTGAGACTGCACACAGTTAATGTGTGCCAGCCGGTAGTTTCCTCACTTCTGGGTCAGAGTTTAGTGGGAGCACCCTTCCCATCAGCTTGATGGACTGATGCCGTTCGGATTCTGTCGTCTACTGTCGACAGCCATTGGGCTTCATTCAAGCTGATTTTGACAGCCTTAGAAACATAGAAACATAGAAAATAGGTGCAGGAGGAGGCCATTCGACCGAGCCAGCACTGCCATTCATCGTGATCATGGCTGATCGTCCCCTATCAATAACCCGTGTCTGCCTTCTCCCCATATCCCTTGACTCCACTAGCCCCTAAAGCTCTATCTAACTCGCTCTTAAATCCATCCAGTGACTTGGCCTCCACTGCCCTCAGTGGCAGGGAATTCCATAAATTCACAACTCTCTGGGTGAAAAAGTTTTTTCTCACCTCAGTCCTAAATGACCTCCCCTTTATTCTAAGACTGTGACCCCTGGTTCTGGACTCGCCCAACATTGGGAACATTTTTCCTGCATCTAGCTTGTCCAGTCCTTTTATAATTTTATATGTTTCAAGAAGGGTTCCGAATATTCCTGGTGTGATTTTATTATTTATGAAAATCCCGGTTAATTTTAGACAGATGATATAATGATTTAAAAGCTGATCTGAGGATGTTAGAATATTAATAATTCACACTGGATCTTAATATGTGATTGGGGAAAGTGTTGAACACTGCATAAATCCTAGAGGCATACGGCAGGTTGAGAAATAGATAAAGTCTAAGAATCAGAAAGATAAGATAAAGAACACTTCAGGCCTTTGAGTCCACACCATGGGCCAAGCGCCTATTTACACTAATCTTATCTTTATTTTTTGAGGAAAGCACAGAAGTAGTACCTTTAGCCCACCAAGTGGGCTCAAACATCCATTTATACATTCATACCCACTTATAGTTCTTCTGTCTGAAGAAGGCTCTCGACCCGAAATGTCACCCATTCCTTCTCTCCAGAGATGCTGCCTGTCCCGCTGAGTTAGTCCAGTTTTTTGTCTCTATCTTTGATTTAAACCAGCATTTGCAGTTCTTTCCTGCCCATTTATACTAGTTGCACATTAATCTAATCCAATTTTATTTCCTCCATATTGTTATATCCAAACCCTCCAGATTCTACCACTCACCTACAGATGAGGGGCAATTTACAGAGTCCAATTAACACCTACGGACGGCATAAGGGCTTCATTCAAGCCTTTGAATGGGCTGCCACCTGCATGTCTTTGAGATGTTGGAGGAAAACTGGAGCACCCGGAGAAAACCCACGTGCTCACAGGGAGAATGTGCAAACCCCGTCCTGATAGTACCCGAGGTCAGGATTGAACCCGGATATCTGGCGCAGTGAGGCAGCCACTCTACCAGCTGCGCCACTGTGCCTCATAGTCCTCTCCTCTCATATTCCCTTCACTTCTCCCTCCGCACTCCACCACTCACCTCCACACTCGGCCAGTTAACTTACCAGCATGCATGCCTTTGGGGTGGAGAGGATTCGGGGGAATCCGCACATCACAATGGAGCATGCAAACTCCACATAGACAGCACCGGAGGTCAAGTTTGAAAACAGATGGGTGGAACAGTGCGCATACGCTCCAGCAGTTGTGCCACTCTGCTGCCCACCAATGGTTTAGCTGGGTGCCCAACATGAAAGCATCAGTGCATTACATTATAAAGAGTATTGTAGAAAGGGGTGTCATTACATTATAATTTCTAAAATGTTCATCCTTGTGTTTTGTTTGAAAAAAAACCCAGATGCATGTATCTATCTACTTTATTCTCACATTTGGGACAAAACCTGCTCCAAGCTACTGATGTGATGTAAGTTCAGAGATGAAATCTGTCTAATTCTGCAATAAACAAAGTTCATCCATATTTATTCTGAGGCAGTGGTTCTGGCTGTGAATCAGTACCCCGTTCCTGCATTCTCTCCATATCCCTTGATGCACAGTGTAGACTTTGCCCCTAGTATGTAGAACATCGAACTAGTATGAACCCGGTGGGGTGAAGGGTCTGTTTCCATGCTGTACCTCTAAAAGGAAGCAGTCAGTGAATGGCTATTATACACCGCCTGATGTCCCTGATCACTTGTGAACACGTTTAGTTTCATTCCTAGCTTGCCTTGGGCAGAGGAGATGGGAAACGAGATGAATTGACATTGTGCTTTACTTAGGGGAACATATCTCAATACACTGGGGCACGCACGCTACCAATCATTCCTCGATTGTCAGCCTGTTTCGAATGAAGTGAGCCGTTTCTTCAACATTTCATGAGCTCTTTACCTACTGTTACTTGCTTTCTGGGTGTCTGTCATGACAAGGCCCAGGGTGAGATTACTTCATCATCGCAACATTACTTCCCCGGCTGATATTACTTGCATGGTCCACAAACTCTGCAATTCTTGCTGGAGGACTTAACTGCAGTTGATGAGCAGTTACAGAAGTTCATTATGCCTCCTCGTCTTACACGAACTGAGCTGTGCTTTTTCCTGGAGATTTGCTATTTTGTTCCTTTATTTTCAATCCATCGGTTGTGTCCCACAGGACTTGTCCTACCTGTTGCTCCAGTGTGTGGGGAACCAGCTGGTTACAAGCAGCTGCCATTGCCTTGTGGCCCACTTTCCCCACCAACTGCCCAACAACCTCCCTTCCCTGCAAGGGCCCTGGCCTCCAATTAGCAGCACGAGGCTGAGCCTGGGCTTGGCCGGCATTGGGGCGGGAACCTCGGTTCTTTGTTTACTGCAGTGCGCTGCTGACATCCACAGCAATCGCAGCGACTGAAGCCAGAATATTTCTTCCATATCAATTCATCAGCCCCATCCCGAAGGAACAAAGTGAAGGGCTATTGAATACAGAGCCTGCAACGCAGTAGTTGATGGAATGAATGGAATAGGTTCAGTTCAGTAGTTTGTCATGCAGTTTTTAGATGTGGTTTTGTTTTTGCACGTATCAATGGTGTGCGTGTTTGGGCACCGTTCATCCCCCTTGCCTTAGTAATGGGTGACGGGTGCATCTCTGCGAGAGGCTTCTGAGACTGAGTCAGCCCCATTCCTACAGTGTGGTGTGCAGTGCTTTCTGGCACAGAGCTGCACTACTGAGGAGGCGCGCTGTGGAAAAGAGAGAAGGAAGTGGCTGGCCCCTTTCCCAATCTGTGTTCCAGTCACAAAGAGCACAGCAAGCTAAGAGAATGACATCACTCCTCAGTTCGCTAACTCCGATTAAAAGAAAAGTCTTTCTGGAAAGATCATTTGGTGGAACGTTCCAAATTCCTGCTTTTTCAGTTTAGTTTGGAGATACAGCGTTGAAACAGGGCCTTCGGCTCACCGAGTCCTTGCCGACCAGCGATGCCCGCACACTAATATTATTCTGCACACAGTAGGGGCAACATAATTTTACTGAAGCCAATTAGCCTGCACACCTGTACGTCTTTGGAGTGTGGGAGGAAACCGGAGCATCCATAGAAAATCAACGCAGGTCAGGCGGAGAATGTACAAACTCCATACAGACAGCACCCGTAGTCAGGATTGAACCCAGATGGTTTTTACAGCTGCAGAATGACAGGGGTCAGGACAGGGGGATGGGATCAATTGGATTGCTCAGTTCCAAACTGTACAGCACTCTGCAGCTGCACATAGCTTTAACATGGGATAGGTCAACGTTGAGCTTATTTACGGGTCCCAACCCATGCCTCCTACCTGAGTTCCAGCAAGGTTATAAATAAACTCTGGAAACTTAGTCGTGACCTCCCAACCCTCCGAACTACCGTTCCCTCAAATAATGTCCAAAATTTGTCGTCTGCTCACTTTTCATAGGATCATAAGGAGTGGGAGCAGAATTAGACCATTCGGCCCATCAAGTCTACTCTGCCATTGAATCATGGCTGATCTATCTCTCCTTCCCAATCCCATTCTCCTTCCTTCTCCCCATAACCTCTGGCACCTGTACTAATCAAGAATCTATCTATCTCTGCCTTGAAAATATCCACTGACTTGGCCTCCACAACCTTCTGTGGCAAAGCATTCCACAGATTCACCACCCTCTGACTAAAGAACTTCAACTTCACTGGTCTAAATATGTTCGCAGAAGACGCAGCTCTCAGTCGCCCCGTGCCCTCCTGAAATCTCTCTGCTTAACGGGCATGGGCAACTTGACACTCAAGTTGTTTGCATCAACCTCACTGAGATCTGGGAGCTTCAGTGCCCTCAAATATAGGCTGACTAATGTGCTTAGCCCGTGGAGTGCTGTTATACTGAGCTGACGTCTCTCTTCAAGGATGGCTACTAAGATCATCGTGGTGGGACCAGATGCCAGCAGCAGGTGATGCTGTGGTGGAGGGGAGTTGGATACAGAGAAGCACCTCAGACCAGGTGCTGCCCCACAGCTCCAACAACTCAGTTTAGTCCTGATCTGCAGTGCTGTGAGGCTGGAGTTCTCATGTTTGCAAGTGTCCTCCTCTCCATATATTTTAACAGTTGTAATGGTATCCACAATGTGCTTTGACATCCTTTTCCATCCCTTATCCTCTCTCCTCTACTGCCTCCCTCTCTCCTTCGCCCCCTTCCTGTCTTTTATTCTCCCTTGCAAAGGACCAGCTTTGAAACTAAAGGTTAAAGGGACTGTTTCCTGCCATCGTTCCTTCCCCCCTTGTCCTTCGGAAACCTATATGTTAAACTTACCTGATGAAGACCCTGCCCGTTCACCTCGGTGAAGCCCTTTCCCAGCCTCCAATCTCAATTAGTTCCCTGGTGGTGATCAAAACACGGCTTCAACAATGCTTGTGTAGTAGAACGCAAAGGAACTGCAGATGCTGGAATCTTGTGGAGACCACCAAGTGTTGGAGTAACTCAGCGGGTCAGGCAGCATCTCTGTGGGACATGGATAGGTGACGTTTCTCGTCGGGACCCTTCTTCAGTTTTTGTGTATGTGTTGTGATGGTGATTTACATGGACTTGCCTGAAGTACCTAACTCCATGCATCTTCTAATGTAAAGAATGTTTTCGGGCCATGTCAATTCCCATGGTAGAGTTGTTCAGCAGATCAGATAGTTTCCAACTAGTTGTGTAGTCTACCTGAATGCGAGCAGCAATACATTGGGGAGATTTCAGCCAGAGTCAACCATGTAGTCAATGATACTACATTGGAGCTACCTCCTGCACCCACACACAACTGACTGACTTAATCCGCTTCACCACTAACTTCCATCTGGCACTCAAATACGCCTGGACCATTTCCAACCCATTCCGAATCTGACCTCTCTGTCCTGGGCCTCCTCCATGGCCAGAGTGAGCACCACCGGAAATTGGAGGAACAGCCATTCCGAATCCGACCTCTCTGTCCTGGGCCTCCTCCATGGCCAGAGTGAGCACCACCGGAAATTGGAGGAACAGCCATTCCGAATCCGACCTCTTTGTCCTGGGCCTCCTCCATGGCCAGAGTGAGCAACACCGGAAATTGGAGGAACAGCACCTCAAATTCCGCTTGGGCAGACTGCACCCTAGTGGCATAGACATTGAATGATCCCAATTCCGTTAGCCCTTCCCCTCCCCTTCCTAGCTCTCCCTCAGCCCTCGGGCTCCTCCTCCTCCTGTCTTTCCCCGCATTCCCCCCCCCCCCACACCCACCCTCCATCGGTCTGAAGAAGGGTCTCGACCCGAAACGTTGCCTATTTCCTTCGCTCCATAGATGCTGCAGCACCCGCTGAGTTTCTCCAGCAATTTTGTCGACCTTTGATTTTCCAGCGTCTGCAGTCCCTTCTTAAACACATGTAGTCAATCAGACCAGTGGGTGAGCTGGGAAGCCAGACCTCTGCAAACCCATCTTTCTACTTTGCTTCAAAGCCAAGGGGGGGGGGGGGGGGGTCAATATTGGTGATAATTGATGCAGATCGTTCATCGCGGAGAGTGAACCTTTCTGTGCAAACAAGCATGGAAAACATCTCTGAGGATCTGTAACCATGGCAACCACACCTCTGTAGTGGAGCCATGTTCACTCTGTTATAAGTGAGAGCTACGCAGTAAGATGCGCAGTAAGTGAAGACAAAGGGTGGATTGTTCCTATCTTCACTGTCTAGGCAATGGTCTGATGGAGTGGATTAACTGCATGTTTAAAATGTTTAACAATATACAATGTAGACTTTGTCCCAATATAGAACCCAGTCTAGTGACCCCCCCCTCACTAGCTCCTTGAAGAACCAGCTAATTTCAGGTAGACAAAAATGCTGGAGAAACTCAGCGGGTGAGGCAGCATCTATGGAGGAAGGAATAGGTGCCGTTTCGGGTCGAGACCCTTCTTCAGACTGATGTCGGGTGGGGGCGGGAAAAAGCAAGGAAGAGGCGGAGAAAGTAGGCTGCGGGAGAGCTGGGAAGGGGAGGGGAAGGAGGCAGAAAGCAAGGATTACCTGAAATTGGAGAAGTCAGTGTTCATGGAAAAGTTGCAAATTGTGAAGCCAGAGGTGGCGAGGGTGGGAGGAATGCAAATATGCTGACACGCTTTCTTGATCACCACATTGGCATGAAGAGGCCAAGTTGCGTTACTGATAATATGGATGATTAGCAACCGTAAGATGCAGACTGTTTCGACATCAACTTGTTTGATTAGAAGAGGGTTGTGTTACCGTTCTCCTCTTCCCCCTCCCAACTTTTTAGATCAGCAACCAACTCTTTCATCTTCCTGATGTTCAGGGGTAGGTTGTGGTTCTGCCACCATGTCTCAGGGTCCCCGATCGCTCCCCCGTAGCCCAGCTCATGATTGTTCTCGATCCAGCTGAGAACAGCGGTGACATTGGCGAGCTAAAGATGGATAAATATTCATCGGAAGGAACCGCAGATGCTGGTTTGCACCGAAGATAGACACAAACGAAAGTGCTGGAGTAACTCAACGGGTCAGGCAGCACCTCTGGAGAAAAGGAATAGGTGACATTTCGGGTGAGTCTAAACAAGGGTCTTTACCCAAAACGTCACCTATTCTTTTTCTCCAGAGATGCTGCTGACCCGCTGAGTTACTCCAGCATATTGTCTCTATCGTTAGATAAATATTTGAAAGATTGAGGAATGGGAACTGGCACTGTAGAGGAATTGAGGCCAGCATATTGCAGCCTAGATCCCATTGAATAATGAGGTGGGCATGAGGGGCTTGGTGGCTGTGTCTACCCCTGCTCCTATTTTCTTGTGTTCTTGTCCTCTGTGAAGTTCACAAAAAAATACATCCAAATCCACAATAATTTGTGATCCAAGGTGCAAATGTAACGTTTCTATCTTTGAGGAATGCACGGTGGCGCAGCGGTAGAGTTGCTGCCTGACAGCGCCTGCAGTGTCGGAGACCCGGGTTCGATCCCGACTACGGGTGCTGTCGGTACGGAGTTTGTACGTTCTCCCCGTGACTGCGTGGGTTTTCGCCACTGTCTTTGGTTTCCTCCCACACTGCAAAGACGTACAGGTTTTTTAGGTTAATTGGCTTGGTGTATATGTGTAAATTGTGACTAGTATGTGCAGGATAGTGTTAATGTGCGGGGATCGCTTCTGGGCACAGAATCAGTGGGCCTGAAGGGCCTGTTTCCGCACTGTCTCTCAAAACTAAACTAAACTAAATGTGTGGTATTTGCACTGTGGAGGCTAACAAAACATACATTTGAAAAAAAACATGCGTATCTGAGGTATAATTTTGCAGACTTATTATACTAATGAGCATCAAGACCTTTAAATCAGTGAGCTTAATGTCAACTGTTCCTCTGTGGTGTGAACAGAATTAATTATAGGGCAGTGCTAACATTCTTTATCAGTCTCTGCCACTCAAGATGATTAACTCATTCACTGATATCCATCCATTCCCTCCACTACGGGCATTAAGTGGCCATTGTAAGGAGATGGACAGCACTCTATGAAAAAAATATCCTTGCAGAGAAATGGTGAGCTGTCCCGAGGAACATCTGCTGTGCTATCCTGAAGATGGGATGATCGACTTCTAACAATCACTTCCATTTTGGTCTGTGTGAGTGAGGAGAGAGGACACATTGTGTCGTCGTCCCCCCACCCCCGATGACCATTGCCCCTTTGGCTCTTTGATTCAATGGTCAGTCAATGAGAACAGTCACTCACACCCCACCTTGCAAATGGAGCCAAGGGTCCATATTGTGGAATTCTTTGCCACGGACGGCTGTGGAGGCAGGCAGTGGATATTTTTAAGGCAGAGATAGATTATTGTTCAGGTATCAGAGGTTCTGGGGAGAAGGCAGGAGAATGGGGTTATGAGGGAGAGATAGATCAGCCATAATTGAATGATGGAGTAGACTTGATGGGGCAAATAGACTTATATTTGGACCAAGGTATTGATGAGGTCTGAGCCAAGGGCTGCTGACGAAACCCAGAGTATTTGTGGGCTGAGTGTTGTTGAGCAACTGCTGTCTCCTTTTCATGTCCATCTTGTTACAAATGTTGGCCTTGCTGTCATCGTCTGTCCTGAAAAGGACGCAAGCTTCCGGGAAAGGACACAATCAGTGGAAGCCATCACTTGTCGCAATGGATGATTGTGGTAGCAGAATTAGTTCAGGATACTTCCAGTTTCCAGTCCCGCAACGTGGATGCTTCTGCTATGCGGCCAGCGACTGCTGTTTGATGGTAGTATGGATGTCATGGTCCACGTTGAGATACATTAAATATAAAACCTAGCTGCTGGTTTTCCATTGCTGGCTTAATTCAGTCACTTTGAGAGCACCTACATGGGTTGAACCAGATCTTGAAAATTTGGCTAGAATTGTGACTCATCTGCACAATTTTCAAGGACCTCTCACTTCAACAGTGAGTGAGGACATCACTTGTTAAAGTAAAGTGCTGAAGATACTTTAAAAAAGAGTCAGTAAAGAGATAGAAGTAAAGCACACAGTTGGTCTGTCAAACTTACCACTGGTGTACTAATTTTATTTTGGTGACATTTATGTACTGATCTTGATTTTATGCACATGTTTGTATATATACCACCATTTTATTTATCATCAGAAGTTTAAATTGTCAACAGGGCATCAAACTGTTTGAACACTTAACAATGTGAGTGTTAGCATGAGAGATGGTCACAGTAACAAATAAACCGTTCTGGCCCTGGGATAGTGTAACGTCTGAGATTGATCATCATAGATAGATTGATGGTGTGTGTCCCCTCCTGCCACCTTCACTCCAAGGACTGGTGACTAAAATTAGGGCGCATGATATTGGGGGTAGGGTGTTGACATGGATAGAAAATTGGTTGGCAGACAGGAAGCAAAGAGTAGGAGTGAACGGGTCCTTTTCAGAATGGCAGGCAGTGGCGAGTGGAGTGTCGCAAGGCTCAGTGTTGGGGCCGCAACTGTTTACCATATATATTAATGATTTGGAAAAGGGAATTAGGAGCAACACTAGCAAGTTTGCAGATTGCACAAAGCTGGGTGGCAGTGTGAACTGTGAAGAGGATGTTAGGAGGTTGCAGGTTGAGTGAGTGGGCAGATGCGTGGCAGATGCAGTATAATATAGATAAATATAAGGTTATCCAGTTTGGCGGCAAAAACAAGGGGGAAGATTATTATCTCAATGGGGTTAGGTAAGGTTAGGTAAGGGTGCAGCGAGACCTGGGCGTCCATGTGCACCGGTCACGGAAAGTTGGCTTACAGGTACAGCAGGCAGTGAAGAAAGCTAATGAAATGTTGGCCTTCATAACAAGAGGATTTCAGTATAGGAGTAAGCAGGTTCTTCTGCAGTTGTATAGGGACTCTGGTGAGACCACATCGGGAGTATTGTGTACAGTTTTGGTCTCCTAATTTGATGAAGGACATCCTTGTGATTGAGGCAGTGCAGCGTAGGTTCACAAGATTGATCCCTGGGATGGCGGGACTGTCATATGAGGAAAGATTGAAAAGATTAGGCTTGTATTCACTGGAGTTTAGAAGGATGAGGGGGGATCGTAGAGAAACATATAAAATTATAAAAGGACTGGACAAGCTAGATGCAGGAAAAATGTTCCCAATGTTGGGCGAGTCCAGAACCAGGGGCCACAGTCTTAGAATAAAGGGGAGGTAATTTAAGACTGAGCTGAGAAAAAAACATTTTCACCCAGAGAGTTGTGAATTTATGGAATTCCCTGCCACAGAGGGCAGTGGAGGCCAAATCACTGGATGGATTTAAGAGAGAGTTAGATAGAACTCTAGGGGCTGGTGGAGTCAAGGGATATGGGGAGAAGGCAGGCACGGGTTATTAATTGGGGACGATCAGCCATGATCACAATGAATGGCAGTGCTGGCTTGAAGGGCCGAATGGCCTCCTACACCTATTTTCTATGTTTCTATGTCTGTTCTTTGATTATTAGAGGGTTGGCAATCAAGAAATGTGGAGTTTGTGCTTGGTGTTGATGTGGAGTTAGTGTAAGTCTTGGTGTTGAGTTAGATCATGAGATGTGCAGTTAGTGTAGGAGTCTGTGTTGATGGGGGATACGTGTCGGTGTTGCTGTTGATGCGGGTTTAGTGTAGGAGTTGCCGTGAGGTTAGTGTAGGTGTTGATGTGCGATTAGTGCATTGGTATTGATTGGAGTTGGTATTGATTAGCTTTTTTTTACTTTAGTTTAGATATACAGCGCGGAAATAGGCTGCATGTCCGCTCCGACCAGCGATCCCCGCACACTAACCCTACCCTACACACACACTGGGGACAATTTACACATACCCAAGCCAATTAAACTACTAACTTGTACGTCTTTGGAGTGTGGGAGGAAACCAAAGCTCTCGGAGAAAACCCACGCGGTCACGGGGAGAACGCACAAACTCTGTACAGACAGCACCCGTAGTCGGGATCGAACCCGAGTCTCCAGGGCGCTGTAAGGCAGCAACTCTGCTGCTGCGCCATCGTGCTACCCGGCTAGTGTCGGAGTTGCTGTTGATGTGGGTCAAAGATGTGGGGTTAGTGCAGGAGTCCTCCTTAGTGCTCGAGACACCCGGAGGCTGCAGCGAATCGTCCGATCAGCAGAGAAGGTTATTGGCTGCAACCTTCCCTCCATTGATGAACTGTACACTGCAAGGGCCAGGAAGCGAGCGGGCAAGATCATCTCTGACCCCTCTCACCCTGGCCACAAACTCTTTGAATCACTTCCCTCTGGAAGGCGACTCCGGATTGTCAAAGCTGCCACAGCCAGACATAAAAACTGTTTTTATCCACGAGTAGTTGCTCTACTTAACAGCCAAAAATCTGTAGCCTCCCTCTGATCTGGTATTTTGTTGGTTCACATGCTTGATCAATGGTGTTTTATCATTAATGATTTATTATTATTAATGTCTAGTGTTTTCTGAGTCATTCGTAACTGTCACTGTATGTCATGTTGTTACTTGTGGGTGGAGCACCAAGGCAAATTCCTTGTATGTGAATACTTGGCCAATAAACTTACTTACTTTGCTTGTGTTATATTTGTTCATGTTCCTCTTCATGTTCCTGTTCTTTCAATGTACCAAGGTTAGCTTGTTCATGTGTGTATTGCGTAACAATAGTACCCTTTTCTAGGCCTTGCAAATGTGTTTCATCTTGACAATTATTCAATATATAATGTTAATCTCGAAGCCAGTGGCTGCAGTCACAACGGAGGAGGGATAGAAGCAATCTCCCAGCGTGAAGTGCAGTCAGGCACTTTCCCTTTCATTCTGCTTTAAGTTGCAAGATGGAAAGTCATGGCCCAAGGGTCTTGCTGTTAATCTGCTCCACCATTCCTCCAACATGGAGTTAGCGCATGCGATCGACACCAGTGCCTCTTATCACTGAAGGACAGGCCGCTGTGAGACACAGCTGGTAAAGTGTGACTGTGCTTGTGTTAGATGGACACTGAGTAGGCTGTCTCGCTGGGCAGGTATAACTACACGTGTTGTCCCACTGTTCATAGCCTTAGCAAAATCGTTCGCAGTTTAGAAGAAACATTAGGCAAACACAAAATGCTGGAGTAACTCAGCGAGTGAGGCAGCATCTCTGGAGAGAAACCCGAAACGTCGCCCATTTCTTCTCTCCAAAGATATTGTCTCACTCGCTGAGTTACTTCAGCATTTTGTGTCTACCTTTGATTTAAACCAGCATCTGCAGTTCTTTCTTACACATGAGAAGAAACATTTCTGATCGCAGGATCAGGTAGTGGAAGGAAACCGTTAAAATCTTCACAAATTGAGTCAATGCAGACTATTTTTAGCAGAGTATTTTGGTGTTCTGCTTTTTTGTGCACGTGTGTGTGTGTTTTTGGTTGATTAATTGGTTGAAAGACACAGCATGGAAAATGGAAACAGGCCCTTCGGCCCACCGAGTCCATGCCGACCATCGATCACCCTATGTTATCCCACGTTTGCATCCACGCTCAGGGAAATTTACAGAGGCCAATGAACTCACAATCCCGCACGTTCATGGTATGTGGGAGGAAACCAGAGCACCCAGTCATAGGGGGGAGGTGCAAACTCTGTTCGGACAGCACCCGTGGTCAGGATCGAACCAGGCGCTGTGAGGCAGCAGCTCTACCAGCTGCACCACTGTGCCACATCATAGGGGTTTGAAAAGTGTTGGCCGAATGGTCCTGAGAGCCCACTGTTTGTGTCAATGCTCGAATAATGCCCGATATCCATCTGAACGAATGGCTAATCACCCACCCCCAATGGACAATTACTAACCCCCCCCCCCCCCCCCCCACAAACACAACAGTCTCATCCAACACCAGAGGTCCCAGCCCAATATCCTGCCCCCATCACCCCCTCCCACTCTCCCCACCACCCCCCTTTCACTGGTTCTGGCCTCAGACTTTATTGTATCCGACAGAGAGAAGGCAGGAGAATGTGGATGAGAGGGAAAGGATAGATCAGCCATGATGGAATGGTGGAGTAGACGCGGGTGCAGCAGTAGAGTTGCTGCCTTACAGCTCCCGAGACCCGGGTTCCATCCTGACTGCGGGTGCTGTCTGCGCAGAGTTTGTACGCTCTCCCCGTGACCTGCCCGGTCTTTCTCCGGGTGCTTCGGTTTCCTCCCACACTCCAACGACGTACAGGTTTGTGAGCCAATTGGCTTGGCATGAATGTAAAATGATCCCTAGTCTGTGTAGGATAGTGTTACTGTGCGGGGATCGCTGGTCGGTGTGGACTCGGTGGGCCAAAGGACATGTTTCCCTGCTGTATCTCCAAACTAAACTCAATGGCTTACGAATGTGAACGGTCTAGGCAAAGCGGGTGAAGGACATGCCCCCAACCCCCGTTCATGGTGACTCAGGAGCCCCCTGAGGGACCAGCGGGCCCATGTCCCGGGTGGTCACCATCTCCCTGGCCACCAGCAGTCTGACCCGCCTCCCGCAGCCCTGGTTTGTCTCGAGTGTCGGAGCTGGTTGCTGCAGTTTTTTACGGCGCGTATTTAGCGTGGGTTTCTGTGTCTGTTTATTACTCTATCGGCCGTTGTTGGTATTCAGAGGCTGTGCCAGCCAGGGTGCAGCTGCCTAAATATTTATGGAACACCGCGGTGGACAGACGAGAAAGGGTGGATAAATGAAATCAGTGATTTACGCAGCGCTCAGCATGCAGCCCACGCAGAGCTCAGCATTCAACTAGAAGACAGCCGAGCCTGGGCTGTGCTCCTTCACCTTTGTGCACGGGTTGTGAAGGATGACTCCTTGTTATTTTAACCCTTCTACGCCCTCCCCATCTTCTCTCCCATCCCCAGCAGACACCACCTTACTGTCCTCGTGTTGTTGCCGAGCTCCTGTTGTTCCCGTCTGAGCCGATTCCTGTGGCTTTGTCTTTCACCGCCTCTGGCTGTGTGCTCGAACTGCCTGTGTGGTATTCATGATGTCGGATAATTAGCCAAAACCGCATTATCTGAACAAAATGTCAGCTCTCACAATCCCCCCCCCCACCTTCTCCCCTGCCTCGGTCTTTAGTTACTGATGAGACCCACTGGTTGCATGAATTTTGTAAAGAATGTGCAAACGTGTGATGTTGCCATGGTAATGTGTCTTGCTGCAAGGATGCATGTTTACACTCAGGTGGGAGACAGGCTGCAACATCAGCCCTGCTAATGGTTTTGTTTTGAATCCTTAAATATATATCAGCTTCACCTTTTCTCCTGTGCAAACTGCTCCACGGAATGCTGCTGAGAGAGTTGGTGCAGAAACTGTCTCATTGCAAACCTAGGAAAAATAAACATATGCTCCGTGTTGAGTGGTTGAACTAATTGAATGCTACAGTATGGAAGCAGGCCCTTCGCCCCACCGCATCCACGTCGACCTGTTCACGGAGGGCAGCCACGGTGGCGCAGCGGGTAGAGTTGCTGCCTTACAGCAGAAATGCAGCGCCGGAGACCCGGGTTCGATGCCTGTACAGAGTCTGTGCGTTCGCCCCGTGACCTGCGTGGGTTTTCTCCGAGATCTTCGGCTTCCTCCCACATTCCAAAGACGTACAGGTTTGTAGGTTAATAGTAAGATTAAACGAGAACTTACCAAGTTTGAAGTTTGATCGTTATTTTATGAGGAGTTACGATGAGGGATTACGTGAAGAAGTCCCGCCTGGCGCATGATCGGCATACTTCAAAGCAGCGGCATGAAAAACACAGAACCAATAGCCGGAGTAAGATAGTAAGGCTCAACGTAGTCTAGAACTACCAGATGATCATTTACTTTATGAGGGTTGGGAGTGGAGGGCACGTAATCCCTATCGTAACTCCTCATAAAATAACGATCAAACTTCAAATTTGTCAAGTTCTCGTTTAATCTTACTATTTTACTTCGGAGTCACGTGAGTGACTACGTGAAGATTTTGTAGCTCTGTTTTTCATGTCGTAGATTCATTCCATACGACACTCTGGCTCAATCAACACAGTAGTGAGTGCATAATACATCTTTTAAACATTTCTTTAGTTTATGTAATAAGTCTTTTCATTATAAAAGAATGAAAGTAATAACCCTTTTATCGTAGGGGAAGACTTATAACCAAAGATATAAATAGATAATATAAAACAAAGCACAATCAAAGAGACCGCAACACTGCGTGTCCAACCCTGACACCGTGAGAACTGGTTTCTTGTAAACTTTAAAAAAATTCTTTTACATCCTCCTACAGCCTCTAATTTTTTGATCGAGTGGCCCATCCTGTGCCTTTGCCATGGATGTACCTACCTCCCTGGTGGAGTGATTTTTAACATCTCAATGTCTACTCCTGCTGAGTCCCAAAACCTGTTTTAACCATCTAGAATGTAACTATCTGGAACCATCAGTTTGTACTGATACTTTTATGTGTTTTATGTATTTTTTTGTGTGTAATAAATAGCGCTGTCTCACCACCATGGAGACTCTTGCCTACTTGCCTAACATATTGAGTCAATGCTTAACCACACACAATTTTTAGTTGACAGGATATGCTTTAAAATTTACTTTGGTTCCAGCTCCTCCTGCTCTGCTTTGTTTGGTTAAGTCATAAACATATAAGACAATGTTATCTGTAGCCACATGCATACAGTCTAACGTAACATTTGCAACGTTTGCACTCTTTGTGCTAATACTAAAGCCATGAGCATTATTACTTCAAATGTAAACTTCCGAAACAATGATAGAATTGGAGCCCATTGCCTAAGCAAAGTAAGAACTATGCTGACCTCCCAACTTCTACATTTTAACTTTTGGGCAGATTTTAATATATATTCCTTTCCCAATCGGGATATTAACGGATGAGACCCGATAGATTCATGGTCAGTAATTTGTCCTAAATAGGACGATAAAGCACTAGAGCCCTATTAATGGCCCTATCGCTTAGGTGCTGATCAAAATGCAATCCATCAAGGAACTCCAATATATCTGATATGTTAGCAGTATGATTAAATATCTTTGACTGTCTACCACAGTCTTCCAATTTCTTTATATAAACAAAATATTGTTTTTAATGCTATTTTTCCAAGCTGCAGTTATAACATTCATGGTCCTATCCGACAGTCCAAGCTCTTGTAATGGTCTGGTCAGAACCTGCAGATTAACAAATTCATATGATCATGCCATGGATTAATTTTTCAACAATTTACTGCAGCTAGGAATCATCATAAATGGTTCAATTATTATTCTAAACATCAATGAGAACCATGACTGTGTCTGATTTGGGCCACCAAACCTCCCGTGGCAGAGTCTTGCTATATTTTCAACAGACATTGCCTAATCAGACAGAATGGGGAACATAAAAGAACATAAAAGAACATATTTCCCCCCAATGTAGTGAGAATGCATCCACAGCTACTGCTCCTGGGTTGGGTTCACATGAGACATATTTGGGCAATTAGTGCTTTAATCTAGACGCAACAGATCAATGTCAGGTAATCCATACCACTGACAATGTTTTCCAACTTGTGGATTTAATATCCATTCTGTATTGTCTTTAAATTTTTGTAATCTGTTGTCTGCCACAATATTGTCTCTCTCTGAGATAGATAGCTGAAAGCCAAATATTCTTAAAGATAACACCATTGCCACATCTGGTTAACCAGATAATCATATGATAATGATCTTACTTGACCCATGTGATTGATATATGCCACAGCTGTGGTATTGTCTACTTGTAATTGGACATGCATATCTTTCATAGTAGAACAATAAGCTTTTAATCCATAAAAGCTCCTAACAACTCCAAATAATTACTACCAAATGTTTGGAGAAATAAGTTTCTTGGACAATCCATCTGCCACCACCTGGCATTATTGTCCGTAGTTCCCTAGATAAGGGACGTATCAGATATTAACCTGATAAGAACAGATATTACACTTATCTAGTCCGAAAAACCGAGAAGCTATCCACCATCCGAGAATACTTTAGTTTGCAATGACTGCTGGCTGCTGAGCTAATATGTTTTTAAGCAGCTTGTGGAACATTCACAATCCACCACTGTAACTCTGATAAAGCTTCCTTTGGCAATTGCATAGGCCTGTCAAAATGGCCTGCACACTCTTCTAGTGCTTGTGTTTTTGCCCTTTTTTGAGCTTGTTTTGGTAATGCAGTGGACCAACTCTACTGCAGAAACAGTGTTACTAATTTACCTAAGCTCCTTCTCGGATGGAGGGATAAGGCTTGTCAACAAGGCAACGACACACATTTGTAATATTGACACTTTGTTTGTTGGTAAATTTACCGAACATGGTACTGAATCACTCACAAACCCCAAATAGTAAATTGTTGGGGATGGCTGAAGCTTAGATTTTGTTGGATGGATCAGGACCCTAGTCTTTCAACAGGTTTGTAATTGCTGCACTAATTTTCCACCTGACTCCTGATCAGCATTGCCAATTAAAATGTCATCAAGATAACCATGACCATGTATCCCGATCAGTGCAGGTGCTGGTTTTAACCATTGTGTGAACAGCCTAGAAGCTGAGCTTAATCCATTAGATAATGCCTTAAATTGCCATAGCTGACCCATTTAATTAATTTTCAAGTACCTGTGAACATGATGATAAATTGGTACTGAATCATACGCATCCTTCACGTCCATAGTAACCAATTACAACTTGTTGATAACAACAGCCTTGCAGTGTTGAAGGTGTCCATTTTGAAATGTTTTATACTGGACAAATGTATTAAAGTGTGTGAAGTCTAGAATGACTCTTCAGACCGAAGGTCATGACCACTGATCATCTTCTTCTGCCTGGGGAATTATTTGATACAATGTGTTGTGGATGCTTACTCCATTTTTTCCCCATTACACTTTCCCTAAATAATTTCTTTCCTTTTCTTTATTTGAGATTTTTCAGGTGCAGAAACATAACTAAGATTAGATTAGATTCAGCTGTTAGGTAATCTCAATGAGGTTTTTGCAAAAGTTTAATGAGGCTGATATCTTTGCCTCTTTACCAATGTCTTTGATTTGTTTTTAGGCAGGTTTACTCCGTAATAACCAGGAGTTTGAACACAGCTTGATCTGCAAATCTAAAGTGCAAATGGGTCCAAATGGTGAGTCTATAAAACAATGTAAAAGCACAATCACATTGATACCACCCGCAACTTGAAATTCTTTGGAATCGTATTCCCTGTGCCTCCACACTATTGAAGACATGGGTGCCTTAATCGGATTCACCGTTGGCACCCTAGTAAAGCACAAGTGTTTCATATAATCTGCTGTTTCAACCATTGGTGAGAAACTAATTGATGTTGGCCACCATGGCTACCTTCCATGGCCTCACCGCTTCCTTCAGGTATCATACTTTGTACCATTAAGTACACCATAAACACCACTGTTAGGGTCAGTTTCTTTACAGCCCTGGTAAGAACTACCTCCAGCCCAATCTGAGGTTCATATTCCCACAGTGGTAAAAGCACCATATACTTGTATATGGAAACCCCTAGGGGCCTGCCTGGGAATATTCTGGGTTTTTTTTTTAGACCCTTGGTTGAAAATAATTTGGAGTATTTCTCCATTTAATTTATTCTGAGCCATGAGGCTTTCTTGTCTGGAGGCCTTTCCTTATTAAAATCATTTAAAACTATTTAAAACCACGGCCTCTCAGACTTCTTTATTTTCCTTCCCACTGGAGATTCTTCCCGTGGCTTTTGTTTGTGGAGCGACTAAATGCTCCTTACGGTTAATTTTAACGGCCACCGGTATCGGAACCGGCTCCTCACTAATCTGCCGTCCCGATCGCTGAGATTCTACCCGGGACGCATTTTAACCTCCGTTTTTCCTCCGGAGTATTTCCTCTTTTCCTTTCAACTCTTGCTGGCTCTGCAGGCCAGCACCAGGGAGTTTGAACACGCCCTGTGAAATAATTCAATCCACTTACCTGCGGGCCTGTTCCTTACCGCTGGTGGAGCTGCGCTCTGCAGCTCTTTGCCTACCGACAGCGTCGACGTAATGCCGATCATGCGCCAGGCGGGACCTCTTCACGTAGTCACTCACGTGACTCCGAAGTAAAACTGGCTTGATAAATGTAAGAATTGTCCAGTATAAAATTGTCCAATTTCCAGTAAAGTCCCCGGTGGACTCTTCGGAAGTGATGACCACAAGATACAAGGTACATTAGTTCTATGTTATCCCACTTTTGCATCCTCCCCCTACATACAGCATGGAAACAGGGCCCTTTGGCCCAACTTGCCCACACCGACCAACATGTCCCATCTATACTAGTCCTACCTGTCCGTTTGGCCCATATCCCCCCAAACCTGTCCCATCCATGAATCTGTCTATTTGTTTCTTAAACGTTGCAATAGTCCTTGGCTCAAATACCTTCTCTGGCAACTCGTTTCATGCACCCACCCCCCTTTGCGTTCCCCTAAATACTAGGGGGAAATTTACAGAGGCCAATTAACCTACAAACATGCACATCTTTGGGATATTGATGAGAAATCGTTGGGATATTGATAAGATGCTGGTTGACACTGAAAATGGGCACAAAATGCTGGAGTAACTCTGCCGGTCAGGCAGTATCTCTGGAGGAAAGGACTACTCGCTGAGTTACTCCAGCATTTTGAGTCTATCTTTGCATTATGTTTTGGTTTGGGATTTAATATTTTGATACTCTTTTGGATTAGGAACCTCAATCTAAGTGGGGAAAGGACTTGGGTCGGCTCGATACATAATTGCCAAACTTAAAGTTGTAATGAGGAAGTTTTATTACATCAAGAGTGATATAACTTATACAGAGATTGTGCATTCTGGGCTTAAACAAGGCAAACCAGCTGGAAGTAATGGAATAAGCCATCTCTTGCGGTCAGGGCTCAGCTAGCACTTGGTTAGACACATGTCTTCCCTCTGATTCCTGGGATCACAGAGGAAGAAGATTTCAGGGCTTGAGTCTGTAGAGGGGTCTCGACCTGAAACGTTGCCTATTTCCTTCGCTCCATATGTCTGAAGAAGGGTCTCGAGCCGAAACGTTGACTATTACCTTCGCTCCTTAGATGCTGCCTCACCCGCTAAGTTTCTCCAGCATTACTGTCTACCTTCGATTTTCCAGCATCTGCAGTTCCTTCTTAAACAAATGAATGATGGTTATGCAAAAAAGCCATTCACAGCAGCTCCACTTTAACAGAGGGGTCTCATGGAAAAGATTCATCGTGCTAGCTTATTCAAAGGAGAAGATATTCCCACATTTTGCATGCGCAGGAAACCTTTTCAATATTTCAACCCATCAACTTGTTTTATTTTCTCTCGTGTTGTCAGTGATAGCAGGCCATTAATAAATGATGATTTACATAGTCTGCAGCTGTGAATGCTGATCCCCAAATCAACGACAAAGACACAGGCGTGAGTGTTAGGTTTGCAGGTGAAGTCTACTGCACTTGGTGAAATGTAACCCACTAATCATCAGTCCTAATCAATGGGTTTCATCTGCGTCAACTGCATAATCTATAATTATCTTTCACTAATCTGGTTTTCTTGATTCACGCTTCACATGCTCAATAACCTATGAACAATATTGACGTAAATTCTAAGCTGTTCCTTCAAGCTCCCGAGTTATCGGCTTCTGAAAACCTACAGTTGCAAATTGCCGACTTTTTTCAGCACCTATCCCTCTTTCATTTTTTTCCGTCTACTCCACTCTGTCTGATTTCTTCTGGATCCTCCAGCCTAATATAGTCACTGGCCTATATTCGTTGGAGTTTAGAAGAATGAGGGGGGGACCCCATTGAAACGTATGGCGCAGTGAAAGGCTTGGACAGAGTGCGTGTGGAGACGATGTTTCCACTCGTGGGAGAGTCTAGGACTAGAGGTCACAGCCTCAGAATTAAAGGATGTTCCTTTAGTAAGGGGATGAGGAGGAATTTATTTTGTCAGAGGGTGGTGAATCTGTGGAATTCTTTGCCACTGAAGGCTGTGGAGGCAAAGTCAGTGGATATATTTAAGGCAGAGATAGATAGATTCTTGATTAGTACAGGTGTCAGAGGTTATGGGGAGAAGGCAGGAGAATGGGGTTAAGAAGGAGAGATAGATTAACCACCACAGTCCACAGGGTATCAGCCACCCCAGGCGAAGCTCAACCAAGTACTGTCCCACCAATGGACACGAGTCCAGAGCCCAACCAGCCACAGTCAACGGCAGAGAGGAAGATGGAAGGAATAAAGCCAAACGGAGCAGTCACTGGCTGTGGCTGAAGAGAAAGATGCTGTCTGGGCTGCCACGTGACCATCTAGAGGCTAACCATAAGACACACACCCAGGGCTGATCACCCTGCGGTGGGCCTGCCTCGACTGAGGGTGTCTTGTGATAAAAGGCCGAAACACCCAGTGACGCTGAGGTACGCAACTGAAGATGTGTCTGATTGGTAGCAAAATCACCTAGTGGTCATCCCCAAGAATACCAAATGTCAATTGTAGTGAAAAACCTTAGGGATTGTAACATCCAGTCCCACTAATCAATCAATCTGTTGTGCTGCTGCAAGTAAAACTTTAATTGTTCAGTTTCAAGACATATGACAAAAAAACACTTTTGACTCTTGAAGGGACGTCCATTCTGACCTGTCTAAAGCCCTTCCACAATGCCCTCCACATCAGTCTTGCAAATTCTTGCAGAATGTATGTGTAATCTCTGGACAGGTTACGTATAATTTTGTGTGTTGCAATTAAGATGCCTGTGATGCTACAAGCATGATTTTCATTGTACCTGTACCTCAGGGCTGAATGGTGGTGCAGTGGTGGAGTCTCTGCCTCACAGCGCTTACAGCGGCAGCGATCCGAGTTCTACGGGTGCTGTCTGTATGGAGTTTGTACGTTCTCCCCCTGCCCAGTCTGAAGAAGGGTCTCGACCCGAAACGTCGCCTATCTCCTTCGCTCCTTAGATGCTGCTGCACCCGCTGAGTTTCTCCAGCTTTTTGTGTAACCCTCCCCCTGCCCGTTGGGTTTTCTCTGAGATCTTTGGTTTCCTCCCACACTCCAAGTACGTACTGGTTTGTAGGCTAATAGGGTTGGACGCAGTGGACTGAAGCGCCTGTTTCCGCGCTGTATCTCTAAACTAAACTAAACTAAAATAAAGAGTTTACTTGAGTGTTTCAGATTGCGGAATCGAATTGAGCATTCCAGTTTGCGGAACAGCAAACTGTTCCAGGGAAGAGCTTGCATGTTTCAGGACTCCCAACGCACTTCACTGCTGCTGAAGTCTAGATTCTGTTGTAGTGCAGGACAAACGGCAGCCAGTTTGCACAATGTAACCTGCCGCAAGCAAGATGTTGTAAGTGACGTTGAGAAAGGTAAAACTATAGGGAGAAGCCCTTCAATTGAATCAATGCTACTAGGATAACCGCATCTCATGACTGACAACACTGCCTGCTGTTCTGCTGGGTCTGGCACCAAGTGTATATCACTTGATGTACATCTCCATGTTGTCCCATAATTAATCCCATTCCAATACATGGTCCCTGCCCACTTGTTATGGCTCCGTCAATCTGATCTTGTAAAGTCCAATAAATTACAGCTCACATCAAAAAGTTAACACGATGTAGTTGTATCCTTTTGACCATTGCTTGAAGTACTCCCTTGTGAAGCATTTACGAGATTGGTAATAATGAGCGTGTGTTTATATCATGTTCTCATTAATTTCTGCTTTTGAACTCAGCTTGTTCTTGTGTTTCAAGACAACCTCTGATTAATTCTGCTCATTCTCTTTTGCGCTTGTTCCTTCCTGATAAGTCTTATTTTATTCATCAGTACTTTTCTCACGTCTTCTCCGCAGAGGGGTCAACCATGCTCTTTGAGAGGTGAGAAAGTAGAGTCCAAGACCTATTTAGTAGGGAAGCTTTGAATTCTGAGAACAGAATGACAAGGGGAGAAGTGAAGAATAAATAATATGAAATCCCTGCTGTTAAAAGGTGATATTTGGTCTTCTTTGTAGGGCCGTTTTTGAAAACACTGTCTTTGTTGTTGTAAATTCCTTCTTTGAACATGGTGAAATAATATTTGTGTACGAAGGAACTGCAGAGCTGGTTTACATTTAAAATAGCCACATAGGGCTTAGATAGAGTGGATATGGAGGGGATGTTTCCACTAATGGGACTCTAGGACGAGAGATCATAGCCTCAGAATTAAAGGACATTCTTTAAGGAAGGAGATGAGGAGGAATTTCTTTAGTCAGAGGGTGGTGAATCTGTGGGATTATTTGCCAGAAAAGGCTGTGGAGGCCAAGTCAGTGGATATTTTTAAGGCAGAGATAGATAGATTCTTGATTAGTACGGGTGTCAGAGGTTATGGGGAGAAGGCAGGAGAATGAGGTTAGTAGGGAGAGATAGATCAGCCGTGATTGAATGGCAGAGTAGACTTGATGGGCCGATTGGCCTAATTCTGCTCCTATCACTTATGATCTTATGAAAATGCTGGAGTAACTCACTGGAGTAACAGGCAGCATCTCTAGCTAGAAGGAATGGATGATGTTTCGGTTTGAGACCCTTCATCAGAATGAGAGTCAGGGGAGAGGGAGACACGGAGATAAAGAATGTAAGGTGTGAAAACGAGACATCAAAGTGGACGAGGTCCAAGGAAGATCATTATTAGCTAGAGGAAGGTGACAATGAAGGACACAGAGAGAAAAATGTAATCAAGGGGGCAGTGAGACTGGTCGGAGGACTAGGATGGGGGAGGGATGGAGAGAGAGTTAGAGTAGTCTATATTCATAGAATAATATTTATTTTGGGGAAAAGGCAGCTTTGATTATGCATCCTTGCTTACCCTTCAGAAGGCAGTGGTGGCGAGGCAACATCTTGAACCATTGCAGTACATGTGGGGAAGAAGGTTCGCCCTGCAGTGCTGTTGTTTTGAGTCTCGGAGATGTTGATCCAGTGACAATGAAGGATTGCTGATTAATCTCCTCATCAGGACAGGGGGAACGTTACAGGAGATGGCGTTTGTGCCAACCTGCTCTTTTCATGGGGAGGGGGCTCGGGGTTGTGGGGCTTGGGAGGTGCCAAGGCTTGGGGATTTGTGCAGAGGAGGCCCACCCCGGTCACGGCGGGGTAATGTACCACCACTGCTTTCTGCCATGCCGTGCCTCTTCCATAGCCATTCTCATTTCACCTTGTGTTTTGAAGGTGCTTCTCACAGGCAAGTATGCAGAGGCCAGAGTTCCTAACTTTGCGAGGAATGTATTCTGATACACTCCTGCCTTGCAATGTGAGTAACAGCTCACCACTGGACATCCAACCCCTCACCTTTACTTGGAGCCATTATATTTCAGATCCATGTTGACCCCTGGGATGTTAAAGGGGAGATTAGGTAGTTGTATTTTTATGAAGCAGCAAAGTGAAGTGGCTGGTAGACAAAAATGCTGGAGAAACTCAGCGGGTGAGGCAGCATCTATGGAGCGAACGAAATAGGCAACGTTTGGGGCCGAAACCTTCTTCAGACTGATGTGAGTGGGGGGGGGGGGGGGGGGGGGGGGGGGGGGGGAGAAGAAAGGAAGAGGAGGATCCAGTAGGCTGAGGGAGAAAAGAAAGGAAGAGGTTTTGCATGGCACATGTGACACGTATTACAAGACACACATGGCATGCATTACACAACACAAGGCTTGGCAATGAGCTTTGCTGGATGGAAGCAAAGGTTGGGGTTGTGAATAGTCAATATCATTATGCAATGAACAGTGAGGCTCCCCACCTCTGATCTTATGTTGGGGGGGAGTGCAATTAGTGAAGCAACTCGGAATGTTGGGCCCTTGAATGTCCTGCGGGCACTCCAAGCAGGATCCACTTTCATCATGCCAACCTCTCCACACTCCCCCTTGAGGACAATCTGCAGACTCTTTTCTTCCTCGAAGCTCAACTATTTCCCCTCACCACCACTCTCTTTCACCTGGCCAAGCAAGTTCTCACCTTCAACAACCCCTTTAGAGCCTCAGAATTCAAACTCTGAAGCTCGGGGAGCCAGTATGGGACCAAATGAAGTCTGGCTGTTTGTGGCATGTGTGGAACATTCCGTGAATCATATTTTTATGTTCATATTTGATATGGGAGGAAACTATTCAGACCATTGTCAATTTCATATCTTGGAACTATCCCATTCACCCTCATCTTCCCCTGTAACCCATTCTCTCATGCCAGTCCATTCCTGAAGTCTTTTTCATCTTCCTACACAGGAGGTTTAGTTTAGTTTCGAGATACAGCGTGGAAACAGGCCCTTCGGCCCACTGGGTCCTTGCCGACCAGTGATCCCCACGTATCAACACTATCCTACGCACACTGGGGACAATTGTTTACATTTACCAAGCCAATTTACCTACATATCTGTATGTCTTTGGAGTGGCAATGAATAGTGGCGACCAGCCTACCAGCTGGCATGCCTGCGGGATGGTTTATATAACTTTGTCTTTGTGTTCATCTCAACCTATTGATATCTCCCCTGACTTCACCTCTCTCTTTCACTCTTCCCCAATCGCCTTTTCTCCCCCACCAAAACTCTCCTGCGTTCCACCTTATCACAGACCTCCTTGTTTTGCACCAGGAATCATGGTTTACCTCTAGCAGTCTGAAGAAGGGTCTCGACCTGAAACGTCACCCGTTCGTTCCTTCTCCGCAGAGATGCTGCCTGTCCCGCTTTGTTACTCCAGCTTTTTAAAACAAAAAATATTTTATTAGAAGCAATTGTACAAGGAGAAAGTAATCGACATAACAATTATACAATTTTCGTACAGCTTCAGTTTTAACATTTTATAAACCGATAAGCGATCGGAAAAAAATAAAAAGGAAAGAATGAAAAGGAAGAGGAAAGATACGAAAAAGAAAAAAGAAAAAACCCTGAACTAACAAAGAAGTGAGAAGAAAAAAAAGTGGAGATATATCCCACTACCCTTCCCTACGCCCGCTCACCCGACCCTAGCGTCAGTTTTGAATTTGTGTTCAACCATTCTGTTGTTGAAGAAATTCAATGAAAGGAGACCATATTTTGGAAAATTGGTCTGATTTGTCAGACAAAACAAGCCTTATTTTTTCTAAATGTAGTGTCTCGGTCATTTCTGTAATCCACATCTTCACTGTGGGAACTGTTATCCTTTTCCAGAATTTTTTTCGCAGTTATTAAACCATGCTCCAGCTTTTTGTGTCTATCTATGGTTTACCTCCACTTTCTTCTGGCTCTGATGAAAGTTCATCGAGCTGGGACATTAACTCTGTTTCTCCTTCTACGGATGCTGCCTGGCCACCGAGTATTCCCAGTGAGTTTGGTTTCAGGTTTGCAGCATCTGCAGCATTGAATCTTCGCTTTACAGCACTGAGTGGGTGAACGACAAATAGTTTCAGAATGTATCTCCGTTAAGACTTGGAAGGCGTAATGCGGACTTTTTTGTTTCTTGAGCTAAAAATCCTTTGCACAGAGAAATGTGCAGGACTGCAACGTGTGCAGGATGCGAAATGGGCAATTATCCCTCTAGGGTGTCCTCTCCCACCTTTGCAGTTGGAATGAAGGGTTCCCAAAGGTTCCAATCTGTTCCATTAGCATTGCTGGAGACTCCAGTAGCCCCCGAGGATTGCACATTAGGAGAGAAGATTGCAACATCATCTTTGCTTTTAAGATCCAGGTCCCTGTGTACATTACAATTTTATTTTTCCAATCTGGAACCAACGGCAAATGGCTTCTTGTTTAATGTAACATAATGTGAGAGGCAGAACCAACTAAAGGCCCTGTGGCCCTTATACCAACAGTGGCACATATTAAGATCATGACCAGATTATTTTTCTGATGTTGGTTGAAGGAGGGATATTGCTTCGCTCCATAGTTGCTGCCTCACCCGCTGAGTTTCTCCAGCATTTTTGTCGACCTTTGCTTAAGATGAGGATAACTTTTGTGTTCTTCAAAATACCTTAGTTTAGTTTGGAGATACAGCGCGGAAACAGGCCCTTCCTCCCACTGAGTCCACTTCGACCAGCAATCCTCGACGACCGACACTATCCTACACACACACTGAGGACAATTTACAATGTTACCAAGCCATTTAGCCTACAAACCTGGGGTACACAAAATGCTGGAGAAACTCAGCGGGTGCAGCAGCATCTATGGAGCGAAGGAGATAGGTAACGTTTCGGG